>JARUPZ010000020.1:10183797-10741297 GCA_031213475.1 Nereocystis luetkeana
TAGCTCGCTTCTTGATAGTGCTTCTCTTTTCGACGGCGCGATTTTTTGTTTTTAGGAACCCCCTTCGAAATCGTTGTCAGGTGGGAATCTACGTAAACGCGACCGCGATGATCTCCGAAAGTTTCACGTCGGAGCAATTTTTGACACGTCAGCCACCCACAAAGTTGTCTTTTTTTTTACAGCAGCAGTTGCTCGTTGTCGCGTGCAGGAGCGCCCCGGCAGTGTATCGTGTCATGCACATCATACATAATCATGCATGTCACACACATTATACATTGAAAGTATATTACCTATCACGCGTATCATACATACCATAGACACCATACATAATATACTCATCATGCATATTGCAGCCCGTTGCCTACAAAATCGAGTGTCGTCACGTACAGCGGTGTCTGCTTCCAATATTTGTCCACGTTTCCTTCTCGAAGACTTCTCCTTACCCCCCCCCCCCCCCTCCCCGCGCCCCATCACTGCTAGTACCCTTCGTGTATGAAACGTGCCCTTTCTTTTTTTCTCGTTCCCCTTCGGACGCTTTTTTCCTCATACAAAAAACACAGGAGGAGCTCACGTGGCTTGGAAGGCGTTTGAATGATACCCCCACCAACCCTAAGCCCATCGTTTCGGATAACGACCACCTCTTTGACTCGGGTGACGAACCGTCGGAAATCCTGCCTCAGGCATACGAAGTGTAGCGGAGAGGTATTTTTAGTACGGGATGGGCGGGGGGCGGGAGGGGGGGGGGGGGGCGGGGCGGGGGGCAAACGAACCGTCCGAAATCCTGCCGTATGCAATGAAGTTTAGCCAAGAGGCGTTTTGATGGCGGGGTAGGCGGGGGGGGGGGGGGGGGGGGGGGGGACGATTCGTCGGAGATCCTGCCCCAGGCATATGAAGTTTAGCCGACAGGCGTTTGATGGCGGGCGGGGGGGGGGTGACGAACCGTCGGAAGTCCTGCCGCAGGCATATGAATTTAGCCGAGAGGCGTTTTGACGGCGGGAGGGGGGGGGGGGGGGGGCACACGGTAGCCATTATATATTCCCTATATTTTATCCTATATGTCACTTGGGGGGGGGGGGGGGGTAAAACCCTTCTCCAATTCCTATGTTTTATCCCGCCAGTTACATGCTATCGTGGGGGGAAAGGAAGAACGTTTTTGTGTTTTGAGTTTGTGATGTGCTTTTTTGGACTGACCGGGTGCTGTAACAAATACGCTAGTCATAGGAGGCCGCGGTTTGAACCCTTGACCGTCCCCCACAATAAAACTAGCATGAAATACGCTAAGAGACAGCGGTTTGACCTCTTGACTGACCGCCCCCTACACTATAACTTGTATATTTCGGTCAAAAGACCTTCACGCCCCCTAAAAACCGGCGTCTTATTAATACCATGGTAGCATATTTGCTGCGGAGGAGGGGGGGGGGGGAGGGAGGGAGGGGGGGAGGGGAGAGTTTTCATTGGTTGCTCGCCTTAGTCAATTTATCAATTGACCATGCATCCCTTTCGAGACGGACCACCGTTCCTACAGGGAGCCGGGAGGTATTTTTGTATTTTGAGTAGTTTTGTGCGTGTTTGAAGTACGGTGGTTGTTGCCGAGGAGCGAGGGGTGTCCTCAGTGTTGTTGTTGTTGTTGTTGTTGTTGTGCATCGTATGGCCATAGGGAGTATAGTACCTCGTCCTCAGCTGTGGCTCGGCTTCATCATCCGGCATTGGCCATGCATCCCTTTCGAGACGGACCTCCGACCCAAGAGGGAGGAAGGCATGTTGTGTGTTGAGATATCACTACTGTGTGCGTTTTCGAAGTACGCACGGTAGATATGTAGCTACACTGACAATTTTCCTTGAGATTCGCCCACCTCTGGGCTCAACGTTTCACACGCCGAAGAGATAGATGATCTACAGATATATCATCTACAGATAGATCATCTACGAGTAGATCCTAGGCTGCCGTTCTGAGAGATTGTGCGGGATCTGTATAGCACAGATCCTACCGAGGGAAGGTATGTAGATGATCCATCTGTAGATCATCTAGATCATCTACATCCTAAGCTGCCGTTATGATATGTTATGCAGGATCTGTATAGTACAGATACAACGCAGGAAACATGTCCTAGGTAGATCTTCATGCAGATTGTACGGCTCCCTCCCAAAAACACGAATGAGTTAGATCATACAGATCAGGAATGTGTCTGCAGGCTGAAAGATGCAGATGATGAACTGTGAGAATGATCTGTATGATCTGTAGATCTGTCCGAGCGAGGGGCGAAACGTTTTGACTGGAAGGGGCTGGGGGAGGGGGTACTTGACAACCTATTGCGCCCGGCAGTACCCATCGGTTGACACGATTCCCTCCCTTTTGCGGTGGACATCGTCTATCGGTTGACGTTATCCCCGGCGTATTGTCGCGACAGTAGGCTATTGCTGTCAAAAGCTTCCAGAATCTTTGGTGGCCGACAATACGCCAGTAGATTTGTAGCTGCCAACTTTCCAACGCTTTGGCAATAGCCGACAACATCTATCGAGAGACACGGGCCAACAGCGTATTGTGGCCGACACTATATATCGATATCTACAGTATGTATATGCCCCCCCCCCCCCCCGCCCGTCTATGGTCGAAGCATTAGACTGCTGTTGAGTCAATTGTCTTGGGTGTATACCTATTGTATACCTATTGTATTCGATCCGAGTCGACGAGGGAGGAACGGGCTAAGTCTTCTGGCGATAAAAATGTCACTGAAGGCACGAACCGTAGGGGGGTAGGGAGGAGGGAGGAGAGCCTTCTGCTATGTATGTGACCCCGGATCTGAGTTACGACTATTAATACTAATATTTTGGGACAGAGAAAAGAAGGGTGAGCATGATGGATGGGATGGGGAAGGGGGAAAAAAAAGCTTTATATCTTGCTGTTTTTGAAGTACGGTAGTGCTGTAGCAAGGATGCGGTGATGACTGCTTCGTTTGAAGTCGCCCCGTCGCTGGGTTTAAGGTGGGTTGAAAAGGGGAGGGGGTGTGGGTATACTCTTTGTCATGCATGGCCGTAGTCGTGTGTTGGGATCACAGACGATCCCATGCCTACAATGTCGGAATGGAGCTCGTCCGGTTTTCAAATGACCAGGCGGGCATTGCTTGCACCAAGCGCGTTGCAGGGTAATGTCCTCGGCGAGTCGCAAGGAAGGGTGACCTGTATCCTACTAGGCGCCGCTTGTGAGGCGGACTTGTGGGGGGGTGTACTCATAACATGCATGGGCGTGGTCATGTGACCATGTCGGTTTTTTTTTTTTCTCTTGGCAGAATGCGATCCCCTCGGTTACGATTGCCTATCTTGCAATGCATGCTAAATAGTGCTTACGTATATATATACGCCGATTTTGTTTGAGGTGTACGATATGCAACAGTTGTTATGCGCGTTTACTGTTTCTGCATGGTATTAAATCGTTTTTCCCTAAGGTGTTCTTCCACTTCAGAGTTTCTGGAGCCTTTTTCTCCCCTCCAATTTTTGTTTGTTTCTTTCGTTTTCTATCCTTCATAAATTTGTCGTGTCTGTCGTATCCAGCACGATGACGTGGCATTTGCGTCGTCTACTCTGCTTGCTACATAACAACGTAGTATCTCTCCGGCGTAAGACCCACAGAGATTGTATGTCTCTATTATTAATAATAGGACTGAAGAGTCAGCACGGACACTGGTTGTTCGTGCTGGACGTCGACGGGTAGAAATAACGGTTCAATCTGTAGAGCAGACACACCGGAGGCTGCTCTGTGACCACGGACTAGATTTTAGGGGATGCGTCTAGGAGTTCATATGAGAACAACAACAGAGGCGGACTTGGGAATGACTATTGTCGTGTTTCGACGTTTTGGTGTGTGTGCCTTGAAGTACGGTAGATGGTACTGTAGGGTTTTATTGTGGTGCGGACAGTTTTGTTTGGGTTTTTCCCCCCGCTTGGTGTAAGGCGTTTTACAAATCGGCAGGGGGAAGGGGGGGGGGTGGTCCTCATGTCATGCATGGCCGAAGTCGTATGACCATAGGCCTTCGCATCCCTACGATGCCGAGACGGAGCACGTCGGGTTTGAACTGACCGGGTAGGCATTGTTTGCACCAAGCGCGAAGCGCCGTCAGGTATTCGGCGAGCCGCATGGAGGGCGAGCTGCATCTTACATAAGAATCGCTGTTGAGGCGGATTTTCTTGCATATGGATGACAGCCTCAAAATTAATTTACTCTTTTTGTGTGGTCACGTCCAGAGACAGCATTGGGTATACTATGTAACTGCCTCGTGGGTGCCTTGCCATAAGCACTACCAGTACCTGGTCCGTGAAACGAGCATCCTCCTTGTGCGGAGCTAAAAGGTTCTCAACCCCGCAAAATAATTATCTAACTCGACCACCAGCCGTGGTGACCGCTAAAAAGAAAAACAGTACCCTGGTTGTCTGGCTCACGCCGTGAGAGGCATGTGTTACAGCCGTCAAGGTAATACCTGCTGAAAATACGTCCAAGAAGGCCTTGCTGGAGCGGGCGAGAGACAACTATTAGGCCGCCAACCGTCCGACAAACGACATGTTGTGCTGTTGCTCGGTTCGATCGTGCGATGGTGCGATGGCGATCGTGATCGCGTCAATGGCAGTGCCATGGGGTGCTCCATGGTGGAAAAAGTTACATTAACCGCCCATTCGCGCCAGCATCTACTGGTGAAATGTCGTACGCTAACTACGGCACTCGAAAAACTATACTTGAGAAACTGGCAGATAAGAGATCGGGAGTTGACTGCGTTTCTTGTGGCTCGATGTTTGTACGAAATATATAAACCCCCCACTATCAATAGCAATAGTGCAAGACACACCCTGCCTCGCATACGTAAGAATAATAGGTACTATTCATATCAATACCAGGCGTTCACAAGAATCTCAGCCTGATGGGACAAAATGAGAGTTTCGTATGTTCTCAGGCACTGCTGTCTCGCCTTGCTCTGTATGAACAGTCTATCTGAAGGGTGGTATTAATAGTGCGTATTTAATGGCATATACGCAGGGAAGGGAGAACTGACTGCACGAGATTGGTGAAATTCGATTCGACGAATAGTGTCAAGCCTTTTCATTCTGAATGGATAATGCCCTGCTACACATTATCGGAAGGCAAACGAAACAATAATAGCCTGTTGTTAATATTCAATAGTACGAGCTACGTTGTACCAAGGTAAGCCCGTGTTATCAAGCAGCGACCAGATGATTGATACTGACTACTGCTATTAATAGTGCTGTAATAGGTGTCATCTCCAATAGGCCTGGTCGGCGAAAACCGACGCGCTCCGTCCCGGCATTGTACGGATGCAACAGAGTTATGGCCAAACGACTGTACGGCCATGCATGACATGAGTTCGCCCCCTCCGCCACCCCCCCCCCCCCCCCTTCCCCTCCCCCGCCGGCCGAATGTGAAAAGGGTGTGTGTTCGATATGATTTTGTATCTCTGGGAGGAATGTGTTGCCCATTATTACGGGTTGTTTTCTCATTCGGACATTCGTGGCGATGGGGGGGGGGGGGGGTTACTCGTGTCGTGCGTGGCCGGTCGCAGTACTAGGACTGGACCCTACATTGCTGGACGGGGCACATCGGGTTTTCACCGACCAGGGGATGGAGGGGGGGGAAGGGGGAGGGGGAGGGGGGGGTACTCATGTCATGCATATTGTATGACCATATAGACCCTCGCATCCCTACAAAGCCGAGGCGGAGTACGTTGGGTTTTCATCGACCACGAAGACATTGCTTGCCCAAGCGCGAAGCGCCGTGGGGCGTTGGGCGAGTCGCATGAAGGGTAAGCTGCATACTATAATAATTACAGTGATAGTCGCTTGTGAGGTGGAGATGCAATGGATGACTGGTTTTAACGATTGTAATGAAATGGAGGGGGGAGAAGGAGTGGACGTGTTGTGCCGTTTTTTTTTTGTCGCGCGCCCTGGGCGAGGTATTTTCCCCCACTACTACTCCTACTACTCCTACTACTAGTACTAGTACTAGTACTACTACTACTACTACTACTACTACTACTACTACTACTACTACTACTACTACTACTACTACTACTACTACTACTACTACTACTACTACTACTACTACTACTACTACTACTAACTACTACTACTACTACTACTACTACTACTACTACTACTACTACTACTACTACTACTACTACTACTACTACTAACTACTACTACTACTACTACTACTACTACTACTACTACTACTACTACTACTACGGGGAACCATGGTAAGTAGGACCAAATATTGTTAGTAAAAATGGCGGGACGTATGCCAGGTAGGTTTTTGTCTGTACCGTAGGTCCTATTAAGTATGTGGTCCCCCGTAATACTGCCACTACCACTGCTACTAGTGACCGACGAAGCATATGCCAGATGCGGCAAGACTCATACTAGATCACGAGGCCTGAATATATAGCAAGTGAAACAGGAAGAAAAGGGTACATATATATAAAAACATAAATACCGATCAAAGGCCGGAGGCACATTCAGACAGAGCCAACTTGAATTTCAAGTAGATACCAGGGTACGTTGTTTTTTTCCGTCTGCATGATATATCTTCGTTTTCATTGGTTTTTTTTTTTGTTCTTTTAGTCGCTCGCATACTACAACCTATGCAGCTACTATTAACAGTAATACTTGCACTGTGTGGCTATACGAGTTTCACCATCGAACGGGTGTGATAACACAACACACACCCCGGGAAGAATGTGAGAATCGATTTTTCTCCAGAGCATGCCTTAGAAGGGGCGCACACTAAACGAAAATGTCGGCTTTGGAAATATCTCGGCCAGATACTTCCATACTACCCTAACCCTGACCCTGTCGAGGCGCCGCTCGGTGTCTGCACCCTTCCCCTTGTCGAGGAAAGCAGCTGCGAAAGTCACCCGATGAGGGTGCAGGGGCGTCCTTGAAAAAGAGAAAACGACACACCACCCCCCCAGAGGTAGGGTGGAAAACCGTTGCAGCCGTGGTGATGTAATATAATGAAATGAGAAAACATGTTTTTTTTTTAATTCATTTTTTCAAGAAAAAAAAATCACTTGGTTGTAGTAACCCGTAACCCCCCCCCTCCCCCTTATCAAAGGTTTATGGCGCATAACCTACTAGGTATGGCGATTGGCGTGTGTACCAGCTCGTAGCTGGTGTGTACGCCTAGACTCGATTGCCGATGGCCGGCAATACACAACTGTAGTCAAAATGTTCGAGGCAAACACGTAGTCACTGTCAGGTGACTTGTACGTGAAGCTTCAACATAGAAGAGAAGAAGATGGTGTGGTGACCCCAAGCCACCTTGTTGATTGATTGCTCAGCTGGAAGCTGATGATGATGAGCAGATGTAGAGCAAAAGTAGAGTGAGCTCAAAGGGGAGGGCGGTGCGCGTGTGCGCTCGCAGCTCGCAACAAAGGACGACCCTTGCACTTCGGTCAAACAAAAACAAAATGAGGGAATACCCTCGAATTCCGTTCAAATTAAAACAACGAAGAGAACCCCCAGATTTACTGTAAAGAACAATATATCTTGGGGTACATATCCATGAGACCCCAGCGTAGCCTATGTTGTTTCTCCAACCAGAACTACAGTAAAACTATGCTACCGGTCTCGGAGGGATACTGAAGATATCCTGTCCATTATGTACCAATGATAGCACGTACTAAATGTGCTGTCTACCGTAGATCATGTACGTACGTACCACAACAGTAGATCCATGGCACTACTCGTCATTGGGACTTTATTCTGTGCGTACGGGTGCACAGCAGTATATGCGTTAAAAGACAGCTGCTGCTATCCTACTATAATAACTCATACTGGAAAACTGTCTGTTGTACATATAATGCGTAAATGTATACCAGATGATGTAAGTGTAATCGAGTAACGAATATGATGGTTACTGACAAGTAAGTATCATCTCTAATACCCATCTCTCTGTCTAGCGAAAAAAAAATGTGACGGTTCACATTTTTTCCCCCCGGGCGCCCGGGGTGTGTGTGCTATATTATCCCTCATGTGGTAGTTGTAAACGGTGGGCGGTGGTGTGGTATTCAGCAGTACGTAGTACTACTGTATGTGGTAGTGTATTGTATGAGTGATTGAGATTCGAGCGAGGCGTTGTCTGGGCCTAATTCCAGCAATGATTCCAGCTCAGGGGTCGTCAGGAATCGAGAAGGAGCAGGGGGGGGGGGAGATGACAGACCCATACCGATGGCGTGGGGATGGAGCCTGGATGCGGGTTAGGATTTATTTATAAGAATATAAGTAAAGACTATACCAGGTATATATAAAGATTTAGGAGGGAGCAAAGACAACACATACATAAGAGTAGATCGTAGATAAAACATATAAAATGAAATAGACATAAAAAGATAGATATACCTTGTGTGCATATATATACCTGGTATAGGTTTCCTTTGTATACGGGGACTTCTTCTTGCAGGAATGTTTTGATTGGTCAACGTGGAAGCTCATGCTGCACACATTGTCGGATGGCCTTTCTAATAACAACAATAGTGATGATGGACACACACACTCAAAACATGGTGTGGTGGTGGAGGAGAGAGAGTAAACGGCTGGGGGGGGATGGGGTGAGAGAGCGAGAAAAGGGGGGGTGTGGGGAATGTGAAAGGGCAGGGTGGGATGTGGGATGGCCATGGTGATATAGTGCGTTGCTGGTGTTATATACAGTAATAATAGTAAAAGAGGGGGTTGAGAGTGTGGTCGTAATGGTGATGGGGGAGATGCAATGATGTGGTGGGTGTGTTGTAGTTTTTAGAGAAGAGAGAGCAGAGAGCGAAGAGTGTGACCGAGAGAGGCTTATTTCACGAATAAATTCCAATAACGACGTTCTACGACACATTTTCCCTTTTACCACTTTCTTTCACTGTGCCGCCGCACTGCTTTTTGCACGAGTATGTGTATGCCTGAAGCTGAGCCTACTTACTTGAATTCCAAGTGTTCTGTCCCCACACAACAAGGGCGGGGTGCAGTCCTATTGCTCATCACAACTTACACACAACACATTGATTGATAACATTCAAAAATTGGGGTCGCACACAGAGAGACGACGCATGCATAATATTATGGAAATAATTTGTACTGAAAAAGTATCATACGTGCAGCAGTATATATACTGTACTGTAAGGAACAAATAACAGCGACGACGACAACAAACAGCACAGCCGTCGAGGTATGGCGTCGTCAGTGTTTTCGGTTGTTCTGTTGTTGTTTCGTTGTTGTTGGTGGTCGGTTTTGTTTTGTTTTCCGTTTTATTATTTATTACCAGGTACCAGGTAGGTATATATTATATGCTTTTTATTGCCTTATTCCGACAATTAATTATTATATAGCGTAGATTTTGTTATTATTTTGTTGTTCTTGTCGCTCTGTCTGTTTTCTTTTTTGTCGTTGTGCTATGACTGCTGTGCTGTGCCGCACGTTTTTTTCTCGATATGCGTATTTAGAATGATTACGTTCTATTCTTAAATCCTAACCCCTCTAGAACCGCAGTCCCGTTTTGGGGACAAACTATACTTGAAAATTGAGTGGTCAAATTTGCCGCCAAAACGGGGGACTCTGACTGCGGTTCTAAAGGGGCTGAGCTGCATCCATCCATGAATAATACTCGTAGCTTATTTCTTGTTTTCAGCGCACACCGTCAACCGCGACCGGTATCCACAGCTGGTAATGATAATACTACTCACTTTAAACCGCTATAACCGCAAAGAAAGTTGAGTATATCGACCGATCGGTTGAACTCACAGCTGACGTGCAATATTCAGTTTTTTATAAGGCCCGAGCCCGCGCCAGGCGACTGACGCCCCCGGCCACGGAGGGTCGCGCCGCCCGCCGCCCGAGCGTCGGGCGCGAGGCGACGCCGCTATACTGCTGTGTCACCTTCCAACTCATCGATTGTTCTGCTGCTGTTTGCTGTCATGGATAACATCTTGAATTTAGAGAGCATGCCATTTTTCGATTTGAAAATCTGATGACCCAGGTCGTCGGATTTTGGCCAAAATCCGACGACTTGGGTCACCGGATTCTCAAATCGAAAAAATTCCGGTCAGATTTTGCATATATATTTCGACTGCATAAAAAGCAGGGTCATTCGTGTTTGAGATCGAAAAATACAAATCTGAAGCTCGAAATCGAACCGCATATGAAATAAAATAATGGAAAACGCGCGACGAACGGTTATTTTATATGATGCAAAGTTGAGTATATCGGCCGATCGGTAGAACAGCTGAAAAATGCATTTTTGTTTTTTCGTAAAAAAAAATAGGAGATCCTACAAGAAATAGAGTCATTTATTTATTTCCCGAATTCGGGGAGACGGAATAAAATAGTACGAGTATAGTATAAAAATACTGCTACTCGGAAAAGGCTACTACTCTTCTTCTTCTTGTACATGCTCGTACACTGCTGCTGTGACTATATGTAAATCTGTGTGTAGCTCTACAAGAGAGACTATCTATGTACATAGATGCATACAAAAAGCAACTCCAACGACCTCTCAACAGCTAAACAATAAACATCAACGACGATCGTGTGTGTCATCATCGTCACAAGTCACAACAGATAATAATGCACCTGGTGTGTTTTGTATGTATGTGCCGTGGTGTGTTTATGTGGTAAATGTGGCAGGCAGGCATTGCAGTCTATATACTCCGACTCTGCTTTTCACTGCATAGCAAATATGCGCAGCTGCTGTTGTAGGTATCTCCTGTATCTCTGTGTCGTGTATTAATAGTTATATGTGACCACACACAGAGCTTCCATACGAGTAGCGGGTGTCTCTCTATCAATAGGGTTACCTTGAAGAATAGGCACATACACACTGACTGGTTGTGCTGGATGTGTCGACGGGGAGAAATATAACGTTTTCATACCAGCTAGCTGTGCACAGGAGGAGCATTGAGCTGTGATCACGTGATGCCAAGGTACAAAGTCATCGGAGCAGAACCTCCTATTTTTATACTGATGTGCTGCTGCTTGCTGTAGTAGACGTCGACGACAACAACAACAATAACAACAAACAGCAAAAACAACAACAACAACAACAACAACAACAACAACAACAACAACAACAACAACAAAAACAACAACAACAACAGCCAACTGGCAACTAAAACTGCTCGCATATATATATACCTGAGATTGCTGTGGTACAGCAAACACCACAGCAAAATAATTACTACTGCTGTAGTACAACCTATTTCGCACGTTGCATTTGCACCACAACACTACTGCTACTGGTTCTACTGGTGGTTCTGTACGTTTGCTCCTGCTGCGCTGCTGGTCCTATTTATCTGTTATAATACCTCACAACGCCTCGGCAAACACCACTGCACCAACAAGCAATCAATCAGACCGACCTACGAACCCACACTTTTCGTACGCAAACATGAGGCATCTTTATCAATTCAAATGAAGATCCAAAGGTCATTACATTGCCGTCCAGGGTGCTACGTGGTATTGTTGTAGAACGTGCTACAGTAGTAGATCGATCTTATCGGCGCGTCAAGATCTTTTTTTCCCTCGCTATTATACTAGTTTCAGTATTCGGGAGCGGTCAGTCAAGGCGTCCTCAGACGACGTCAAAGACCTCACCATCAACCATTGTACCGACACAAGAATTGCACGACCCTCACTATTCTCAAAGATGCTAATTTTAGCAAACATACGTACCAGGTGAATATTTTTTGGAGTCTTTGACTGACCGACCAGGATACTAAATTCAGTATAAAATAGGCTTGACGCGCCCGGTATGACCGATCTCCTTCTGGTAGTGGAGTGTTTGCAAGTAATTTGTCCACTACGTACGTAGCATGGAGGTCTACCTTTTGGCGCGTCAAGGCCTACCATAATTATACTAGTTTCAGTATCGTAATCGGTCACTGAAGGCGTCAAATCACGGTTTTTAGGTATACCGCTGTACGTAGGATCTTTGCAATTAATTATTCGTGACAGGACGGATTTTTCTGGATAATAATATATCGGACAGTCGGACAATCGGCTGTGCTCCTGCTTTGTGAGGACAGACGCCAATCAAGAAGAAACAAGATCTTTAAAGTATCTTCGAAGGATCTTTGAATATCTTCGGAAGAGCATTGCGGTTGGACTTCACATTCCACTCTGATTTTACCGAACATATTTGTTGTACGCTCGGATATGTATCTTCATACCGTGAAAATATTTCCGGCCAGCCAGTAGCACCAGCAGCGTGGTTTTCGGATCTATTTTTGCGTGAGGAAAGCAGCGCCACCCAAGCCCATTCACCACAACACCTACCTACTCTACCTGCCCATCAAGTTCTCCGTCCCTCTCTGCTCTAGCACCGGGTTGCTAGCATCATCAACGACAAAAGCAGCGGCAGCAGCAACAGGTGATTCATGATCGGAGCGGAACTAGCTACTATAACAGCGTGCAGCACAGCACAGCGAGGCGCTTGACTACGTACAGCAGTTGTGCTACTGCTGTACGAAAGCATCGTCGATATGATGTGTATGTGGTATGTGAGTATCACTATCACAACAACGGCAAAACACAGCAGGATTAATATTTATAGTATCCGTACATACCTGGTACGCTGCAGAAAATCCTCCTGCTGCTGCTGCCATTGCATGATGTATTGGCTGGCCATTCCAGGTAGAGCGTGCCAGGTGTTGCTAATGTGTATCTCTCGCAAGCGTCGGTCTAGACAGAAAGCTGCAGTACCGTACACAGCAGCGGGCAAGGCAACCGCTTTCAAGTAGACCTGTATCTACGACACACACACATAAGATTTTCACCAATAAAATACCCTGTTTATTCATTTCTTGATACACTCGTATCACGTGCACCACAGCAACAGCAGCAGCGCGAGCAAAGAACGTTTCTTAAAAAACTGCTGACCACAAAACAGGTCGTTTATTTTGAACAGCAATATCAGCGGCCAGCAGCAAGCAGCAGTATCTGCTGATGTTGCCACCGGGTACGTAGGATGTGTGTCGTGTCGTGTCCGGACTAGGCGAGCTAAATCCCCTCAGGTAGGTCGAGCCGTTGCGCACGCGGCAGCACATGCTCCTCAGCAGAAAAAAAATGATATAATCTATCTCGGCAAAATGAAGAGCAACAGAGTATTATAACGTGCCGCACCCGACCCGAGGTCATACAACAGCAAGCAGCAATAACCCACAGCTACAGCGGCACTCGTATATAAAACGACACAAAAAAACACGTGCGTTGTTCCCAACCGTCTTCGTACTGCTGTTGCTGCTGGTGTATCTCGCACGCGTGCAGCAGCAGCAGTACGTACGCTTTTAGTGTGAGATCGCGCAGCAGAAGAAGCAACAGCAACAGTCTCGTGCAAGTCCTTGTACCACCGCCGTCGCTCGGACATTAAACCTGCCATCCCCCCTGTATTGTCATGCCAAGCACCCTCCCTCCTCGTTGTTGTGCGTTGATGCTTCGCATGCCCAATAGAGTCCAATGCTCATACCAGGTACATACCATCATTAGCAACTGCTGTACATACCTGGTACATCATTTGAATTTTCTTTCCTGCCTTTGACGATGTTTGTTCATTGTCTTGTCGATGCGATGCCAGATCACCAGGAAAGCCCCATCGACAGTTATCATGGTGCCAAGACTCGCTATGATCGTGCTGGGCGCGGTGCCAGCAGTATCTCGGGCAGACTTTGGCATCTCCAACCCATTGCTTCGAGGCTCGGGCCCAGAACTGGTACAACAGGTGGGTGGATTTATTCGTTCACGTACGTTGTATGATTATTTTTCAGACGACTTCATTTTCATCGTACTTTTCTGTTGGTTGAAGATCGAAACACGATATACCCTGGTGGGAAAGAGCACATGCCAGGTACGTGGTATGATATACCCTTCGGCACTCGTTGTGTGTGCTTACGCACACCTGGTGTCTGGTGTATAGTATACCTGGTTTGATGAATCCTATCAGGCTGAGATGTAAATATCTACAGCGGTAGGCCACTCGTATATTTCGCAAGCCACGGCATACGGCAGTGCTCTTGCGGTGCTATTGCAATAAATCTTACGGCCGCGATGCGATTTTTAGATCAGCATCCGCGATGTCTATACAGACAGAACTCCGTACTGCTGTCTGTTTGTGCAAACCAGATATCTTTCTTACCAGGTACCAGGTACGTACGTACCTCTGGGAATGAAAATATGTGCGTAAAAAAATACCAGTACACACTCGTATATACCTGGTGTGGGTAGGCACAATTCGATGCGAGTCGACGAGGGAAGGAAAGGCTGAAATCTTCTCGCGATAAAAATGAAGGCACGTACCGTAGCGGGAAGGGGGTAGAAGAGCCTGCTATGTGACCCCGGATCTGAGTTACGAGTTGGAAGGAGAGAGAGAAGACGGTGTGCGAAGATAATAAATGGGATGAGCAAACGAAAAAAAAAAACTGTATACGTAAAAAAGGCATGAAATGACGTGATGATACGTGCACACGTAAGCAACGGTAATTTTTAGGCAGCATAAATATACCCGGTACCAGGTACGTAAGTAAAACCACGGGCAATAATATATTTGCGAGCCAGGTCAATAACAGCAGCGTGTTTTTTTTTTTTTTTTTTTTTTCCATCCCATTCATTATCTTCGCACATCTTCTTCTCTCTCTCCTTCCAACTCGTAACTCAGATCCGGGGTCACATAGCAGGCTCTTCTACCCCCTTCCCGCTACGGTACGTGCCTTCATTTTTATCGCGAGAAGATTTCAGCCTGTTCTTCCCTCGTCGACTCGCATCGAATTGTGCCTACCCACGCTGCAAGGCGCTCTCAACAATTGAATCCCTTTTTTTTATTTTTGCAAATAAAGTCAAAGTCCGACCCTCCTGGGGCTCGAACCCAGGACTCAAACAAGTAGAATTCGAGGTTAACCACTTGAACCACCGGGGCGACCGGCTAGCTCCTAACGACACACACAACATACAAAATCCCGCCCAAGCACAGCAAGCTATGGTAGAGATAACCAGACCTTGAGGCATTCCAGTAAATCGGTGCGATACCACGAGACATATACGGGTACTGCTGTTGTATTTATATGACGACACAACAACTGCAAATACCAGGCAGTTCGACCAAGACGGAACGGGAAGCACTGCTGTCCTCGCAACGAGCACCAAACGCATCTATTGCTGACGTCAAGATATACCATGTACCAGTACCAGGTATCAGGTACCAAGTACCTGATATGTATTTATACCACGGATGGTATGTACTACAGGCTATTTAGTATTACGGGACATAAAAACCTAAAAATTTATGTTTAACCATTTTTACTAACAATATTTGGTCCTGTTAACTATGGCCCCCATAATAGTAGTGATACCCCGAAGTGTTAATTGTGCTTGCCATCCGACAACAAAGTGTAGTGTAGTTACAAAAATATCGCCATTACCTGTACTCTTATGTACCAAGTATGGCCAACTCCATGACCTGCAGGGGGGAGCAAAACAATTGTCCACACATCATACAGCATATACCAGCAGTACATACAGTACGTGTGTTTTCTTAACATTAAACCGTTCTTTCTACCCGTCGACATCCAGCACAACCACAGCTATTTCTGTGTCCGTGCCGATTCTTCAATCCTATTAATAGGAGAGATACAAGTTCTGTGGTCACAAAGCTTACGCCGGCTGCGAAGTAAACACAGGACGGGGATATCATGGACATATGACAGCAGTTATCAACATTTCATTTCAAACACACACACTTACACATGAGTAGTGCACGGCCCACCACTACAAACACCAGTATTTACGGTGAATTAGTGCCCGCGTCGAAGCTCGCGTCGTTTCATAATTCGCACGGTCACTGACTGGATGACGGCATGCAATGTCATGTGATATGTAAATTACTCGATGTCCACGGGTGGAATAAACGGCTTGAGCAAAATAAAACGCGTTCCTTGCAGATTTGAGTGTAACAGGTATCGAATATCATACCACTAGATAGCGTCGGTCGAGAACTCTCCACACGTGGCTGCCTGTCGTATCTAGTATGATGACATGGCTTTGCATTGCCCACTGCAGTGCATACTGCACACGTGGCAACGTAGTGTCTCTGTGGCGTAGCTTTGTGACCACAGAACTTGTATCTCTTCTAGGACTGAAGAATCGGTACGGACACTGGTTGTGCTGGATGTCGACGGGTAGAAAGAACACACACACACACGACAGCTGACGTATCAGTACACCCGTACAAACCATTTTTATATAACCCGTTGCGTGTCTGTTACGCATACTATTCATCCATATGTTGTGTGTTCGTCTTCAGGCTACCGGGTCCAGTGGGGTGGCATCAAGGACGGCACGAGGACTGGGGGGTGAAGACCCTAAAGGAGGCAGCTACGAACACGTGGGATGTTTCCTCGACGACAAGAACGACCGAATCCTGGGCAGCAAGTTTGTCTCCTCCGAAATGAAGGCCATGGTGAGGGACAGAGAGATAGCCAGGGGAGGGAGGGGTGAGAGGGAGAGAGAGAGAGAGAGAGAGAGAGAGAGAGAGAGAGAGCTCACACGATACCACGTACATAGCTAGCTTCGAAGCTATTGTGTAACACACGAGATTCATTCATTTTTTTGTCGTGACGACAGCCGACATGACATCTTCAAGTCTCAGGTTTCCACCAGCCACATCCACATCCACATCCTTACCTTACCTTACCTTACCTTACCACCCCCCCCCCTGCCCCCCTTACCAGGAGTGCCACACTCACTGCGACGGCATGGCGGCCGCCTACATGGCCACGCAGTACGGCAACGAGTGCTGGTGCAGCAAGGAAGGGCTTCTCGAGTACGAGCGACACGGGCAAGGGATCGGGAAGTGCGACTACGAGTGCGCCGGCGACGCAATGGAAACCTGCGGAGGCAGAGACGCGGTGAGTCTGAGGCAGCTTGCTCGCCCAACATTCGATAAAAGGGTCGATGTGTACCAGACGAATAGAACCCCAGGTGCCACGGTTGCTGCTGCTGTTTGCTGTTGTCAGTGCTTGGTGGTGTTGTTTGCTGGTATTATTGCTGTTGATGTTGACGTTGTTGTTGATGCTGGCGGTGTTGTAGCTGGTATTTCTGTTGTTTTAATGCTACTGCTGTACGCTAGAAAACTACCCCGATCACGAGGGTTATCATAGTGGGCGTAACCCCAGCTATTGAACTATACCCCCCCCCCCCCCACTCCCCAAGCAATGTCTGCCTGGTCGGTGAAAACATGACATGCTCCGTCCCGGCATTGTAGGGATGCGAAGGTCTATGGTCATACGACTACTACTACGGCCATGCATGAGATCGAGTACATCTCTCCTATCGAGTACATACACCCCCTCCCCAGGCAACGAATGAGGCCACCCTATCCCTAACCCTGCCCCCCCTCCCGCTCTACATGCCGCTACCGCGACCCCGTTTCTCTATACCCGGTGGTGCAGTTCGATCTGTACCGGATGGAGTGGGCGCCGGCACCTTCAGGGTCGGAGTACAAAGGCTGCTACAAGGACATGAGGGACGAGAGACTGATGAATGACCTCATGAGGCTGGACAACTTGACTCCGGACTTGTGCCGCGAGCACTGCATGGGCAAGGGGGTCAAGACCTACGCCACTCAGGTCACACACAAACTTAGCTACGTACAAGTCGAGAAGCAAAACCTACGAATGAGTAGTAGGTACCTGGTATCTTTTCGTATTATTTTTTCACTGACAGTAGATTACGAACAGTGAAATGTTTTGTTTTGGTCTTGTTCGTCATCCCAAAACCTCGTACCAGGGTGTACAAGTTACCAGGTACCAGGTATGTTGTACGCATATCAATGATATTTTCGATTGATCGGTGTTCCTTCGGCCATCGTCCTGCGCTACAACACCTTTTTGTTCGGATGGTGTTGTTGACATCCTCACTCACCTACGCACGAGTATGCCAGTATTGTTTTGTGAGGTTTCGCGAAATATATATTCAAATGTACAAAAGCAATGTCGGCTTTCCTGGTATGATTTAATTTCTTCCCAACATTCAGATCATTTTTGTAGATGACTACTCACACCTACTGGTTTAACCGTTCAGATTCCGGTGTTCCCTCGGTTTGATGGTGCAGGATTTTCTATTAAATACAGTGTTGTTGCTGTAGTTGATGGCAGGAACTGCTTTGATGCGTTCGTTGCGAAATACGAAATACTAGTTTTTTTCAGATCCGTTCGAGTTTCCCGCGTCTTTGAAAAAAACGATGTGTTTAAAATTTTGTAGTCGTATAGTCGGTGATCCCGGAGATTAGTGGGTCCTTTGCCTGTTTTTTTCTGTGTCGAGCAGGAAAAGGCAAGCCAAGAGGAACCAAAACAACCCAAAAACACGTTTTTGGGCGTTTTGTCATTCAGCGTACATGTTTTCCCAGTTCCTCCCGTTATTAAAATATACCTGTATATGTTTTGAGAGCGAGCATGCTGCATTAAAAAGCTGTCCGTTTCGTACGATACCATACACATCATGCACTATTTACCTACTGTATTAACTACTACCATGTATAAACGAGTGGTTGACGTTACTTTCAATTATTTTTCTCGTGATGGAATTATATGTTTTTTTTTTCTTTCTGTTGTTGCTTTTGACTTTTATCCTTCCGTCTTGTTTTCCCGCCTGCCGGCTGCAGTACGCAGACGAGTGCTGGTGCGGAACCTCAGACAACATGGAGGACTACACCAAGCATGGCGAAGGCGTCTGCCACATGCGCTGCGCCGGAGACCAAAGTGTTGCTTGCGGTGAGTAACAATTATATATATGCTGTATTACTGCCGTATTACGGTGTACGACCACTCTCCCCCCACATCGAAAAGGCCCTTTGCAAATTAAATCTGAATGTGCAACCGCTAATAGAGGCCCTAGACATGAAGCCCGAAACATGAATGAACAAACGCTACCAGTCTGGCCCTAGACGTAAGGTGCATTCCGATATTTGTTATCTAAACGTCCCTTATCATACGTAGGATCAGACTGGTACGTGATAAGACACAAACAATCTGATTCATCCGCACCATGTCTCTTCGTACTACATACCTGGTACCTGGTACAATATAATATAGCCTATATCCAAGTAACCGGTCGCCCCGGTGGTTCAAGTGGTTAACCTCGAATTCTACTTGTTTGAGTCCTGGGTTCGAGCCCTAGGAGGGTCGGACTTTGACTTTATTTGCAAAAATAAAAAAATAAAAGGGATTCAATTGTTGAGAGCGCCTTGCAGCGTGGGTAGGCACAATTCGATGCGAGTCGACGAGGGAAGAAAAGGCTGAAATCTTCTCGCGATAAAAATGAAGGCACGTACCGTAGCGGGAAGGGGGGAGAAGAGCCTGCTATGTGACCCCGGATCTGAGTTACGAGTTGGAAGGAGAGAGAGAAGAAGATGCGCGAAGATAATGAATGGGATGGAAAAAATAAATAAATATATATATATATATATACACAAGCATCGTATTTTAACGAAGTCACCAGCCACCTCCGATTTTCCGTGCGCCCGAATTCGGAAAATAAATGATTATCCCCCCCCCATTTTTTTGCCGGAGGTACGTACACACCTCAGATGGCTATTTTTTGTACCAGGGTATCTCGTTAGCCCTCGCACGAACGATGTCCTTGTATTATATCAAGTGCATACTTATATCGGTAAATCTCGAGCCCTTACATCATTGGAGCCAGCACGAAATACACCCCACGCTACTAGTATGATAAGTCCCCGAGTGAGTACCACGGATCAGAGAGATGTCTCGTTAACTGTACGCCTGTACTGCAGATCTATTATTGTAATACTGTAGCCACTCCTACCCGGGTACATGTTTTACACCCGTGTGTCGAGTTTATATATGCAGTAGTCTGAAGCAGCCGTTGGGCCTCGCGGGTTACACATGGTCAGGTGGGTAGAAACCTTTGAATTTACCCCCACCCCTCCAAACCCCATATGATACCTCTTACCAGTAGTAGTTATCACTCTCATCTCCTCCGCCCATCTTCCTATTGCATACTCTTAATACCTATCTGGTACTATTTTTGTCTTCTGTCATCACCCCCCCCGCCCCGGGCTATCTAAAACAGATACACCCCATCCGGGCGAATGCAAATTTGATGCGCCTATGTAGCGCACCGCCTCTCATCACCTCCCCCCGCTCCGTCTCGAAAGGAACGCGTGGTCAATGGTCAAATTTAAGGCAAGCAAGAAATGAGTGCGCCCCCTCCCCCCCCCCCCGGCTATATCTATCTTTACATCCCATTAAGGCGGGTACAACGCCTTGAGCTTGTTCCAGATGACCGACATGGGGACCGGCAGTGCACCCACCCCCACCCCCGAGACAGTAGGCACCGACGAGTTGGGTCAACCTGGTGCTCAACCTACTACGGCCGGACCGACCATGGACTCGTCTTCGTGGCCGACCATGGACTCGTCTTCGTGGCCGACAATGGACTCGTCTTCGTGGCCGACCATGGGACCGACTGCGGAACCGAACATGGAACCGACTGCGGAACCGACTTCGGAACCGAACGTGGAACCGACTGCGGAACCGAACATGGAACCGACCGCGGAACCGACCATGGAGCCGTCTTCGGCGCGGCGAGTGGCGCCGACTGCGGAACCGACCACCACACTTTCGCCGCCGACCACGCAACCGGTCATGGAACCGACGTCGGCGCCGACTGCGGAACCGACCGCCGAAGGGACTACTGATGGTGGTGATGGTGGTCGCGGTGGTGACGATGGAGTTGGTGGAGGCGGCAACGCCGGTGACTACGCGGAGCTGTTGGCCATTCACAATGAGAAGAGGTGAGAACATTTTCCGTATTCGTCTACCAGGTATAAGGTACGGTAAGACGTTAGACAAAAAACGGTATACCGAGGGGGAAGAAGCCATTCAACGGGAATACCGGGACGTACACGATATTGAATACCTTGATACCTTGGTACATGCTTTTTACTCCAGCCCCCCCCCCCCCCCCTCCCCTGTCCAACCTAGTCCACTCTCATCCTCGCCCCGTTCCCCCTCTTTCCATGCTGTTGCTTCCCCCCCCCCTCTTTTCCCCTCCTCTCTCCTCCCCTCCCAACCCCCTCCACTGTAATACGTACAATCAGGTGCATGCATAACGCCGAGCCTCTGGTTTGGGACGACACCCTCTTCGGGGTTGCCAAGGTCAGATAAAAAAACGGTACCTGGTATACCATACCATAACGTGCACCAATCTCATACCTGACTGGTATACCATACCATAACGTGCACCAATCTCATACCTGACTGGTATACCATACCATAACGTACACCAATCTCATACATGACTGGTATACATACCATAGCGTGGGATATACTATTATTACGGGGGACCATAGTTAACAGGACCTATGGACACATAAAACATATGTTTAACCATTTTTACTAACAATAGTGCACCAATCTCATACCTGACTGGTATACATACCATAACGTGGGATATACTATTATTACGGGGGGCCATAGTTAACAGGACCTATGGTACACATAAAAACATATGTTTAAGCATTTTTACGAAGAATATTTGGTCCTGTTAACTATGGCCCCCCGTAATAATAATCATAATCATATCGTAAACTATTGTCGTAAAAATACGATTCATCGTAGGATATGATCATATCGTATTATATCCGGCGCTCGATTCGGCATACGCAAAACTAATGAAAGCATACCGTAAATTATTGTCGTAATACGATTCATCGTAGGATACTCGTATGATCATACAGTATGATACCTGGCGATCGATTCGGCATCTTCAGACTACTGAAAACATCACCCATCATATCGTAAATTACGATCGTAAAAATACGATTCATCGTAGGATATGATGTAAATTATGATTGTATAAATACGATTCGTCGTAGGATGTTGGTCAAATCGTATACCTGGCGATCGATTCGGCAACTAACTGCAGACCCAATGAAAACACCAAGATTAGCACCGGAAGAGCAACGCTAAAACGTTAAACCCGCTCCCATCCGTCTATCTCTTTCTTCATTGTTCTTGTTCGTTTTGTTGTTTTGTTGTTTGACGACGACCGGTACAACAGGCGTACGCTGCTACCTTAACCAACGGTCAGAACTGTGGGTCCCTCACCCACAGCACCGGCAACAACTACGGGGAAAACCTGCACTACTGCTCCTATTCTGGCGGCTACGGCTGCTACTCGGACGAGAAGGCGATGACGGGCCTCTGTGAGTCTAGGGACATATCGAACGAAATATTAATGATTCGCAGTAAGTAGTAGATGATCTTGCCGAAATCTAGACTTATCTTGCAGCCCGTGACAAAATCACCTACAAGGTGGCGTGTTAAATCCTGTTTAGCTTTGGCGAAGCTAATCCCCCCCCCCCCCACCTGTTGTTCCATTCCACGTTTCGTGTGTCAACTCTTCTTGTTCTGGTGAAAACAGTCGACGAAGAACTGACGAACAACGTGGCTACGTACGGGTTGCACGCGACGCAAATCGCCTGGAAGAGCACAAAGAGGGTCGGGTGCGCCGTGGACACCTGCAAATCCGGAGACTACTACGTCCACACCCTTGTCTGCAACTACGACCCTCCGTAAGTCGTGATGAAACAACTCCTTCGGGCTGGTCGTTGATACTTGCTCGGTTGCTTGCTCGCCCGGTGGCTACTTTTTTTTTTCTTTAGCCCATGCGCTCTTGCCCCGGGTGGCTATACATACGAGTACAGCAGCAGTAGTATGTACCCTGGTAGCTGGTAGGAGGAACAGACTCCTGGCGCGGTGTTCTGTTCTTCCTTTTCAGCTTGCGACAAATCAGAGTCAACCACAGTCCCGAAGGAGAACCTTGACCTTGTACGAACAAATACTGTATCGGATATCGTGTACCTGGTAATCGTTAACGATCTATCGAAATTTCTAATTCTTAATTCGAAGTGTACTCGTAATAGTAAGTTATGTATCTTCGTTAAAATGCCTAATAATTTACATCGAATCGAGTGTTTTGACATACATGTCGAAATATCGGCTTGCGACAAATCAGAGTCAACCACAGTCCCGAAGGAGAACCTTAACCTTGTACGAACAAATACTGTATCGGATATCGTGTAATCGTTAAGTTTCGATCTATCGAAATTTTAAATTTCTAATTCTAAATTCGAAGTGTACTCGTAATAATAAGTTATGTATCTTCGTTAAAATGCCAAATAATTTACATCGAATCGAGTGCTTTGACTTGTCGAAATATCGAACGTCGATGTTGGCGGCTGCAGACTACTGCCACCACAACCCTCATCGAATCTTCGCCGCATACGTACTGAAATGAGACAGAATTCGCCACCCGAATGATAAGTAGCCGTCATCTAGTAAACAGCCGGCAAGTCTAGTCAAGGCATGCCAACTCACAGCCCTGTACAAGTATACGTACGCATCTCTTACCGTTCCTCTCCTCTCTCCTACCGCATTTTGTGCCGCTCCTCCATGCTCGTGTCTGCAGCGGCAACTACTTGGCCAAATTGCTCGAGGAAGTCGAGCCGGCTTCGAAGACTGAAGCTCAGTGCAGCTAAGCTAAGCCCGAGCTAAGTTAAGCCCGAGCCGACCACGAGAGCGCGGGAGCTAGTGTTCCAACACAAGATTTGCCCCACAGGGGCTGCTGCATAGATTTGTATGCCATTGTTGGCGTGTAGACGGTGCCGCCCTCCTCCCTCGCCGTTTCCCGCCCGTCTTGTGCTCCGTACAGCGAGCAGTGTTTGGGCCGGGCCGCAATGGCCCCTACATGCGTGCTGTGATCATAGTCGTCGTGGGCTTGTTCCACCTGTTTGGTTGTTTGGTTGTTTGTGTGGTTTGTTAGTTGTTTTGCCTGTCTGTTCGGTCGTCGTTTGTTTTGTTGGTTGTTTGTTCCGTATGAATATTGTTGTGCGTGTTTCCTGTTTGTTTTCGAGAGCTTCGTTGCGTGCTCTAGCCTGCGCGCTTTTTTGCTCTTGCCATACCATCAGGGGGGTGGCCGTTGACCGTCCTATACTTAAAGTAGTACTATATCAGTTCCCGTACAGCAGTACCTTGTCTTGTTTTCGTTATTCCCATGTCTTATTTGCTTCAATTTTTTGCTGCCGCTGCTATTGCTGATGCCGTAGAGCTGTGCTCTGCATGCACAATAATTTTGATTCCCCCCTCTTCCCCGTTTTTGTTGTTGTAAGTCACCAGTAAAGTACACGTGTACGCGCAATACGTCATACATTCTGCGCAACACGTTAAAAGAGATCTCCGGCGGGGGTTGTCTCAGCTTTACAGGCTCGGTGAAAAGACAGGTCGTTTATTTTATTTTGTATGTAAATGTCCTTTTAGGTTGTCTCTTTTTCAATCTCGTTTTCATGTTTTTTTCCTCTCTATTATTGTCGTTGTAATGTTTTAATTACAATGATACAATGATACAATGACACAATGATGATGCAAGCATGTTCGCCTTGAGCCTACTATTTAATAGTCCCTCGACTTTGTAGGCTGAGTGATGGCTAGGGTCACTCGTGCGTGTCAGGTGTACTACGTAGAGAGTAGTAGACTGTATGTCGCAAGGATGCGTTTGACAGGGAGTTTACCCGAGTGTATACCTGGGTCGTACACGGTCGGGTATTTGCCCGGGTATGATCAACATGGTTGGGTCAATCCCCATGAAGTTTAGCATACGTATGGTAGATATGTTGCCAGGCAGGGTGCGGTCGGTAGGGAATATACTCTCGAGGCATATATATACCGGGGTATGCACACCTACCTGGGTATGAACCTGGGCACCTACTACCCGGATATATGGCATGGTAACAATAACCAGGTCAAATACCCAGGTACCCGAGAGTTCACACCTTAACATGCCCTTGATATCTTGGTGTAGATCATAATCATACACATGATCATCATATGATAGAGATGGTAACTCATAGTCAAGAACTCGTGGTGAAGCAGTTGAGCTCCCCCCTTCCGTTTGTGGTATAATATCCTCCACGTACAACCAGAGGGTTCATACGAGACGAAAAGGGTGATTTCAATGCGCAAGCAACCGTTCTGCGCGCTTGTATGCTTCGTACGCCGGCACCTTCTTCTGATGCGTTCCTTCTTTGTTCGTATTTAAGCTGGCGTGAGCTATTAGTCATAGTAGCTTAGGATCCCTCTTCTTGGGATGCATAACGTATAATTTATCAGGGCTACTGCTGTCTGTAGGCTGTGTTGCCAGACTTTTTGAGCTTTACGAGGAAAAACCATTCATTGGTAGCTGTGTGTGGCGCTTCTTTTATCGTATGGACACAACGAAACCGCTCTGTCTGGTCTTGACCGTACCCGCTGAAGGTTTTAACATGATCGGGCGCGCGTTGTACGTACGTGTTGATAGCGTAGGTTGCTTGTTTTGAAGAGAGGGGATAAACAATCAATTGTGTTTTTTTTTCTAGCCGGCAGAGTGGTTATTAGTATGCTAGTTGTTGTTGCTGTTGTCAAATGCCAAAACATTTATCCGCGTGCCGTTCGTTCTTCTATTATTATTGTCAAAAACATGTCTATGCGTGCTGTCCGTTCCGCGTCTTTTTTGTGCCGATCGATGTGTTCGTGCTGATTGATTGCATGGTTTCATCGCTCTCGTGACAAAAAGTACCGTGTTCTATCGTCTTTGAGAACGAACGGAGAGACGATGATGACAACGTTTTTGAATCCATTGGACCGCTACCGAAAGTGGTCGTAATATATATGGTCGTGTGGTGTGAGTTCTTGAGAGCCGTGTCTTGGGTGAGCGCTCCCATAGGCCCAAAAGAAAGCCAGCCCCCCACCCTGCTTCCGAGATTGAGAATCAAATCTCGTTAATCTTGCGCACTCCGTTTGTTAATGTCGGACGTCGGAGGCTCTGATCGCCGGGAAGATCTTAGTCGTGGGTGGGACTGGTTGGAAGTAGAAAAGGATGAGAAGGGTGATGATGTTTTTTACCGGAGCCGCTTTGTTTTTTTCCCGGTTGGTTGGTGGTATTATAATATTTTTATTTGTCATTTTATATTGGGCTCGGAGCTGTTTTTTCCCCCCACAACAACCCGCGAGTACCTTCTGGGTTGCATTTCGTTTTTTCCTGTCGCAATGTTGTGAAGGTGGATGTCCCCGGGTGAACCCCTTTTCATGTCGCAATGTTGTTGTGATGGTTGTGATGGAGGTGTCCCCTCAACGCAAACGATGGCGATGATGATCCCAACAGGATCACTCATCCATGTCTTTGCCAGAGGAGCAGGCATCAAGATATATCATCACAGGATAAGAGGGCGAGGCATCATCATAATCAGTTATAATAAGAAATAATTATTCAAGTTAAATCAATGAAGCGTATACATACCTGGTATATGATATTGATGACTTCCTTCCACGGGTTTCCTTCCAGTTGTCATCTCTGTGCCGGCTCTGTATACTGCTGTATATTTGTATATATGCTCACATAATATGCAATGCACACTGAAAAATATTTGGCCATAATACCTGGTATAATAGTATGTGCTTGATGAACAGGTGCTCACGTTTTTAAGTTTGCTTATTATGCTCTGCAGTTATTAATGTTTTACTAGTGTCGTCGTTGATCTGTGGCGGCTGTTTATGAGTTCACATCATCAGGTGTGTCTTATGCTCCACAACACTGTTCTTTGTCGCACACTATTATTGATCTGAGCTGTCATACACTGCTGTCGGATGGCAAAATAAATAATAATAATACAGTATAGGTCCACGAATAAGAGAGGGCCTAATAAGAACAAAAGGCTCACTTTTTGGAGAACGCTAAGAATCGGCTAAGCTTAAAGAAAAACGGCTCACTCAGTGTTGAACTCTATACTAAATCCTACCAATAGCCTATCTATGCTCAAGGTTTTTTACAGATATTATAATCAAGATGGCGTTACCATAATAATCTCAGGCTTACTCAGACTAGGTGTTTCTTGTCGGGCCCATACTGACAATGGCATGCTACAACAAAGGAAGTCACCGGCGTACGAAGTGTATACATATATATATATATATATATATACGAGTACATACGCGGTTTCCGTTCGGAGTAATCGTGATTGACTTGAAATCCCGGGGGTGTCAACCCTTTCGTTTAGTACCGCAGCCCCGTTTCGGGGATAGACAAATTTCAAGCAGCCTAGTGTCCCCGAAACGGGACGGCGGTACCAAAATACTTAAAAAGAGAGAACACAGCAACTGTTACAGCAGCAGCAGGCGTGCGTCCCTCGTACACACCAGCTACACTACACAGTATTACGGGGGACCATAGTTAATAGGACCTACCAGGTATGGTATACACAAAAACCTATATATTTGGCCATTTTTACTGAGAATATGTGGTCCTAGTAACTATGGTCCCCCGTAATAGTGGGCGCCCGCAGCTAAGAAACACTACCAGACATTTTAAGAAAAAAATAGACTCACGGATCGGCACGGGCGATTAAAAATTGGGTCAAGATACATGGCTCAACAAGAATAGATAGTGGGATCAACTCTAAATCCTGTACGAAAGAGTTAGATCGAGGTCGGATAAAAAAGGCATTGAGCCTGGACACCCCATTGACGTTTCTTAAGACCGGGCGCCCACTGTATGTAGGTATTCGTATGCAGCCAGCGGGCAAGAACGAAGAACACCAAAAACTCTTGGAAGCTACGCAAACATAAATAACATACGTAGAGCTTGCAAAGTTGAGTATCAACTATTTAACGAGTCGAACTCACAGTTAGTTGACGTATTTCATAATTTTGTAAAATACGTAGTTACCGGGCAAGTAGCGCCGACAAGCCCCAACGAATTTATATTAATGGTGTGTTCTGCATATATATATATATATATATATATATATATATATATATACCGCCAACTGGCGCAAATATACCCCGATACCTGGTATATCGTTTTATGGCAGCTGGCCCTCGTCCGAAAAATACACTTGAAAAAGCGTGATCACCACTTACTGGAATCTAGAACTGCAACCGTTTTTAAATTTGATCAAAATGAAACCAAGACACACACGCCTACTATTTCCCAGGCTTTATTTAGACTTGAGTATCGTCCTCCAAATATACATATTTTTGGGGCAATTTTTTAGCATCGTTTGTGAAACATCATTATCACACTCCGGGATACCGCTTGTTGTGCGCTCGACTCTCAAAGCCCTTTCTCCGGCCTTATACAGCAGCAGCATCGCGACAAATTTGTATTGTGTTAGTTGTTGTTGTTGTTGTTGTTATTTAATGCTTGCCATCCGAGAATGAGCAGCATGAGCTTCAACGTTGATCACTCCAAACATTCCTGAAAGAAAAAATCACCCGAAAAAGGAAACCTATGCACAAGGAGTATCTACCTTCTGTCTACTTCCTTCTACCTGGTACCAGGTATGCTTTATCTACAATACTTTATTATTTGTTGTCTTTGCTCCCTCCTCCATCTCAATATATACGTTTTACGTTCTGTTCTTAAATCCTAAGCCGCATCCAAGCTCCATCCCCACGCCATCGATAGTGAGTCTGTCACCCCCCCCCCCCTGCTCCTTCTCGATTCCTGTCCAGCCCTAAGCTGGAGTTTGAATCGCGACACCCTCCTCGAGATGGTGTCACCGAGACGATTACTTGGAGTAGGAGTTCCTTCACCACTCATTTCCATCCCATCGACCCACCGTCCCTCCCCTCCACCACACTGGCTGCCCTCTACCCCGAGACGCCCAAAGCTCAAGCTTTCCACTGCTAACAAAGTACCAAGTTTGTGACTCCGTTCGTCAAAGGGGCACATGCCCCGGACGAACGCAGTGTGGGCGCTTGCGCGCCTCGGAGGCTGAGGCAGCTGATCCATCGCGATCAGCACTGCCTCCTCGCAGGTGTATCCGCGCTTAAGGCTCAGCATGGGTGACGTCCAGCAGGATAGACTTCTCCCTATACTCCCTGTTAGGAGCGTCCCGGAGACCTCCTCTCCTGACGACAATGTCCGTCCGCAGAGTTCGGTCTGCGGAGAACGGCTCGCCGCTCTCCGCTTGGTGTCGAATTCCTAGCCGCTTCAACGCACGGGACATCGCGTGGACAAGCGGTTGGTACTGATTTACCTGCGCCCCTGCTCTGGGACAGATACGCGCATGGCGGGTGTCCACGTCAACCGCATCGCAGCAGGGGAACCTCATTGCCACGTGTTCCTCGATCCCGATGAACCGCCTTCCTATGTGCCCACGAACTCTGCTGCGGGTATGACACGGAGTGGGTCAGTTGGCCTCGCCCGAAGACATGCTGTGGCTCCTGCTCCCTGTAGACTCCGGTAGCGAGCCTTGGCGAAGGCGTTGGTCTCTGTTCCCCCTCTCGGGTCGCCCGATCCGGGGGAGCTTGCCGTCTCCGGGAGCTCCTCCAGCGAAGCGGTGTGGGCAGCGTGCCGACCTTGGTTCACCAGTTTGCCCAACTTCTGTTGGGCTTTGCGCGAACTATTGCATCATGCGCAGCCAACATGTCGACCTCTGGGGGTCTTGGGGCCAAGTCCCCCTCTGCGTCTAGACCCGATTCCAGACAAGACTCGGGGATGATGTCCGCTATCGCTTCCTTCGTTATCCCCCCTTTGTCACGAATCTCCCGCTAGCTGTCTCCCAGCTGAGCAATGTGCTCGCCTCAGGGAGCCCCCTCCTCAATTTATCGCCTAACGGGCCTGTGTGGTCTGCTAGGACCTCCGGCAAGGTCCCCACCCTGCTCACGACGGATGCCCACATTCTCCTTGCTTCTGTCTACGGCAGCCCTAATCCTCCCGCTCCCGTAGAAAGGCGTGCTTGGGCCTGCTGGTACGGTTTGAGAGTCAGCCGACAATCCGGGCACCTCTCCTGGAAAAACGGTTGTGCCTCCGCCGCTTCCGGTAACTCGGGGATTTTCTCATACGCCCACTGCGCCCCGTTGTCTGCCCCTTTACATGCTTCGTAGGACAGTCCTGGGTCCAGAGCCCTTTCGAGGTAACTTGTCCGTTGCCTGAGAGATTCGACGGTGGTGAGGGCCGCTGCTTGTTTGTCGGGCACATTAGCGAGACAGTGCGCAAGGCGGTCCGCGCCCCCAATCCTCACTACCTCCACTGCTCGCCTCCGCACGTATTCTTCCGTGCCGATCGGGACACCCACCACCGTCACCCCTCCTTCGTCTGCGATGCGGACCTCAGCGCTTTCAAGGAGCGAAATCTCCTCCACCGTCGGGGCGTGCTCTTTGGGTGGTAGTGTCACTGTTTTGGCGGCGTTGACCACAATACCGATGCCATCTAGCTCTCGCCGGAGGAAGGCGAATGCTCTAACCGTGTTGACCGTGATCCCTGTAATTCCGAGAGAGACATCGTCCATGTACGCGAAGGCTTCCACTCTTTCTCTCCCGAACTCCTGCCGGAATCGCTTCAGCCCCGGTCGCGCAACGCCAGGTAGAACATTGCTGGTCCTATGGGGTCCCCATGCTGGACACCGCTGGAGCAAGCGATCGTCCTGGTCTCCCCTGAGTCCATCCGGAAAAATAAGTCGGCCGGTCTTGTGCCGTAGCACTTGGCTACTAAGGGTGTGAGCGCTGGCCCCCAAGTTTTGCCACCTCTTCTAGCACCGCCGTCTTTTTTACGGAGTTGAAGGCGTTGGCACAGTCCGTGAGAACGAACCAGTTGCCCGTCTCGTGTAGCATCCTAGCCCTCAAGCATGCTCCGCTCTGCCGGGTACGGCGACCCCAAACTGCCTCACCTCTCGCTGTACCTCCTCCAACGGCGGTCGCCACTGTCGCATAGCCCCTGCGGTGATGAGCCTCCTCCAAGTCATACCAACGCAAACCGGCCGGCACTTTCCCCCCAACCTAGTGAGACTTGACAGCAAGAAGAGCTGCCAGAACTCTGGCGGGAACGCGTCCGGCTCGTCGACGATTCTCCGCGAGAAGGTTGCTATACCCCTTCCGAACTCCTCTCTGCCCATGTCGGTGTGAATGATGGATGGTAGATGTGCTAATCGTTGACCGTCGTTTCCTGAGCCTGAGACGGTGCTCCGGGAGTTGATGACGTCGAAGAGCACCTCGGAGGCGTACTCACCATCAGGGCGCCACGGGGGGGCGTTTCCATCTTCCACCTCGGTGACGCTCGCTAGCGCAGCGGTCGCCGCCGCGGACACGGCGGCGTGGTTTTCGGGGGGGAACTTGACCACCAATGTGTTCCACGTCTCCTCGTTCCCCGCTGATCGTCGTTGACCGTCGTTTCCTGAGCCTGAGACGGTGCTCCGGGAGTTGATGACGTCGAAGAGCACCTCGGAGGCGTACTCACCATCAGGGCGCCACGGGGGGGCGTTTCCATCTTCCACCTCGGTGACGCTCGCTAGCGCAGCGGTCGCCGCCGCGGACACGGCGGCGTGGTTTTCGGGGGGGAACTTGACCACCAATGTGTTCCACGTCTCCTCGTTCCCCGCTGATCGTGGTTCTGCCAGAAGGTTGCGTGCTGCCATTTTGGCCCCTCCCGCGTGGAGACACGCCGACGACGCTCGTGTAAGCTTCGCCTCTTCCAAAGCTTCCTGGCTGACATCCCGTTTTCTCAAGCCCTCTCTCCTGGTGTACGCTATCAGCCATGGGAGCAGAAGCACTACGCCCCCGCTCTCCACCAGCGCGGATCTCTGTCGCCTCTTTATTCGGCCGTCCGGTGAGTGGAGCAGGGCTGGCATGAGGTACCATAATTTTATCGCCCGCAGGAGCGAGTTCGGTGTCACCGTGTCCCTGTTCGGCCGGTGCTCTCCCATAGCGTGGTTGAGGATGCCAAGGACGTGAATGCTCAGGCGCGCATGTGCTCCTGCCAGCTGTGGCTGCACTGTTTTCCCGGTTGCGAAACGTTGCCCCAGGTCCTCCAAGGAAACGGCATCGAGCGGGGGCCCTATCGTTTTGGTCCCATACGTACCAAAGCCCCCAGCTGTGTAGGTCTTCGTCACCTATGGTCTCCCCTCCCATCCGCGCCGCCCGATTGCGAAGACCCGGGTCGGCTTGGACCGCTGCCCCCAGTGCGTCCCGGCTGGGATGCCGGACTGCGCAGTCGACGGCTGGACAGTGGAGTGGGGCCGGTGCCGTACCTCTCGCCGGGGCCTCAACCACACAACGAGCGTGGAGTACGTGGCGTCCTTGCCCACATGGAAAACGTACCGCCCGGTGCCCTAGATGAAGTATTACATCGCAGACCTCGTACACCACTCCGCCTGTGGTGTCACCAATGAAGGCCCGGGGGCGCGTCCGGTTCCCTGTTTTCCTCTCCTGTGCCCTGGGAGATAATCCTGCCGGAGCCTCGGCGTTTGGTGTCCGATGCCCCCTGTCGTTCTCTGCTCCTTTCCGTCCACATCTCTGGCTCGCTCCTCTCCCTGCGCTTCCCTCTCCACCGCTAGTTTACGTTCCTCCGGTTTCTGCTTCTCCTCTATCCTTTCTATACCCCCCCCCCCTTTCCACTAGCTTCGCTCCTTGCACCCGTCCCCGCCCCTCCCGTCCTCTCCATCCCCCTCGAATTCCCGGTCCGCCTTGCTTTCTCCGCTCCCCGCTCTCTCCCCAATCCCCTCGCTCCCCTTGTTCTCTCAGCTCCTTCCCCACCTCCCGCTTCCCCCGCTTCTCCTGCTCCCCCCGCCCCCCCTGTCCCCCTCTACCTCCCTGGGCCTGCTAGCGAGGGCGCCGCCCTATCTCCTCTCGCCGTTTCCCCCGCTCCAACCGCCCCCTCCGTTGCCTCCGCTCCCCCCGCCCCCCCTACTCTCCCCGGTCCCCCTGTTCCACCTGGTCCCCCCATTCCCCTGGCTCCCCTCACCCCCTCCCTTCCCCTCGCTCCCCTAGCTCCTTCCGTCCTCCTCCCCCCCCGCTCCCCCCGCCCCCCTGTCCCCCCTCCAGGCCAGCTATCAAGAGTGCTGCACTACCTCTTCTCCTGGCTCCCCCTTCTCTCGTCCCTCCCCCCTCTCCCTCCGCTTCCCCCGCTCCCCTCACCCCCCCCGCTCCCCCCACTCCCTCCGTTCTGCCCGATCCCCCCTCTCCTCCCACTCCCTCGGCTCCTCCCGCCACCTCCACCCCCCTCGCTTTTTCCGTCCCCCTCTCCCCCCCCCGGGCTGCTGATAAGATGACGCACTACCCCTCTGCCAGGGGTTCGCTCCGTACTAGTGTCCGCCCCTCTTCCTGCACTGGCTGATTGTGTACTTCTCCCAGATTCCCTCACTCGGCCTCTCCCATCCCTTGCGAACGCCCCCCCCCCCCCCGCGTTGCTTGGAACTCCCACCTCGGGTGTAGTCGACGCGGCCTCTGACTTTGTTCGGGGCGTTCCGGGCTGTTTCTCTGACTTGGTATATTATCCCTGTTTCTCTCGTTTTGGTGGCTCTCTGAGGAGCCCGGAGATTTGTGTTCTTGTTCCAGCTGCCTTCAAAAACATCGAGTCGCTCTGAATCGTCGACGCTGTTCATCTCGGTGAGGGCGCCGCCTGCACCGGAAAGGGAGGGGGCGCGATACCCTTCTCCGGCGCGTCTTGAACCCCGAGGGCTCACCTTGTGAGGCGTTCCTCCCACTCGACGTCGAGGCCCGCCAAGTATTCTTGAACGTGGGACCCAATATAACGCTGTCGGTTTGGTAACCGGAGCAGCATACCCTGTGATCGGATCCCGAACGCGACGAACAGCGTACGGTAGCAGTCGACAGCCACTTCTTATTCCCTCGAGCGGGGGAAATCGAGGTAGGCTGCTGGAGGCAGGCCCAGAGCATCACTGAACAGCGAGCACAAGAGGAACGAGGAGGTTGTGCTCTTCTCGTGGGCATGTACCATGAGCTCGAAAGAGCCGTAAACGCCGGTTGTTAGATAGCTAGCCGGCCCCGGTCCTGGGGCGTCTCGTTGAAGGAGGTCGGCGAATAGTATGATGTTCCTTAACGCCGCCCATCTTTCCCCTAACTCGTTAGTTGGCAGGCCACTATTATTAGCAAGCTCTGTCGGGTGGAGAGGTCATCTTCCCCCCGCCCACTCGCTGCAGCACGCAACGCAAGAACTCGGGTCTATATACCCTCTCGCGAGGCGATCCGCTTGTTCCAGCATGCAGCTGGAGTGCACAAACCCTCCGTGGGGGCACGGGACGGGTATCCGCCTGTGAATGTTCCCTGACCCCGCTGTTAACTCTGCCAGAGCCAGTCTGCAGTACGTGCATGTTGTCTCTGCCTCTTCCCTCTCCCACCTTCCTGTCTGTTGGTCCTCCTCCTCCGGAATCGCGAACCGCCACGATCTTGCCAACTGTCCCGTTCGGAGGACACCCCACTCTGTCGCGCCGTCAAAACGTTGGTGTAGCCTTGGTGGTATGTCTGTGAGGCGGAACGCTCTCCTACGGGGCGGTCCATCCCCTTCTCGGGTGGCTACCCCGAACCGATCATCTCCCTGTCGGAGCCCCCCTGTACGTTTTCCACGGCACACTCCGTGTGGGCGAGCCAGACAAGCTTGTCACGGTCTGCTTCTCGCTGCCCACACGCCCCGCATGGCGCTTCCACTTGTGCTCGTTGAGGGGCCGTGCCACGCCGATCTCCACGGATGCCCTCCCCCTGTCTCTCGGCCGCACTCCGCGACGAATCTATCGTTTCGGTTGCGGTAGTGGACCTCCTGTTGAGGCGGAGCTCTCCTCCTGTGACGGCCCTGGCATATATGGCTCTCTCCTCCGCCGTGTCTGTCGGTCCGCCGAGACTCTGATGCTGTTGGAGGAGGGGGTGCAGACCCACCTCTTGGTGCACCTCATGAAGAGCTGGATCCGGGCATGTGACCTGATATGTGACCGTGCGCACCCCGCTGATCCTGGCTCGGGGGATTGCGTCTTCAACGAAGCCATGGGCGCAACGGCGGTGCGCCTCGCAGGAGCAGGTAATTTGCACAAAGGCCCTCTCCTCCACCAAACCGTGGCAAATGCTGCATATCACTCTCCCTCCCCTCCCGTCCCTTGTGGCCCTGGTGGATGACCCTCCTCCTCCCCTAGTCGGCATCTCTCGTCGTGTGACCGCCATCGCCTCTGCCATAACCTCTTCGCTGTGATGTTGGAGTGTTCTTCTGTCGGCTTGTCCAACTGTTGCGGTGGCTCTGTATGCCGGGCAACGTGGGTTGGTCGGCGCTCGGACGCGAAGGACGGCGTAGAAGGGCAGATGGAGTCGGTGGAGGCAGGTGCGGAGATGAGCCAACGAGGCCGCTAAGGTCTCGTAGCACACAAATCAATCTTCAGAGGGCTCCGCTCGGGGCTGCCCATGTCCTGCGGGCGTCGGTGACGCTATCTGTGGTGGCGGCTGCGGTGACTCTGGAGTCGACGCTGTTCGGAGCCCTTCCCCTCCGGCACCCCTCCCGGCGTCGTCGGTGGCGTCCTAGGAAGCAGCAGTTGCCCCCGTCTGGTCGTTGACTGCGGTGATGTTATGATCGCCAGTACCGCCTCCGATGTCAAGAGTGGCATCCCTACCGAGGGGGGGGGGGGCGGCGGTATCGGCTGCTGGGGCAGTGTCACAGGTGACGTCGGGGGTGGCCTTGCCGACTGTGATGTAGTGTCGGCGGTAAAGATTGCGGCGTCGCCGACGGTGGCGGTGCGTGTATCGACCTTCCCGGTGGGGATCAAATGACTACTGGCAAGCAACAAATTAGTACCCCGCCACCCGCCCCCCCTCCCCTGTTGAAAGGGATGCGTTTGCAGTGGACAAATGACGAACAGATGCGAGGGTCTAGGGTCATACGACTACGGCCATGCATGATATCGACTACACACCCCACCGCCCTCGCTCCCCCTCGAAAGGGGTGCGTGGTCAATGGTTAAATGACTAAGGCGAGCACCAAATGAGCATCCCAAAGCGTGGGCAAATTCGAACTTAGATGCATCAGAAAGAGAAGAGAGTGGTTCAGAAGGGTTACAGAGATAAATCACAAGGGAAGAAGTAAAGAAGTGTGTAGCTGAACTTGGGAATAGAAAGGCAGCAGGGGCAGACCAAACAAATATATATATATATATATATAAGTGCGGGGGAGAACGAAATGTGTACCATGATGGTTATGTTGCTTAACTGAATATATATGAAAAAACGAGTACGCAGCAAGGAGGTGGAGATAAGGAGTAGTAGTAGTAACACTATTTAAGAAAGGAGGTAAGACTGACCCGGGGACTACAGAGGAATGAAGATATGAAGCACAGTATAAGCGAAACGTTTTGTACGGTTTTCAACGATAGAATGGGAACAATGATGGAGAAGGAAGACAGAAGAAGAAGCGAAGGGCACCATCAGGGTTTAGGGCTAACCGTAGCTGCGTAGACCATGTGCACACATTAGGTAAGACAATCCAACGTGGGAAAGGCGCGTACTGCCTCTTTCTGGATGTGCAGAAGAACTACGACACAGCAGTCTGGAGGAATGTGTTGCGGAAAAAGTTGTGGGAAGCAGTGATCGAAGGAAAGATGTGGAGGATGATGGAAACTATTACGGAATGCGCCAGAAGTGCTGTGATGCTGGACGGGGAAATATCGAAGTTTGAGATGAGCATTACCACCTAACCTATTCAAGATATATATTAACGACCTGATAGTAGAAGCAGCAAAGCAGGGATTCATGGTGGGGGAAGATACAGTGTCGGGATTGGTATTTGCGGATGCCTTCGTGGGGATATCAGAAACAACGAAGGATTGCAGAAACAAATACCTGGTAGAGGAAACGCCATAATGCATTAGGAAATGGAGGGTGACCGCGAACGTAAAAGAAGTGCGCAGTAGTTGTATGTAACGAGGATATAAGTCGAACCCGGCAATTTCAATTGGAAGTGGGGAGAAGATGAATCACTGATCGCATGCCAGTATGTGTACCTCGGCGTAGATCTCGAAAGACTGCTCCTGGGATACAAACATAGCTACATACAGTATTATCAGGTGGGATAGGGCAAAGCACACGTAGACAAGATGGATGCGATCCTAACAGGCTCGCACCTTGACGCTATAGGATTTGGAGATGTTATCAGGATTACCCTGGGCTGGGTAATGATCGATGTTTTACCTCTAGAGCTCTGTAGGTAGCAGGTTCACGTTTGACGTCGTCGAGGACACGGGGGTTCGAATCTCACTTCGAACGTTTCTTTTATAGAAACGCTTGCGCGTGCTGCCCATGAAGACTTATTTTCCTGGTTCCCCAGGTATTGAAACGAAGCGGGTAGGTCAGTGTTCGGCCGTATACGGTACCGGCGTCCCACAGATCCCGCCGTTCAGAGAGGGGGGGGAAGTGTTATAAGGATTACCCTGGGCTGGGCAATCGATCGGTCTTTTACCCCTATAGCTCAATAGGTAACACTTTCGCAGAGATGTATCCGGATGAGTGTGACTGTACCAAAAACCTAGAGTATGCAGGAGAAGTATGGGAAAAGGGAACCCGAAGTTCGTAAAACAGCTGGAAACAGTACTGATGACAGCAGCCAAAACACCTTCGCGGAACTGGGAGTGCACCCACTTGAGCCAAAGAGAGACACGAGAAAGTTGAAACGGCAATTATTATATGAGGTACAGAACATGCCAAAAAAAGAGGTTGCCAGCCGCATAGAGCTGTATGGGGAGAAGTAACAAAAGGGCGAGCTGGAATAAGGTGGGATAGCCTAGTTGAGAACGTACGGGAGTATATGGGAGGAAACCAAGAAGAGATTGCGTCTGCAGAAAAAGATGGGAGGGGCAAGGCAGCAGTAGAAGAAAGGATAAAAAGAAGGGAAGGGCTAGAGGTAAGAGACAAGGCCAAATCGGAGAAACATTTGGGAGATATACGGGGAATTAGGCGAAGGGATAGGAAAGAGAACGTACTGTATTTGCACGGCCCAATGGATTCCGCGACAACGCTGAAACTGAGATTTCGTGTAGGGGACCTGGCCCTGCCAGAAAAAAGGGAGAGGTATACCAGTAACCGGGAGGAAGGCGTCGATACACAGATGTTCCCGTGCGTCGAAGCAACAGCGTGTAGAACTCACACACAGTAGTAGGATAGTGTGAAACGAACAAAGGAGCAACGGGATGCGTACGAAGAGATGAGGCACATAGACGAATGTCACACGAAGGACATTGGGGTGTTCTACGATAGAGGTTCACCCTCAATTTCCTGAGGCTCCTCACTTAAGGAGCTCCACACCTCACCCGAAACCTGATCTCAGCAAAAATCAACTTGCGTCCTGATGAACAATCCCATGGCCCATGAATACAAACCCAATTTTTTCGGACAATAATGGCGATCCGACAATTTTGGGGTAAGGAACCCCGTCATTCAGAAAACATTTCAGCGGAAATGTACTACAGTACCTCTATCGTTCAACGCGTCCATTGGTATACACTAGATAGCAGCGAGAAAACGATCGCTATCCTAGGAGATAGATGGCGGCCATAGGCAGCGAAACAGGAAGGGGATGAGACTAGCAAACACTTTCTATGTAATGTATTTGGAAACGAGGCGATGCGCTCCCAAATGTTGGAGGTGTTTTTATGAGGACAGGTGGTCCGTCTCGAAGGGGATACGCGGTCAACGGTCAAAGTACTAAAGCAAGCAACAAATGAGTACCCCCCCCCCCCCCTATTATGTAAAGGTTGGGTTGGCATTGGTTGGCAACGACACTGTAAAACATGCCGCTCACTCCTTGAGCTATAGACAACTAGAGTACCTTCTTTTATCGGCGGTCGGTCACAGCCGGTGGTCGAGTTAGCTAATTAGCTCATTTGTGCGAGGTGAAGATACTTCACTCCGCACAAGCGGAATGCTCATATCACGTACCAGGTAGTGTTTATGGGTAAGGCACCCAAGAGGCAGTTACATAGCACTCCGATTGCTGCCTCTGGAAGTGGCTACACCAGAAATTAAATTAGCCTCATTGAAGCGGTTATCCATATGCAAGTCCGCCTCACAAGCGGTTCTTAGTAGGATGCACCTCACCCTCCATGCGACTCGCCGGACACCTCACGGCGCTTCGCGCTTGGTGCAAGCAAAGCCTGCCTGGTCGGTGAAAACCCGACATGCTCCGTCCCGGCATTGTAGGGATGCGAGGGTCTATGGTCATACGACTACGGCTATGCATGAGATCGAGTACATCTCTCCTATCAAGTACACCCCCCGCCCCCGCCCCCCTTGCCGTCCCCTCTCCTCCCCCTCCAGCCGGGAAAATAAATAATAAAAAATGACCGGCTGGGAACTAAGAAAAAAAACAAAAATATATCCACTGGGAGGTACCTCACATGTTCTTAAACGCAAATATGTTACGATACTTCATATCACATGTATCTACCAAAAACGAAAAAGGTCGCCTGGAAACTACTCTATGTAGTAGAGAAAAACGCAAAAAAATACATATCTCTACAGGTAGATACCTGGTATAAATATATCCAAGCAAATACCTTACTGTGTCTTACTTCGTACCACTCCTAGTACGTATAATACCTGTAATGTAGGAGACGTCCTTTTGGGCTTGGTGGACGGCCGGAAGTGGCCAGCCGGGGGTCAACAAATACCGCGATATCCCACACTATGATGGGTCAACAAAAACCGCGATATCCCACACTATGATACCGTGGTTTTTGTATATCCCGTCTTCTATTTACTGGCTACTATCAAACCCGTACCTGAAGAAGATGTTGTTATCGGTGTCTACGTTGTGCAACCATTGCATGGACTGCACGGAGGGAGGAATACGCTAGACACAGGACCTTGTGGGCACACCTCGAGCCTGCAGACCTTCGTCGTGACCATGAGCGCACGCCGTTGCACCGGCTGGCAGAGAACCGGAAGTCCATTTCCGTCACTCAACATCACAAACCACAGCTCCCCCTTGGCACCTCCATCCCACCCCCGGACCTGGGGCCTCCGAACTGACGCTATTTTTAGACAACTACTCATCCTTTAGAGTAAGCTGGGCTGTTCGTGGGTCAGGTCAATCCTCGCCGGTCGGGCCGGGTTGGGTCACCTGACCCGACTCGTGAGGGTTTGAAAATCTCCTCACCTGACCCTCACCCGACCCGACCCGACCCGACCCGACCCGACCCGTGAGATTTTAATTTTTTCGTGACCCGTGAAGAACGCTGCAATTTTTTTACCCAACACACCCAGCGCCCCCTTGGCACTTGGCACCCTGATTCCATCCAGACCTCATCCCACCTAGACCTGAAGTGTCCAAGATGGGCATGTAATTAGCCGCCGGAAGGGCCCACCAAGAACCCTGATCCCACGGCGCGCCACCAAAATCGAGGAAGATCATAAAACACGGAGATCGAGGATCGGTAAAACAAAAGCAAGGACAACACGTCAAGGGCGGGAAGGCAGTAGGGTGAGCTGGATTTTGTGCTAAAAAAAAAAAGAGACTAAATTTGGTTTCTCTCAGTCCATGGACTAGATTATAGTAGGCGCGCCCATGCCTCCCTATATAAAGGAATGAACTTTTGTGTCTAACCCGCTGGCATTGCCACCGGTATCTATCTGCTGCTTGCTGCCTGTTGTAGAGGCGAATGCAACAAAAAAAAAGACCAAGCACAAAAACACGCTAGCTAGTCCCTCGTACCTGGTACAGCATAATAATTGGGACGCACACCATCCAGGCCGGTGAAATATTCCCACCTCAGACAGATCATGATCTCTAGACAATCGATTCCCACTCCCATGATTTAGATCTTTCAGGGTAGATAGATATATTCCTCTGTATGATCTGTACCACCAGGTATGATCTAGCTCGTTTTGCCGCGTGAGAGCTCTCTAGAATCTGCATGACCTGGCACATGGTTCCAGCGCTGGATATGTACTACACAGATCCATGATCTGCACAATGACCCATATCGGCAGGATATGATCTAGATGATCTACAGCTGTAGATACAGAGACCATGATCCACAGTAGTACATAGATCAAGATCTACGTTAGATAGGTGGATCATGACACGTACGAGGTGTGAAGCTAGTAGTAAAATATAGTTTTATATTAATAGCATACGCGACGAACCCAAAACAGGATGACCCTACATATATATGTATCTCCCATTAGGCTCGTATATACCGCGCAAATAAAACCCAAGCACATACGAAAGTTACTATTCCAGTTATTCCGGAAGAGCGATATCAGTGAGAAATAAAAAAGCGACACTCGCTACGTACAGCCAGAAAATACATCACCAATAAAAAACAACGAAATAATTAAAAAAAAAGGAGGGATATGGTAATCAACAGAGAGAGGAGGAACGAAGCTGATTTACCCGACATACAACATGCGCAAGAACGAAAAGGCCCCCAAAAAGGCAACCCTAAACAACGAACGCCTCAAAAACCGTGGACCCTCCTAGGAAAGCGCCCCCCCTCCGAAAGCCCCCCAACATACGAGTAGCTTCAGAAATAAACTTCAGTTAGTTGACGATACGCCGGCGGCGGGTGGTATATGCTTCTTCGGCGTAAAAAAAAGAAGAAACCACACCACAAAAATCCGGAGGTCAACATACCGGCCCTCAGGAGAAAAGCGACTATATCTGGAAGTAATCAGAGCCAAACAAGCTGCGTATAGATAGGGGAATACATGGTTGTGGGTCCATCGTGGATTCTGATTACAACATTAGCCCACCCGCTTTCTATTTTTTCACAGGGGACCATAGCAATCAGAACCAGCTATTTGTGTAAGCACTGGGGGATACATTGGTTTTGGGTTCATCGTGGATTTCTGATTGCTATCGTGGGTTCTCCTGATAGAGCACACCACCAAACCACGGCTACCCATAGAAGCCAATTAACCACAGTTACCCATGTGACCTTCGCGATTACTCATGTAACCTCCTCTCCTTTCAAGTCTCCGCACCAAGCATCGACGTTCGCACGCGAAGACTACTCACTACTACCGCTGTAGTGCCACCACGACCCTATCCTAATGCGCGAGAGCTCCGCCAGAGTTTTGTTCACGAGAGTTTGTTGCGTCTTGAGAGGTTCGTAAAAGCTTCCCGAGGGCTCTTGACGAGACTTTTGTGGGAGCTGCGCAAGAGCTTCGCGAAAGTCTTGTGAGAGTTCCGCGATAGTTTATACCTGGTATGCGAGAGTCACGAGAGCCTTTGTAGCAGCTTCTAAGCGAGAATTCGCGAGAAGAGCTTCGCTAGAACCGCTCAAGCCTGGTGAGCTTTAGCGAGAGCTCCACGACTTTTTCTTCCCTGGACCTCTTTCAGAGACTTCATGGCCGCCTCGCTGCGCGAGAGATTCACGAAAGCCTAAAGAGATACCCACGAGAGTTTCGCGAGCTTGACAAGCCTCGCAAGCTTCGAAAGTCCAAATGTCCCCACCAGCCGACGACCCGAGCAACTTGCCGGTACAGGAATATCAACACTACAGTCCACTACGCTAAGTACCCTCCCCTCTTCCATTCATTGCCAGATCAGCGTTGCTGCTGCCAACGCTGCAATTTTACTGCGGCAACTTTGCTGCTACCGCTACAACTTTGTTGATATTATACCGCCGCAATTTTGCCGCTGATAAACCGCTGCAACCTTGCTGCTATCACTGCAATTTTGCTGCTGCAACTATACTGGAACAATGTTTCTCCTGCAGCGACTCTGCCGCTGCTGCAACAATACTGCAGCAACTTTACTGGACGTTGGCTCAAGTCAACTTGCTGCCGCAGTTTTTGTACCGCAGAACTGCATTACAGTACACCAGCACTATACCTTTACTGCGGCAATTTTCCCTGCTGCTGCACTGCAGAAAATTCGGTGCAAAAACAACTTCACCCCGAAAAAATGTACTGTTCGTTTGAAGAAAAATTATCGCAACACCTCTACTGCTGCTGCTGCAAGAACATCGACAGCAACGTCAAATTCACAAGGGTGGGTGTGCTTAGTAGGGTATACAATCTGGGTACCCGGCTACCAAATCTGTTTGTTTCGGTCATCTCGGGTAGGTACCCGGGTCTCCTCAGAGTATAAAACCTACCCTAGAGTACACAACCTACAAGTAGTCGGTATGCACCCGGGTATCCCCAGCGTACATACCATACGAATACTCGGGTAGGTAGTAGGGTATCCCCAGAGTACACGTCCTACTAAACACGCAGACTCGCACAGCAGCGACTGTACTGCAACCAAATCCCCCCTAGCTTCAACTTCACTGCAGCCACACGGCACCAGCCTCATTGCAGCAACTTTACTTCTGAGGCAACCTCGACATTACCGCAAGCAAAAGTCACCAGAGATTAAACCTGACTTACTGCCGCACAGGCACAAAGTCCACTGCAGCAGCAACGTTTACTTCAAGCAAACTCCCAGCAACTTTACAGCAGCACCAGCACGACTGCAATAAAATCTCCTCCAAGCAACCGTACTTACTGTTTGTCGCACAGCGCAAAGTCCACTGCAGTAGCAATTTTACTGCAGCAGAAAAACCACCTAAGCAACTTTACTGCTGCAGTAGCAACTTTACTGCTGCAGCAGCAGCCTCGCTTCAAGCAATTCCACCGCAGCCGCTTGAACTCTACTGCTGATGCTTGCAGCAACACCATTGCAAGCAAACACAAACCCAGCGTAGAAGTAGCGACAACAGTAGCAGTAACAGCAGCAGCAGCAGCAGCAGCAGCAGCAGCAGCAGCAGAAGCAACCTCACGTACAGCAACAGCAACAACAACGAACTCTACTACGTACTACTACTGCAGCTTATCCACCCCAGTGGCAGCCGTCACCACCTTCTCCCCCCACGGTTCCGGCTCCTCCTCCACGTGCAAAGGCCTAGCCTCCCACGCGTCCACCTCTATTTTCGTTGCCCCCATGGTGCCTGTACTGCTCCGCTGAGACGAAACCAGCCTAGCGAGCCGGCTCGGCCCGGCACGGAACTGGCGACTCGACCCCCCGACACCTTTCTTCGTAAAGAGTATGATGGGTCGCTTCGCGACGGGGTTCGGGATGGCGTTCGATTGTCGCAGGGCGCCGTCTTCCATCATCTTGGAGGCGCAGCGCGCCAGAGAAGCGCGCATGACAGCGCCAGCATCGTAGGTTTCCAGGTCGCCCCCTGAGGTGGTCGGAGTGTTGTCGCTAGTGTTCTCGTCGCCCTGATCGGCGTCTGCGATGGTTTTCTCCAAGTTCTGGGAGGCGTGTTAACAACGGGGGGCGGGGTCACGAAGGAAACGACGTGTGCGGGGGGGAGGGAGGAGAGGGGAGAAGGGGGAGCGGGGTGGGGGGAGGGAGGAGGTAGGAGGGGAGGAGGGGGGGGTGGGGAGAGGGAGGAGATGGGAGAAGCGGGAGGGGGGGGGGGGGGGTGTACTCGATATCATGCATGGCCGTAGTCGTATGACAGCATTCGACGCGGACACGAGAAACGCAATCAAAAGCGAATCGAATCTAGAACACCCAGGTTCAGTGTCCCTCGAGAAAAACAGGCAAATACTAAAAAAATAACCACTGGTACAAGTTTTCGGAGATTTTCGGTCGGAATTTATGGATCACTGCTTCAGATCTACGGCCTCACCCAGTTTACAGGCAAGGCATGCCATATCTCTTGTCCCCTACAGGTAGCAGGTACTGATAGTACTGATAGTACTAGTATACTTAACCCCTTTAGAACCGCAGTCCCAATTGGGGGACACTCCACTCTAATTTCAAGTACTTTGTCCCCAAATCGGGACTACGGTTCTAAAGGGGTTAAGGCGGCCAGGTAAACAAGCAACTCATTTCAATAAACTGCTGATGTTGAGATGTGTTACCTTGATGCTCTGGGAGGCGTTGATATGTGGCATGGAGCTGGGCCTGTAGGTCGCCAGTCGCACGACCGGGGGGTCGGCCTTGAGCATCGCCGTCGTGAACTCGCTGCGCAGCACGTACAGTAGGCGGAAACAAAAACACATCAGCAGCGAAAACAACAAGGCGGAGACAAACATGGAGCCAAGTAAGCGGAGCAAAGCAGGGGTCAGTCACCAACTCGCGGTGGGTCGAAAAAGAACGCAGACACGCAGCGAAGCGCGTATGATATGATTCTTCGTACGTCGTAAACTGGTACATAGCTGTCGCTGCGAACTCACATACATCACAAAAAAAAAAAAAAAACATACAAGGAGCGACACATGGAGCAAAACGCGGACAGAGGGCTTACGTATACACAATTTTCAGATTTCGTCGATTCTACTATTAAACCACATACCTGGTACGATTTTCGTTTTTTGACGGATATATAGTGATGCTCACAACTTTCACATTCCGTCTATTCTATACGATTTTCGTACAGACAGTGATACTCACAATTTACAATGTTTGTCGTTATGTATACGATTCCTGTTTGTTCGGATGTATAGTGACATAAACATGGAATATACTGAAGAGGTGAAACGGTTGATTCACGGTATGAAAACGGGCTCGGACAATATCCAACTTTCGTCGTGTCTAAACGATCTTCGCTTTGTCGGATGTACACCTGGTGTATGTAGGAACCAACTTATACGGTGAAACCGTTCCCGTGGAGTACTATGGGCATGCCTTATCACCGACATTTTTGTGGGACCGTATATTATGACATGCCTTGTCATGAAAGACATAAAATGGCCATATCATAGGCGCATTCTGGGGGAACATGGTAACCAGAACCAAAAACGGCGCGAAAATACGGGGGGGGGGAGGATACACGTACGAGTACCTGGTTTTGGGTCCATCCTGGGTTCTGATTACCCTATGATATATTACCATGCAACCCCCTAATATAACGCATGCATGCACTGACTGCGCGCGTCACACGTGAAACCTTCACACGTCCGGACATATCATCTACAGAGAGATAATCTACAGATAGATTATCTACAGATAGATCATCTAGATATATATCATCTCCAGATAGATTATCTACAGATAGATCATCAACGGACAGCTCATCTCCAGATACATCATCTCCAGATAAATCATCTCCAGATACAGCATCTCCAGATACATCATCTACAAATACATCATCTACAGATAGACCATCTACAGATAGACCCTCTACAGATATACTATCTACAGATAGATCATCTCGATCATCTAGATCCTAGCCTGCCGTTATGATATGCTGTACAGGATCTGTAGGTACAGATCCAACCCAGGAAATATGCCCTAGATCAAGCAGCTCGTACGGTTCCCACCCAGAAACACGGATGACCTGGATCATACAGATCAGGATTCCATCCATCAGATCTATCTATCCGCCCTGATTGATCTAGATCATAAACTAGGAGTCGATGACCTCAGGAGGCGTCAAAATATTTTCAAGGAAGGGGGCTGACTCACTTGAAGTCGATTTCTCCGTCTTGGTTGAGGTCGAATTCTTTGAAAATCTTGTCGATTGCCTCCTGCCCCATGTCGCTGCCGACGATTAGCTTCAGGTCGGTCGCTGCAGGGACACACAAAGACAGAACAAACAAAAAACAAAATTTCGTAATGCCGCCGACCAATTCCAAGAAGAATGCACGCCAGCCAGGGTCAGCAAGACTACGCTGTGGTCGAAGCCCAAGCGGAAATCGCATGCGGGAATCGTACACAATGCTACCAGGTATCGATTTGCCTTTACCTTTCATCGTAGATTCTTGTTCGATATCATATCGATTGTCGCTCGACATCATATCCATTCTCGTCCGATATCATATCCCTTCTTGTCCGATATCGTATCCATTCTCGTCCGATATCGTATCCATTCTTGTTCGATATCATACCCATGCTCGTTCGATATCATGTCCATTCTCGTTCGATATCACATCCACTCCCGTTCGATATCGTATCCACTCTCGTTCGACGTGATATCTACGACACGATTGATATCATATCCACTCTCATTCGATGTGATATATGACACTATCGATATCATATCCACTCTCGTTCGATGTGGTATCTATAACACTATCGACATCTCTACGTACCGTCGATGGTGCCGCTGTGGTCAAAGTCCAATCGGTCGAAGGCCAGCCTTAGCCGCCTCTTGTCCAGCTTTCTCCTCTCCAGGGTAGCCGCCAGAAATTCGTTGAAGTTTAACTCCTTCCCGTTGTCAACGTCCATGCTGTTGAACAGCGCCCGCAGCTCCTCTGTACATGGGCGTACACCACGCAACACAATCGAAACAAAATAAACACGAAGCAGAGCAAATCATCATACAAACGCCACATCGCACCCCACACCACCCCACACAAGGGGAAGGGAAGGGAAGGGAAGGGGAAGGGGAAGGAAAACTCGATATTCCGATCGAAACATTCGATACGATAACCAAGAGTATTTGGTAGTAAATACAGTTCGGCTAGTCTATCGCACCATACAACACGGGCACCCTCTTTTGCCCAAAACCCACCGGACTTCCATCGAGCACGAACTACTTCTAGGGTGGGCTAATGTTATAATCATAGCCCACGGTGAAACAAAAAAACAAAGGTATCCCCTATAGTATGTTTACACAGCATGTTTGGCCCCAAATATTGTATCCCCCCGTGATAGGCTGGGAGACAGATATTTAAACAGAACGCCTCCGTATAATTACGTTTACATGCTGTAAGAACAAACAGCCCCGAAAACACACCTACACATCACAAGAAAAAACCCAAAACCACAGAAAGTCACAGAGAACCACAGAGACACAAAATTACGAAAGAAAAATTACAGAATACATGCACGGAAAAAAGAGAACTCATACACAACTTGAGAAAGTCCAATAAAAAATCTCACCTCGGGATAGGTCCGCTTGGGAGGCGAGGACGCTCTCGAACTCCTCGAAGCTGATCGTGCCGCTGCCATCCTTATCCATCTGTTGGAGGTATAGATTTTTACGATTTATTTATTGAATGAGAGAGAATCGGGCGCGGTACCATATCGATAGAACGAGAACCTACCTGGTGTTCGGTATCATAAGATTTCGATATTCGGGACCTGGTGCGTCGAAACTATGTATCGACCTATCGTACATTTATAGGTAAAACAAAAAAAAAATCAAACTTCGATACGATATACCAGGTATCAAATTTCGATACGATAAATCTATATTCCACATTTCGATATATCGGAAGTCTCGATACGATGTCAATGTCTCAGTGGTGACCCGGAACCCATCGGACCCCTAAAACTCAACTGAAGCGCAAGGTTGAAACCACCGGTACTAAAAACCCAACGGTCCCAAACCCAACGGTCATGCACCATCAACCTCTCACCGCACCTTCAAGAAGTCCTGCTCGAGCCCCCTGATCTGTTCGCTGTTCAATGACCGAGCCACCAATTCCAGCGCGAGCCTTTTGAGGTTGCTCGTCTGCCTAAACGTGACCAAGTTGGACAGGGCCGCCTTCGAAAGTTTTTGCTCCCCTGGCCCGCGTGACATTTGATTCAACCACGGGTGATGTTGCGCCTGGAAACGCGTATAGCATACGGAGAGAGGAGAGGGGGGAGCGGGGGGGGGTGCTCATCTGTTGCTTGCCTTAGTCATTTGACCATTGAAAACGCAAACTTACTTCTTAAGACGGAGGGGGGGGGGGGGGGGCGTACTCATTTGTTGCTTGCCTTAGTCATCCGACCATTGACCACGCGTCCCTTTCGAGACGGAGGGGGGGGGGGGGTATTCGATATGATGCATGGCCGTAAAAGTCGTACGACCATAGACCCTCGCATTCCTACAATGCCGGGACGAAGCACGTCGGGTTTCCACCGGCTAAACACACAATGCTTGAACCAAGCGCCATGAGGTGTTCGGCAAGTCGCCTGGAGGGTGGGAGGGGGTGGGTGGGATACATGTACACTGGGCCCCTAGATACGACACTGATAGTCAAAACACCTCCGTATGGTATCAAGTATAAACGTGTCGGTTTGGAGCATGGAGAGGGTGTACTTCTGGCATGTTTAACAAGGACGCTACGTAAGCGACCTGTCTTAATGGCCGCGTTAAGGCCTCTATTGGCTTATAATAATATACTAGTTGTAGTGTGGTGGCGGTAAGTCGAAGGGTCAACCCGCGGTCTCCTATTAATAGCATATTGCACACTAACTATGGTGTGTTCAAATTGTATGCACCCTGGAGGCGTGCCGCCATCACCAACCAACAGACGAACCCCGAAGGCGCTCATGCGACACGGTACATCGAATTTTTCCATATTTCGATGTTTCATCTTTCGACATTTCGATGCATCGAAACATCAACATTCGACACCATATCCGATGCCCAACACGAGTATTTTAGCTTGTTCACGTGCTGCCGTCAGCAATCAAGTAACTCGGAGGCACTCAAACGATACGATCTATCGGAAATTTCGGTAGTTCGATACACGGAAAGAATATCGGAAATTCCGATACATAAAATTTGATATATCGAAATATTATATACGATATCCGATATTATGTCCGATATTCGACACTAATGTCAACCAACGCACCTCCAAGGGTAGATCGAATTTTCGATCTACCTGGTATCGAAATGTTAGATACGATATCCGATATTATATCCGATATTCAACACGAATACCGACCAACGTACCTCCAAGGCGCTCATGCGGTACGATCTATCGTTTTTTCGATGCATCGAAAGTTTCGATAACATATCCGATACCCAAACCTAAACGCACCTCCAAAGCGCTCATGCGCTCCTGTGGGTTTCTAACTAAAAGGCGCTTTATGAAGTTCTTGGCCTTGTTGCTGATCGATGACCACGCTTCGTGGTGGAACTGGTACGTCCCGTGCTGCAAGCGCATGGCAACCGAAACAGGTGGGGCGAGGTGGGCAGAGGGGGAGGGGAGGAGGGGGGGTTAATAGCTTGGTCGACAGCCGGGGGGCGGGGAATACAACTCAGCATTTTCTTGGTTGGTGCGGGGGGGGGTGGGGTGGGGGGGGTGTACTCATCATCATGCATGGCCGTAGTCGTATGACCAGACCCTCGTATCCCTACAATGCCCGGGACGTAGCGCGTCGGGTTTTCACCGACCAGGCAGACATTGCTTGCACCAAGCGCGAAGCGTCGTGAGGTCTTCGGCGAGTCGCATGGACGGGTTGCATCCAACTACGCGTCACTTTCGATGCGGATTTTCTTGCATATGGATGACAGCGTCAATTAATTGATTCATTTTATGCTGTGGCCATTTCCAGAGACAACAGTGGGGGGGGGGGGGGTCATTTTCGTTGGCCATGGGGGAATTGGCTCATACTCTTGCTTTATTGGAGGGGGGAGGGGGGGAGGTAGTGGTCAATATGTTGATCGATCGACGAGGGGTAGTGATTAGCATGTTGCTCGGTTCGGAGGGGGAGAACTTGTTTTTTTTATTCTCCGTCAGGAAGGGAGGAGGTATCGGTTTTTTAAACGCTTGATTGGGGGAGGGGGTGTACTCGATAGGAGAGATGTACTCGATCTCATGGCCGTAGTCGTATGACCATAGACATCCCTACAATGCCGGGACGGAGCATGTCGTGTTTTCACCGACCAGGCAGACATTGCTTGCACTCAGCGCGAAGCGCCGTGAGGTGTCTGGCGAGTCTCATGAAGGGTGAGCTGCATCCTACGTACTAAGGACCGCTTTTGAGGCGGACTTGCATATGGATGACAGCTTCGATGAGTTGATTTAATTTCCGATGCAGGCCTTTCCAGAATGGGGGGAGGGACAATGGTTACTATACGGTAGTTTGCTGTGACCGAAGGGGGGAGGGGGGGGTGCCCGCCATACTTCAGTCGCTCCCCCTTGTGTCTAAAATCTACTACCGTGCGTACTACCGTCAACACTCCGCCACTACTGCAATGCAACATCCACTACCCGTTGATTTCACGTCATAATAATTAGGCACTGCCATCGTATGCTGTAATACAACTGGGCCAAACGGTAAAGAACCACAGCAACCCAAAATACGGTGGACGTAGCTGTCACACACAGGGACAATTCGCGCGGCAGCGTAACAGTAACTGCAGTCAAATTTGTGCGCGTTCGATCATCGCCGGTTTGTCTGTCGGTCAGCCGTTGCAGCTTTCACCCATCTGAAAACGGGGCTCCTATTTTTGGGTGTCAAGCACGCTACGTGGTAACTCGTGCGGCAGGACATTTGTAAATATCGTCAACTTGTGTGCGTTCGGAGGTTTCCTTCGATCGAATAAAAAGCACGATGACGACGCAAGCAACGTATTGCCGGGGGCCTACAGCAATCAGGACCCATCCTTTAAAAAAAAAAACTATATATTCCAGTGTTTTTACACATCATATTTGGCTCTGATTAATATTGCCATAAATTTTTGTGTACAGGACGGGTCCTGATTTTTCGCCCCCCCCCCGTAGCAGTCACGATTTCAACATCTCCGGAGATTACACCATCGCGGTCGTTCGTAGATTCCAGACTTAAAGCTTCAGCGATCTCGAAAGGGGGTACAGCGGTACCTTTTTTTTTTTTTGGGGGGGGGGGGGCGTCTAAGTCAGAAACTCGCAGTCGCTCGTACTTATATAGAAACTCGTCAGCAACGAACACAAACACCAACTGACCTGGATCTTGTCTTTGAGCTCGGCAGTGCTACCGCCGCCGAAGGGAGGGTACCCGCACAAAAGCAGGTACGCGATGACCCCGATACCCCACATGTCGCACGTACGAGGGAAGTGGTTCCCACTGATCACCTCCGGCGCCATGTACACCTTTTAGACATGTTATGCCCCCCATACCAACAAGAAGCGCAACATCATATCATATCATGGGACAGGACAGTGCAGGGCAGGGCAGGGCAGGATAGGGCAGGACGAGGCAGGGCAGGACAGAGCGGGGCGGGCAGGGCATCGTAAGGCACAGCTACAAGCGACTACGTTTGAACTATACTCGAAAGGTATGTCTCACTCACGTATCCCCTGTGCACGATAAGACCGCGGAAAATCAGTCTCAGTCTTGACCTCTAATCAATGGAACACCATCACCGTCGTCATCACTATTACGGGGGACCATAGTTAATAGGACCTATGGTACACAAAACAGCCTATATATTCAACCGTTTTTAGTAACAATATTAGGTCCTATTAACTATGGTCCCCCGTAATAGCACCATCATCAGTATCATCATCTTCGTCATCAGTACCATCATCGTCCCCATCACCACCGTCACCACCACCACCATCACCATCACCACCTCCCCCCCCACCCCCTCACGGCCCTCCCCTGTCTCGGCATTGTAGGGATACCAGGGTCTATCGTCATACGACTACGGCGATGCATGATGTCGATTACAACTCCTTCCCCCCAACCAAGAGGCGTGCCTTACCCAAGTGCCCACGACGTCGTGCTCCAGCTGAAAGTCGCTGAAGTGCGCCGACAACCCGAAGTCTACGAGCTTCACGTCAGCGCCCTCTTTCGTTGAATCCATGAGAACGTTGTCAAGCTTCAGGTCTCGATGCTGACGGAACAAAACACAAACAGATCAGAGAGAGAAGAGTAGCCACAAGTTCAACAGTCCGCACACCCCACGAACAGTGTTGATGCTTTCAAGAAACAAAAAAAGACACAAAACCAAATAGTGACCACAACAGCAACAGTCCACACAGCCAACAGTGTTGTCTAGCCTGAGGTCCCGATGCTGGCCAACAGAAACAGAGTACAGCGTCTGCAGTAACTCACAGCTGACGGGAGATACTGTCCTGCGACCACGGACTGCATTGTATTGTGAGTTAATGTGAGAACAACAACAACAACAACAACAACAAACAACAACAACAAACAACTGCGTACTGCAAGCAGTGCTGTACTTTATATTTTTTATCACAGAGCTGCAGCTTTTTACGTATGCGGGTACCGCAATAGTAGTACTACTGCACACTAAAACAACAGTTCGTTAGTTTAATCCTCCAAGTACATACCAGGCACCTCCAGATTGCGAGGTATGTAACAAGCACACGCATACATGATATACCATGTTACTATGCATCACAAATATTAATAAGAACCAATCCGAACATACCTGGTTTACCTCTACTATTGGTGGGTTTGTTTATACCGGTTATCACACAACAATAGGGCAGGCCTTACTTTCGCTAGAAACTCGGGTTGGTCGATATTTGTAGGAAGGGATGCCTTCCTGTCGTCAACTGTGTGCGCTGGTGAGAGCACAAAAAAAAAAGTGAAAAATTCGGTATAAAAACAAAACCCGTAGGCACGTAAGACATTTGCGGTCGTACGGTACGGGTCTCCTCCGGCTTCTATGGGATATCCGGCTTCACCCAACTGAAAAATATGGCATGTTCAAGATAAGGCATGTCCTATAAGAAGACATCCACTATTGTAAGGCATGCTATATTTAGGGCATGCTCTATATAATAAGGTATGCCTTATGTGAGGCATGCCCTACATAAGGTATGTCCTATACAAGGCATGCCCTATACAAATCATGCCCTATGTGAGACATGTCCTATAAAAGGCATTCCCTATATAAGCCATGTCCTATACAGGGCACGCCCTACATACTGGTAGATAGTATATACCGGTAGGACATCTCCTTAGAGCAACTCGCTTCGCGTACTATTACGGGGGACCATAGTCAATAGGACCTATGGCATACATAAAAACCTATATATTCACCCATTTTTACTAACAATATTTGGTTCTATTAACTATGGTCCCCCGTAATACAGTAAAGTCCTTGGTACTGCTGTAGCCTCACCGCAATGTTCCGGTCGTGCATGTACCGCACCGCGTTCGTAACCTTAAGAACGATGTTCGCCGCCTCTTGCTCGCTCTTGAAGTGGTACGTGGTCAGCAAGTCGCCACCTTTGCAAAGGTCCTAATCAGATTCACAATCACATAATCACATCATCACACGGCGGATAACGATCGGGGTGGCCGAGCACTATCAATACAATAAATACATCATCATCATCATCATCATCATCATCATCATCATCAACACCACAATCTTCTTCAACATCAACATCATCATCATCAACATCACCATCATTACGATCACCATCATCACGATCATCGCCACCACCATCTCCATAATCATCACCACCACCACCAGCACCATCAGCATCGCCCCCATCACCACCACCACCATCATTACCACCATCACGATAATTACGTCCACATCAACCTAAAGCTGAAACACACGGACCGCAAATCAAAGGACGTCTTAACATATATATTCCCTCACCATGACCATGAAGAGGTGTTCTACAGTAGAGTACACCGCATGCAGCCTGCAGATGTTGGGATGGTCCAGTTGCTGCCGAGCACGGGGCAATCGGATGGGTTGGGTTGGGTTTGGTTGATTCGGGTTGGGTTGGGTTTTAGGTTGGGATGGGATCGGATTCCGATAATCAGAGAGGATAGCTCGGTAGTACAAAACACACCGAAATGAGGCCCTCAAAACGAAACCAGGTACCATAAAAACAGACAGCCCCGCGCAAGCACGCGCATACAAACCAAAACCGACCCGATGTGCCAAAATACTTTTCCCAACTCGACCACGAGGAATGGAATTCTATTAACGCCGAGTGACATTTTCAAGGGGTGTTCAACAAGGCAATATACCAGTTTACTCTGGGGATACCCGGGTGCCTATCCGACTTTGACCAAAACAACCAGTTTTAGTACCGGGTACCCCAGAGTACATATCCTACTGGTGTGCTTGGTAGGGTGAATACTCTGGGGTACCTGGGCACATACCCGAGTAAGACCACAACAACCAGGTTTGATGCCCGGGTGCCTCAGAGTGTATATCCTCTCAAACATCTTTGAAAACATCCACTCGGCCCCGGATCCATAAAAGCAAACATTTGCAGGCAAGTATGAACCTCAGGAACAAGTCACAAGCAGCCGAGAGGCACAGTGCACTATTCTATTCGGTAACCGTCGGGGCTTTGAGTTTTGAGGGTCACACACTCCTCTAACCCTGGCGTCCGCGGCATCACATCACAGCGCCAGGCTTAACCGCGTCACAGCAGCAGCAGCAGCAGCAGCAGCAAACGCCGCCGCAGCAGCCGCCCCCAGCACGCATCAGCAGCAAAAGGAGCAGCAGGGGCGGCGGCGGCAGCAGCCGCAGGTCCGACGACCATGTCTAAACGCAACTCAGACGTTTTTCGCTGCTTCGAAGGACTAACGACAGCTTTGGAACGCAAGCCGCAGAGGCGGATGCTTGGGGAAGAAAAAACGCACCCTTCCACACATCGAACAGAATACAATCTCGAGCACATCTACAGAACGATCTAGAGACTTATCTACAATAGGCCACCATTTAGGCCACGATCTGTATCACAATTTAGATATTTATATTCTATATTTGCCGTTAGTGTATGTTGTGCAAGATCTGTACCATACAGATCACACCCGAGAAAAATCTACGTGCGCAAGACCCGTGTCATGCAGGTCATTGAGATCCCACCCCGGCAGAGATGATCTCAAGTGCATCGTCACCATCATATGCATCAAGATCAAGGACATACCTGCCGTGAAAATATCTAGACCGTCGAAAGGGGAGCTGATCTGACCTGACCTGACCTGACCTGACCTGATCTGATCTGTCCGACGTATACGCAACCTTTCGCTTCAAGCCAGGGCTTAACGTCAAGCGCTGTACCAAGGTTTGCGTCGACTGCTGACAAACTGAAAAACGAGAAAGGAGATTCGAAGGCCGGGGGCGGCGCGCGCAAGCGCCTACCTGCAAAAATGCTACTAATACGTACGGTAGGAGCACGGTCTTTTCTGGCGCGTCCAGTCTCTGTTTGGCCTTAATAACGAGTTTTAGCGTAGGGGGGCGGTCAGTCAAGGCGTCAAACCGTGTATATTAACTATAGTGTAGGGGCGGTCAGTCAAAGGGGTCGAAGCGCGGTTTCCTAACATCTTGTATATTAGTTATAGTGTAGCAAGCGGTCAGTCAAGGTCAAACCGAAGTCTCCTAGCATATGCTATACGAATTCTAGTGAATGGGGCAGTCCGTCAAGGTGTCAAGCCGTGGTCTCCTACAGTAGCATATTAGCTTACCCGCATCATGTCCACCTCCTTGAAGAAGAAGTCCAGGCTTTTTGCGTCCTTCACTCGAGAGAGTTCCACCACCTACCAAGCCCATCCACCAACCCATCCATGCCATCAATCCGTCCATCCGTTCACCCATCCATCCATCCACCCACCCATCCACCCATCCATCCATCCAGCATCCGATCCATCCATCCATGCATGCCGTGCCATCCATCCACCCATCCATCATTCGATCGATCCATTCACCCAAGCAGTCCGAAAAAATGATAGCAGCGTTGGTAGGAGTAGCGTTGGTAGCAGCAGCGGTAGGCGAAGCGGTCATAGTAGTAGCGGCAGCAGCAGAAGCAGCAGTAGCAGCAGCAGTAGAAGCCGAGTTAGCAGCGTAACCAGCACCAACAGCAGAGTGAGCAGGAGTGACAGCGTCAACAGCGTTGGTAACAGCAACAGCAGCAGGACCAGTAGCAGGAGCCGCAGCAGCAAAGAGTAACAACGCACTACAACAACGCAATAACATGACCGCCAGCAACAACCACCACTAACAACAACAACACCACCCCATAATCACCCCCAACACCACCAACGCCCAACGCCACCACCACCACCACCACCAACCCCAATACCACCACCGACACCAACCCAATTATCAACTCCGATACTGCTATCCTCACCACCACCGTCAATCCCACCGCCACCCTCACAACAAACACCAACACTACCACCCCAACCACCACCACCTCCACCACCCCCACCACCATCGCCAACCCAATCACCAACCCCGCCGCCACCACCGACATCACCACCACCACCAACACCACCAACAACAAAACCAACACCTCCATCCCAGCCACCAACCCCGCCGTCGCGACCACAACAACCACCACAAGCACCACCACCAACCCCACCGCCGTCGCCACCACCACCACCACAACACCACCACTACCACCGACGCCACCAGCGCCACCACCACTACTACCAACACGCAATGCATCAACACAACCACCGTCACAACCACAATCAACCCCGACGCGACGACCACCACCACCGTCCCGGTTACGGCGATACCTGTCACCTTGAGAGCGTACTTGGCGCCGCTCTGCTTGTGCACAACCGTCTGCACCTTCCCGAACCCACCAGCTCCAAGACTCACTCCCTCACTGTGGATTAAACAAAAAACGGAGCAGAAGCAGAAACCGCAAAACAAACAAAAGGAATTTTCGTCGAAAAACAAAAGATTGCGACACGTGGCAATGTATCATGAAAATCTTCCAAGAACAACTCGTTAAAATTACAACCATTCCATCGAACGCTAAGGCCCACGCCAAAGATGTCAGGAGACGGACAACCGTCAAGTAGTCAGTCAGTCAAGTACGTAATTCAGGGCATTTTCATCAGTCTAGACGGATTGTCCCCTATCCCCGCTAGAAAAGCGCTTCATTATCTCTGGGGAAGCCCCTATTTATTGTTTTTATGTGCTGTTGTTGCCTGCTGCGTGCGTTGTACCAACACCAGAGCACCAGCACGGCACAGCAGTAGTAGCAGCAGCGCTGCCGAGGCAGACATAGACGGGCAGCTGTACTGGAAAGGTGCGAGGAGTACAAAATGACTGGTAGCTGGCTTTTCCGTCGCTTGATTCAAGTTCAGAACGTGTAACCAATCGGTTTTGATGCGGTGATCGGCAGGAAAGCGGTTAGCGCAAAGCGAAAAGACTGGTGAATGCAAAACGCGACAACACATCAACACATCATGAAGGAGCATGAAAATACAAGGATATTGCTATGTTGCTCGTACTACATACTAGCATACTGCTGAAGATCTGAACTCCGAGCACGGAAAAAAAAATGTCGGAAAAATTCCCAACAAGGTAAATATAGGTTTTAAAAAAATATGACAGGCGTTCTCCAAAAAAAGGGGATTTATACTGGGTGTCCCCTGGTTTTTTTACCGCCAAGGAACGTCCGCCAAGGCATTTTCCTTGACTCCGTCCGTCAAGCGGTAAAAGTGCCGTCTCCTGACATCTTTGGCCCAGGCAGTCACACCGAAACAGCCACCAATGCGAAAAGCTAAGGACTAGCCAGTCACACGCTAACAACCAACCTGTAGAAGCTCATGACCACCCTGCCACACGATAGTGACAAGCGTTTTCGTCGAATGTTAAACACCAGCTACCGTAGCTACGCCAACGACCTGCCCGTTACAACCTACGGATCAGCCAAGCACACGCTAACAACCCGTAACATATGACGACCATCCTGTCTACAGGTAGCAACAAGCCCTTAGGCTGTTGCTAAGAATTTGGATGAGGAAACCAGCACGGTTGGGTTTCTCGCGGTCTGTTTGCTATAGATGAACGATCTCAACAAACGAAACTTTATAAAGTTCCGAAGCTTGTGGCAAAAAGGCGCCAATTACAAATTACCACTTTTAACTTCATTTTTCTTCGGTCGGGTTTAACTCTTACGAAGGCTTCATGTTGGGGTCATTCACGTATGAGTACAGGAAACAAACCACATAAAAAACAATCAAAACGGTTCCAACCTAATTCTTCGCGATCACCCCTTTGCAAATCACATGGCTATCCCTTAGAACACTAACGACCAACCAACAAAATCAACGACCACCCCCCGAAAAACCAATGAACAGCCTGTAAATATGTCTCTCGAAGAAGTAAAGAAAACAGCTTGCTTTCCATTCGTGGGTTGGTGCATGATCAACACCGTGTTGAAAAAACGCATCCAAATACGTAGTATTGAGCGGGGCGTGGCCCATCAACCGCTTTGGTAGCACCTTGGCTGGCCGTAACGACCAGAAACCGAAGAGCCAGCAACCAACAACTAGGCCATCATTCTTATAACAACATCAACTGCCAGTGATGTATGTATGTACGTACGTTTTTTGTTTTTGTTTATAAGGCGAACCACCACCCTGGCCAGAAAATAAGGACCGTTGGTGAATAAATATATACTTAGTATATATACATCTATATTACAGATGTATACGTATGTTTCTCAATTTTTTGTACTTTGGCCAACTTTTCTCTGCGTACGAGCACTTTTAGGCAAAACGCCAAGTACTTGGACACGGGAAGTATATGATATATATATATATATACCCTGGTATATCAATACCTGACGACCCTCACATTTCTGTCAAGAGTTAAGAGGGGCGAATAACAGCGTTGGATATCGTATCGATAATATCGATAGGTGGAAATATGTGCAAATATCGCACTTTTGATGTATCGTACCGGACGTGTTTAGCCCTTCATCCCCTGGCATCCTAGTGTTTTTCATGCAAATACTGAACGAAGGCTTCGATGTACCTAGTAAAAACTATAAATCTCGTTTACATCAACAACTAATAGTGCTTTGTTCAGGCATCGAATCGAACTCGGTGATGCTTTTCGACATCTACACTATTCATAGCACAAAAAAACACACAAGTAGTAACAAGCAACTCACCTCAAATCGTACACTTCCGATATTTGTCGTCGGAACTCATCGTGAACCAGGTTCTGCACCAGCGTCTGCATTCGGTCGTACGGGAAAGGTCGAGGTAAGCGGTGGCGTCAGCGCACTATCACGGGGCATGAAAAACTTCGGAGCCAGAAGTGGATCCTCAAACGTTTCCTTCGAAGGCAGAAATTAACGTCACCTTAAAATAAAAACTCGCGCACCTCGGTAAGTACGCCCACCAAAAATACCCTGCGTACCCGTTTAACGGTATACCTGGTACTTTTCATAAGAGTATACCGAATAGGCCCTTACTCTACAGCAGTAGCAGTAAAAATACGACCACGACGACGCGGAATATTGTACGAACCGAAACAACGAAACAAATCAGGACGAGCGACTTATGGTCCGACCAATCACGGCTAACCAACGGGCAAGCAAAAAGCTTGCCGCAGTACAGATGTACGGGTAGTTCTAGTAGTAGGAGGATGCAAACTGACTCTGCGAGCTCGCTCGCACTGCTGTCTGAGAGTAAGCATACATACTGCTGTCCAATGAGTACCAGTATCACTATTAATAGAAACAACGCTTCAAGAGGCGAGGCTCGAGCCTTGGACCTGGGCGCACAGAGTTGGAGCTCTACAGTCGACCCAAAATAAGGGTAGTGAATTCGGGGGGGGGGGGGGGGGGGGGGGGTAGTGTTCCATCCCCGGAAAAAACGATTTGAAAACAAATCCAAACCCGAAACAGGGGGGATAATGGAATATTCCCGGAGGGGAACGACTCCTAGAACGTTGGAATCCCCCCCTCATCCCGCAACCCGTCCCCAAGAGGGCACTTTTCGACCCCCCGGCTCGCCGAGTTGGGCGGCGACGCCCGTTTTTTCGCCGAGGACACTGAGGGCTGCTGTGGGCGTACTTTAACTGAATATGTTTTGAAGATCCACAATAAATGCTACTACTACGGGGGACCATAGTTAAGAGGACCCATGGTACACAAAACAACCTATATATTTGACCATTTTTACCAACAATATTTGGTCCTATTAACTTTGACCCCCCGAAATACTACGTACGTATCTATACAGTGATCTACTCGTAAGCGGGATCTTGAGTAGGTAGCCCTTTTTAAGGGACCCCGCGATAACGTAAAACGGAACATAAGGGCGTGTCTTCGCGCCCTCCAAAGAGCATGGGAACGAGCGGAACGGAACGAGGCTCCTCGTGGTCAATCGTTCCGTTTCCATGTAAAAAAACGGGATTGGGTCCATGCAGAATCCTGGGCCTCGCCAGCCGAATGAGTACGAACGGTATACTTTGCACATGCCACGACACCAACACCCTGTTGTGCGCAAATTGGTGTCCACGCCCATCTTCGGCGGTGTTCACCTACATCAAATGAGATGCTATTTATTCCCGTTCGGTCGGGTCGTTCGGCCCTCGCAAATAAGTAAAAAGGGGTGCAACACTGCTTCCAAGATACACAGTTTTTCTCGGGCTGCACTGCATCTATTCGTTTTGCATAACCAATCGGCACCAATTCGTGTACCAGGGAGGCAAACAGTATCCCATTCGGTTCGTTCAAACGCTTTCTGAGGGGGGGTTAAGACACGCCCTCAGGGACCTCACAAACCTGCCCGCCATTTTTCCCGCTAACAATAGTGACCCTTTTAGCACTGCAGTCCCGTTTAGCGGACAAACCACTCTAATTACAAGTAGTTTGCCCCCAAAGGGGCATTGCAGTCCTGAAAGGGTTAGGGGGCCGGCACCAACTCTGAAAAGGGACATCGGTACATAAGGAACTTATAATCCCGCACACTGACTCTGTTAATAGGATCCCATAAAGGTCTATCTACTGTACGTGATGCAGGTTACAGGCTAAAGAGCGTGCGAACGGCAACTGTTCGCATCAAATTGGCAAAACATGCGAACGGCAGCCGCTAATCTTGAAAGGCATACCATGTAAAAAATATGGGATGGGGGTAAAACACAATCTTCCCCGCCAGCGGGCAAACGTAGGATTTTCCACGATATATGGAAGCTTTTCCCACCAAGGGCTGGTTTTTAATTCCGCCGACGGCAAGAGCTTTGCGTGGATTTGGTACACATTGGAGCCGTTTTTGGTATAAATACCGTAACACTTTACACCGAGTACTGAGAGTATCGCAGTACTGGCGGCCTAAATATTGTGAGTATTACGAGTATGAACACTACTGGCGGCCCAAATACTGCGAGTACTGGAGTATGAGCAGTGCAGAATCCCGAGTACAAACAGTACCCGCAGTACAAAACATCCGAAATACTTGCAGCAATCAGAGTATCCAGAGTAATGACGCCCGAAATACTGCGAGCACTCGGAGTGTATACTCCCGAGATGCTGCGACTACTCCACGCACTCAAGTCGACCCACCCGAGGGCAAGGCGACTCCAACTCCCACTCCCACTCGCGAGACCATCTGTGAAAGTTTTCTGCACAACAAAGTGGAGGAAATTGTCGTATAGGTGCACAGGTGGTCGAAGCATCTTTCATACTCTGAACATACTCTGTTGCGTACTGAGACTACTATAGTACTGCCGTGCGTAAGTACTCGCAGTACCAACGGACGAAATACCCATACAACACTCTCGCAGTACCAACGGACGGAATACCCATACAATACTTCAAGCACCGGCAGCAAAGGACTCTGAAATACTTGAAGCACAGGGAGTATCGACAGCCGCAGCATCGAGCGCCGAAAAAATGCGAGCCCAGATGTATCTGCAGTACTGAACGTCGCAATACTGCGAGTACTCATACGATCCGCAATGTATAAACCCGAAATGCTGCGAGTACAGGAAGTACCTTTATCCCCAGGTACTGCTGTACTGGGGGCGTCTGCTATATACCAGGTATGTGTATCACCACTGTCGCTGCTGCTGTTGCGCGCTGTTCCGCTGTTGGTCGATTTGACAGGCCTGCGGAATGACCTCGATACTTACTACGAGTAATGTTTTTTTTTCTTTTTTTTTTTCAACATCACTTTTACATTCCTGCCTGGTAGCTCGCAGGAGGTTTTACCCTCGACGATCTTCTGGACAAGCCGTGGTCACAGGTGTCATCCCTTCTCCCCCCCGGTACGTGCCTTCATTTTTTGTCACGCATAGGGTTCAGCATTCCCACTGTTCGTCGATTTTCATCGAATGTAGCTAACTCACGCTCTCGCGCTTCCCGCTCATCAATTTTTTACGCAAGAAAAAGCCCCTACGAGCATGCACTCGGAGAGACTTGAACCCACGAAAATGATCTTGATAGGCACGCGGACCACCTACCAAGCCACCGGGGACGCCGGTTGTACATGAAAATTGAACAACGGCTGAGAGATCGAGGATTTCGTCGATTCTCGTTATGTTGCCGCTCGTGCTACCAGTACCAAAACGGGCTTCAAACGGCATTATGCAGGAAAAACAGCAGTCCGTTTATGATATTATTAATATAACAGGCGCATTTCGACACGAGTCGACGAGGGAACAAAGGGGTGAAGTCCTCACGCGATAAAAATGCGAGGCACGAACCTTACCTTATGGGCAGGGGGAACGAGAGCCTGCTACCTGCTACCTGCTGCCTGGTATGTGACACGGGGTCTGTCTGAGTTACGACTTGCACTTGAAACAGCAGTCCGGCGAAATGAAAAAATGGCGTACCAGGTACATGTCCCAGGTACATACAAGACAACACGTACGCACCTCTATTGATCAGGGAGGGAAACAGGGAATAAATTTGGCGAGAAACGACGAAAAAAATAAGAACGCAGAAAAAAGAGAGCCTGTGAAGGCCAAGCTGCACCCATGACAAGCGCAAGAGGACCTCGATCGTGGCCACCACACGCGGCCACACACACCCCACCCCCCGGCTGGTTGGTCCCTCGGGTCCCCTACATGGCGCCGAGCAATAGGGATTGCGGACGCCGACATGGGGGAAATACTCGTGGACGCTCTCTACAGGTTCATCCGCTATGCCATACAACAAAGAACGAAAATAAAAGCACCGTTTTGATATTAATATTGAACAACAAACAGTCTTTATATTTCCGTCCAGACTTGCATCATTTTCACACGCAGCTTGCTTGGCCTATGCATGATACGACAGCAGCTCTATATGGTGCACACTATTAATATGCAGTATGTACACGTCGCAGGATGATAGCAGCAGGTCTGGTTTGAAAACAAGAAAAAAACACAAGAAAGAGACGAGTCCATCAGAGACGAGAGAGTTCTGCGGGCGAACCTATACATCCCGACCGGGACGACAACAACAACAGCAGCAGAAGCACCTGGTTGTGGCGGCCCTCGATAGACGTCTGGTGCTTCTTCATCAGGAGCAGCTTCTTCCTGCTTGCCGCGTCGTCGAGGTCGTCATTGCCATTTGCATTTACCTCGTTGATGTTAGCCTTGGGTGCGGCGCCGGGCGGAATGAACACATCTGGCCTTTGCCCTCCTGTCTCTTGGCGGGAGAATTTACCAGAAGAGCAACCCATCACCTGACGGGCAAGGAATGGGGTTGTTGGAAGCCAGGGATCCCGGCTAATTCGTAGAGCAAATCGACAGCTGACAGGCCTGGCCTTCTATACTTTGGTTCTGACTTTTCTGCGAGGAGGAGGAGCGAGGAATAACGAGCAGGGGTTTCCATTTATTATACCGAAGCGTTTTGTATGAGGGATGAGGGGCAGCCAGGAGCTCTCACAAAACAATCAACGAACAGCAGTCACAACGCAACAACTGTTGACCAGTTGTCACGCCCCCACCCATCCACCACCCAGTCCGAGCTGTGTGCAGTGTGTGCAGTGTTGCGCACGGTGATTATATCGTATGTACGAGCTTTGTGCGAACATGACGATCTCGCGGGTATTTTTCTTCTGGTTGAATGTGTTTTCTGGTTTCTTCAGCGTGCTTTGTTTCCGTCGATGCAGTAAGTAGCTCATCACCAGAGAGACAATATTAACGCTATACAATCTGATGTCAGGTGTATCGCTGTACCGGCGAGGTTGGTACCGGTCGGGGTGTCCGATTACCATTAATACCAGATACATGGAATGCGTGCGTACGAGGTGCATGTCATTTGGGAAGTTGAACTTTATAATTAATTTGAGCGGTTTGCCCACGAACCGGGTCTTTTTTTTTTTTTTTTTTTTTTTTTTTTTTGCTCATCCCATTTATTATCTTCGCCCATCTTCTTCTCTCTCTCCTTCCTACTCGTAACTCAGATCCGGGGTCACATAGCAGGCTCTTCTACCCCCTTCCCGCTACGGTACGTGCCTTCATTTTTTTATCGCGAGAAGATTTCAGCCTTATCTTCCCTCGTCGACTCGCATCGAATTGTGCCTACCCACGCTGCAAGGCGCTCTCAACAATTGAATCCCTTTTTTTTTTTTTTTTTTTTTTTTTTTTTTTTGCACAGCAGTGGTTCTAAAATTTCTACTCGTCGTATTGGATAATATGGTTATACGTTATACGCACGCACGAAGCATGGCGTATAGATACATACATACCAGGTAAGTGTGTATAAAATATCTCGGTAAATGGTGGGGGTGCAAGTGAGTACACGCAGGGAAGGAGAAAAAAAAAAAAAAAAAAAAAAGTGAGTACACGCAGGGAAGGAGAATTGGTTCGATGAAGTTAGTGGTATATTCGATGAATTATGTCAGCTTTTTCATTTTGAATGAATAACGCCCTGCACATCATTGTCAGAAGGCAAATAATAATAATAAAAATAATAATAATAAATTATAATTAAAACAACAAAACTACTACTGCAGTATATTGTAATATTAATAGTAGTATGTGGGGGGAAAAGGATTGTTGTGGAGAATAAGGTGGAAGAGCCGCAGGAAGAGCGAGAAGGCAGGGACTCTCTCCTATCTGCTATAATAGGTCCTACCGATGGCAGCGTAGACCTGCAACACACCGCACGACCTTCTGCGTGTGTTGAAACATGCGCGTAGCAGTCGTAAACCAGCCATTTTCATGGACCGCGGGTTTTTGGGGGATGCTTCTTCGGGAGTGCTTGGGGGGGAGGTGGGCTGTTGCGGTTGGAGGTGGCAGAGGGTCAGGGGTGCGGGCAGTAACACAGTACCTGGTATAGTAGTATAGTAGTAGTAGTAGTAGTAGTAGTAGTAGTATTCCTGGTAGTATATTTCTTTCTTTCCCGTTTGTACCTCTTTGTGTCTCTGTTTGTATGTTCCGTTCTGCTTTTTTGCGTTTTGCTATCTGCTTTTGTTTTGTTCTGTTTGTTTTTTGTTTGTTTGTTTGTTTGTTTGTTTTTGCTTCGCTTCATCTTTTTTTTTTAGTGGATAGGCTGCTAGTCTTCTTTTTGCTTCCCTGGTGTCCTTGGGGCCCATCTTAACGAACAACCTTTTTCGTGATAATAGAATAGGAAAAAAAAATGATTTGATTCGAATATAATTTCGTGAAAAATATGCCGTTGGGTCCTATATCGAGGAATAAGCGTATACCAGGTATATTTTTTAGATCGAATAACGCACAAGGGTCAACGAACACCAGAGGGCAACCAACGAGGCGAACGACGGCCCGCGTCCTCCCCGGGGCGCCGCGGGCAGCAGCCGGTTGTTTCTGCCGGCACCGATGAAGAGGACATCGCTCTTGGGATGTCTTGGGTGGCTGACGCAGCCCCGATGCACCCACGCAGGCAGCAGCGACGGGGATACAGCGATCGATTTTCTGAGCGAAGTCGTGGCCTGGTCGGTGCTCGTGTGGTTCGCGAGGCAAAGAGGGATGAAAAACTGGGTTTTTGCGACGGCCTCGTAAAAATTTGAGGAGCCGCCGATGGTCTACTCTGTGCTAGAGACCGTCGGACCTCGCGCTGCGGCTGCTCCGGTGGCCGTGTCTCTCGGGAATAATGGTGGATCTAATCTGTGAAGCAGTCGACGACACGGCTCAAGTTTGCGTGGCTTGCTTCGGTTTCAGGAACATGCCACGTCGAGTTGGACAAACTCCCCGATTTGAATAACTCGACAACGAGCAAAAGGAGTCCCAAAAGACTTCTTGTCGAATTCGTTTTTTTCGTTTTAATTCGAATCAAACATCAAAACGCCTGATGGGTGATTCACTTTTCGACCAATCAGATGCAAATAAAATAAAACAAAAAAAAGATCGGGGGAGTATCATAGAAAAAATGTTTTCGTTAAGATGGGCCCTTAATAGTGGGGGAATGCGTATTATGCCTGTTTTTTGTTTTTACCTCTCTGTTTTACTACCGAGGTATTTCTTCCACTCCAGAGTTATTGGAGCCTGTCCTGCGACCACGGACTGCATTGTACTGTGGCGATGAGTTAATGTGAAAACAACAGCAACAACAGCAACAACAACAACTCACTACAACAACAACAACAACAGCAACAACAACAACAACAACAACAACAACAACATACAGCAACAACAACAAGCAGTAGTGTGTTGGGGGGAGGGTTGGAGGTGGTAGAAGAGCTACAGAGAGACAAAAACCGCGCAGCGACTCTCTCCTTGGTACTACCGACAGCAGTAAGACCAGCAACACCGCACGACCTTCTGCGCGTGAAAACATGCGCGTAGCACTTACTTATAAACCAGCCATTTTGATGGACAGCGAGTTTGTTTTTGGTAGATAGATGCTTCTTAGGGGAGTGAGTGGTCGTTTTTTTGTGGATGAGATGGAGGGATGTTGGTTGTTGTAGTCTTCATGAGCGCCACGTCAGTTTTGGTTTGTCGTATGATACTGCCGCACTTTTGGTCTCGAGAGTTCTTCATTTTTTCAGTCATTAATAGTCTTTCTTTAGAACAACACTACACATCGTCGGGTGGCAAGCATAATAATAATAATAATTAAAATACTCTTAGTTTTCATCCAAGCCGATCAAGTTCTCAAATGGATCGGGGCGCTTTAATTTCGAGTAAAATCGAACCATGGAAGCGAGCTCTACCAATCTCCCTCCCCTCCGCCTCCCACGACTACATACGGCCATTCATGACATGAGTAACATGAGTTACTACCCCCCACTCGGCTGGTGAAGGGTATATATATATATATATATATATATATATACCCTGGTATATATTATATGTATCCTGTTATACAACGATTACCCTGGCTGGGAGGCATCGGATACTACGTAATATACCGCAAATTCCTGAAGAACCTTTAAAGTTTCCGCATATTAACGCCCTGCTCAAACAAGGCGTTCAGTTCGTTTTCGCTGGAGTTCAGTTCGTCCGAACAGACTTCCGCGTCAGGTTTCGCAGGCTAATGGGGAGGGACCACAATACCTGAGGGCAGACGCGACCGCCGAAGACAACGAGTTGGCAATCGTTGACTTTGCCGCCTGGTGTAGCGCGTCGCGGGGTAACCAAGCGGGAACGATCGCGAGTAATATATGTATAGGGTTAGGGTGTATATATACCTGGTATATATATTACATATCCGCAGTGCAATATTTTCACCGGTTGGTTAGAGTACAGGTTGGAACTCCCCACGCAGTCACCAACAACAGTCAAAAACGCATTGAAAGGAATAGCTCCGGCGCACGCCGACGCGGGTACCGCCCGTCGGGTGCGACATCCGGTGCCATGGGACACGCTGCTCAGGGGGGAGCATCGCATATCCTCGGGGGGGCCCGGGGGTCGGGTGTTACGGCTTTGTTTGGCTATGAATATATATATATATATATATAATATTATATATATTATATATATAAAATATATATATTCATAGCCCGTCCCGACGAAGTGTGGGCCAAGGACGAGGGCGGGGTGCACCCGACCCACTGTCTAGCACGGGCCGACATTGCGTTTCTATAGCGGTGCTAGCCAGCAGTCGTATTTACACTGGCGACAGACCGACAGGGTAGAAGCCCGATTTCGTGGGCGCAAAGGGGACCAAGCCGGGGAGGGTAGTGTAGTAATGAGGACACGGGACACAAGCGCAGGGCACGCGGTCGGGGCTGCAGTCGGACGGGGCTGCCGTCGCTCTGTGATGGAACTGATGTCGTGTCACTCCATGCTGCCCGAACACGCACCTCTTTCCTCGTACCGTAGCAAGGGTAAAGCCGTAACGTGGTGATACGGCCAAGCAACCCAGGCGCTTAAAGAGATCGCCACGGGGTCAGGGGGGAACCTCGACGAGTTCACATTACATTTCGCTCCGTAACGGGGGGGGCTCGACGCTCACATCGGGAGGAACCGTGTCGGAACGGGTAATTCAGAGGGAAGGAAGATGAAATCGGGGGCGTATAAGATATCGACGCATAACAATAAAGAGGGCATCAGTCGAGTGTCACGGAAACTGGCGGGCACAGGAGGGGGGTTTCAGAGACAGCCCGGCCAGGATACGGTCTGGGGAAAACTGTAAAGTATCGGAAGGACCTCGGATTTGGGGGAGTTGGAATGGTCGGAGACCATTTGGGGGGTACTTGGTCGTCCGAGACCGCACAGTAGGCCCCAGTCGAGGGGGGCCAAGGGAGGGAGTAATAGGAATATTACATGGAGTAGTAGGGGCTATTACACGGAGTAATAAGGCTATTACGCGGAGTAACAGGGTGTCGGTATGAACATGGAAAAACCGTCAGTGACGTCGGTTGCATGCCGAACAATGGAAAGCTCCCTCCCACGTCTCAAAGAAGAAGAATAACAACAACCCAATTCGAAAGATCAAAACGACAGAATCTACTCGTATATACGGCCATGCATGACATGAGTAACATGAGTAACATGAGTACCCCCCGCTCGGCTGGTGAAGAGACCAATATATATATATATATATATATTATATATATATTATATGTATCCTGTTATACAACGATTACCCTGGGAGGCATCGGATACTACGTATTATACCGCAAATTCCCGAAGAACCTTTGAAGTTTCCGCTCGGCCCCGACCCATTGACGCCCTGCTCAAACAAGGCGTTCAAATCGTTTTCACCGGAGTTGGTGCTTGTCTTTATCGCTTTCTGGAAACACCAGTGGGGCGGGGTGATCCATCCTGGTGGCCAACGCAGGGAGTCTAGAGTACCATTCGGGGAGTCGTCTTTACGCTCACGGACAGCGGGAGACTCTGTATCCCTGGACAGGTCTGCTTCTTAAGTCGGTACTCGTTGGTACTCACGTGGCTGTTCGCCTAGAGATAGAAGAGCAGTTTTATTCCTTTCGTGCACGACGGCGACTGAGACCACGCTCGTGTCCCTCTGGGAAACCCCTGGTTTTCCAACTAAGATACGCCTGCCAAGTACTACAAATACGATCCCAGTGCCTAAAACCAGATAATTACCGGGCTTTCTACCTCACACGAAGCAGTATCATAACACTAGCCCACTCTGATGAGCCGCATATAGATGCAGAATTATGGGAAATTCATGGGATTCCACAAACTAGAACATGAGTCGAAGATGCGGCTCCTCAAAACCCACTCCCGCACCTCTGAACGACAAGGCAGCGAAACCGGCAAAATACGTAAACAAAATGAAAGGAAGACGTAGCCTTAAGGGAAAGGAATAAATCGCCAACGAAAAATCATCGCCATGTCACCCGCGACGGGGGCAGGCGAGGAAGATGCAGGGACACGTGGAAAGTGAATACAAAAAAAAAAACCCAGAAAAAATAACCCGGAAGATGTCAAGAAACACCGAAAACCCAGCCTACTACTCGGGAAACGTGTCCTCTGCCCCAAATGAGGGGCCCGATTACCCAGACCAGCCCCGACACTGAGCGGGGGGGGTAGGCAGGACAAAATACGCGAAAAAAAATCCCCAACCAAGCCCAAGAAAAACAAAACAACCAATCAATCAAACAAACAACTCCAGGAACACACCTGCCAGAAAAACCCCGACCCCCAAACTCGGGAAACGTCAATGAGTCGAAAAATCACCCCCCAGAGTCCAGGAAAGCGTCAAGCAAAAATATCGAGAACAGCCGAGAAGCGAATGTCAGCTATACACGGCGGCGCCTCGAGATTCGTCTACGTTACGCTGGACCCCCCGTGCAAAAGCGCTAGCCAAGTGAATTCGTAGACACCAAGAGCCTCGCACAGCTCTCGTCGAAGTCGGGTAGCGCGCCGGAGAAAGAGGAAGCTTGATTGGCCCCGGGTAGCCCAAAAATCGAACCAAATATACTCCATCCGTGGGCGTAGTCGAGCTGATTTTCCCGAGCCACCACAGACCGTCGTCGCCCTTGTACCAAAAATGGGCCCCGTTGGGAAGCACGGTGTTGCAGCATCGGCGGAGCCAGTCGGCGTGCGAGACGCAGCCGTAGCCGGGTGCTAGAAACCGCTCGCCGTTACTCCGAGAGAGCTCCCGTTGTGCCGCGCCGATTCTCATTCGGCGGTACGGGCGGTTGGTTTGGCGATGCCGGTTGGGGGTGCCGGCCCAGTAGCGCAAAATTGCGCGGCGAGAAAGCTGAAGGTCCATTTCCCGTTCCCAGGATGGACGGGAGGGTCCAGTCCAGTGTGTCTCGTGCATCACTGCGATGACGCCACCTCGACCTCGAACCGATTGGTGTCCGGTAATATTTTCCACTTCGAGTCGGTGAAGAGGTGTCGAGACGTCGTCCTGGGTGACGTGGTACGGGGGAAACTTCTTGGAGAAGTTGTTGAGCACGTACTGCGTCAACCCCGCTGGCAAATACTTCGGCATGTCGCCACGATCGTCGAGGTTGGCACAGGGCTTGCAGCGTTAAACTGAAACGCGCCGACGAGCATCCGCGCCAGGCATATAGGAAGGAAGATCCCAATACAGGAGCTTTGCCCCAAGAGGAGATCCGTCCGGGGTGTCCGCTGAGGAGCAGGGGCCAACTGCGAGAACTTTGTAGAGGCCTGTCCAGTTGAGTGAGAGTTTGGCCTTGAGGACCTTGGCGTCCGTGTCGGGCTTTGTGTCCTTGCGGATGGTGGCCGCCGTATTGTACACCCACGCCCAGCCGCCAACGTCAAATTTTGGGGACCGGACGCAGAGCGTAGGAGAGGGCGTAGTTGCGGCGGTTCACGCGGGCAACAGTGAGGGCGTGGTGTTCGCGAACGATATCGTACGAGCGCTGCTGGCGGTCCGTCGCCAAGTCGCAATAGGCGAGGTGGTCGCGGGCCAAGCTTTGGTGGCCGGCGACTCCAGCACGCTCGAAAATCGTGAGGGGGAGGCAGGCTGGGGATTTGTCCTGCCGACGACGGCACTGGTTAAGATCACGGACAGCGGGAGACTTTGTATCCCTGGACAGGTCTGCTTAATAAGTCGGTACTCGTTGGTACTCACGTGGTTGTTCGCTTAGAGATAGAAGAGGAGCTTTATTCCTTTCGTGCGCGACGGCGACTGAGACTACGCTCGTGCCTCTCTGGAAAACCCCTGGTTTTCTACCTATGACACGCCTTCCAAGTACTACAAATACGATCCCAGTGCCTAAACACAGGTAATTATCGGGCTTTTAACCTCATACAAAGCAGTATCATAACACGTCACAGCGTGAGAGAATGCCCGCCAATACTCGATATTTTACCCCGATAATACAAGTATAGCTCGGTAGGTAACACCTAGCTTCGCATTTGACGTCGTCCAGGTCACGGGTTCGAACCTCACTTTGAACGTTTCTTTTTAGAAACGCTTGCGCGTGCCTAAAAGCACATCTCCCTTGTTCCCCAGGTAGGTAATGAAACGAAGCGGGTGGGTCAGCTTACAAACGTATATACGTTTCGGACGCCTCAAAGACCCCGCCGTAGAGAGGGGGGAGAGTGTTATAAGGATAAGGATCACCCTGGGATGGGTAATCGATCGATCTTTTCACCCCTATACTGTAGCTCAGTAAGTAGCACCTTCACAATCCGGTAAAAAACGTGATGAATACGTCGAGAGAAAAACAATCGCAGCCATTTCGCGATGCCGCGTAGTACACAAGTAAATTACCGGTTGAATCGCACGGTGGAACCCTTCCAGTGAACCGGCTGCTATTAATAGTCCTACACTACGGTCTATACACCACTCTGGACGGCAACGGCGGAAACGAAAAGACCGCTGGGTACAATTTTTTTTTATTTTGCTTGTCTTCCGACAATATATCGTAGATGTTGTTCCTGTTATGATACTGCTTGATATATGATCCTCAAGGCCCGTACGTGCAGCAGTAGTATTAATGTTACGGGGGACCATAGTAAATAGGACCAAATATGTTTAGTAGAAAAAGTAAGTAATTAGGTGTTTGTGTATACCATAGGTCCTATTAACTATGGCCCCCCGTAATAGCAGGTGCCGCTTATAGTGCTTCATTCACATTGAGTACGATGATGGCGCGGTTGCCAAAGAGAAACATCAGGCAACAACTAAACCGCGCGCTACCGAAACACAACTTCTGAATACCACCCGGTACTATTTATTGTAGCATGCGATCTATATGCGAGCGCGATGCTACGGCTGGTGTGATCGTAGGATACAGATAAAAACAGGTATTCGAACGGGAAAACATGACGCATCCTATTCTTCTTACTATAATATGTTGGGCTTACCATCCGACAATGCGTAGTGTTGTTCTAAAAACGACTAGCGGAGAGAACGTGAAGAACTATTCGTGCCAAGGCGGGGTGCATCGTAACTGTACTGTGAAGGTGTTACCAATTGGGCTATAGGGTAAAAGATCGATCGATTACCCAGCCCGGGGTAAACCTTGCATCACTCTCCCCTCCTCTGAACGGCGGGATGTTCTGGGCGTCGGTATAATATCGTATACGGCGGCCGTACGCTAACCAACCCGCTTTGCTTCAATACCTGGGGAACCAGGGAGATATGTCTATAGGGACCCCATAAAAACGTTCGAAGTGAGATTCGAACCCGAGTCCTCGACGACGCCAAATGTGAAGGTGTTTTACCTCCTGAGCTATTGGGGTAAAAAACCGATCGATTACCCAGGGCAATCCTTCCAACAAAAAGCATTCATTCATAATTCATTCCTGGCACCTGGTATATAACTATACACACTAATAAAAACGAACAAAAACATCACCTGTGATGAGATCGAGGATTTCGTCGAAACTCGTATTTGTGAATTTGTCTACACTCAAACAAGTGTACTTCGTTAAGCTCTATAAACAGCTTTAGATGACTCCAGTTGAAGCTGGGGAATCAGCTTGAAAACAATGTCTTGGTCGTAACTTTTTGTTACGCTCATCATCGATCTTCTGGACAATCCGTGGTCACAGATAGGTAATACGTGTATGTAGTATGTGCCTCCCCCCCTGGCCACCCCCGCCCCCATTCAAGCCTCTCTTAGGTGTTTTCCGTGTTTATGTAGCGGGGCCCGAGTGTCGAGGTAAGGGAAGTGCAACGCAGGAACTGGCTCGGAAGACAGCTTCTTTTGTTCAGGAGGCTTTAGTCTTCGGTTGTCGTGTTATCCCCGTTTATGATGAGAGAAAAGGGGGCAGTTCGAGAGCGATTCGATTGGGGCTTGCTTCGAGGTATCAAGCCCACTCTGCTCACTTCCATCAACCCGCTAGACGGGTAAACGCACTTGCCCGAGGAACTTTCCTCGGACGCTGGCCTACTCTTCTCCTGTCGGTGATCCTAACCAAAGGCGTATTCAGACCCTAGCCTTTATCTATAGCTACTAACACCCAATTCTACGGGTCATCCTGTCTTTCAGGGAGGTCTGTCCTAGAATAGAAGCAGTACTTGCTTCCTTGCGAAAGCCTTAATACTACTGGCTGTTTTATCTACCGCGATAAACTTCACAGCCCCAGGAATACTCTTAGGGTATTCAGGGTTTTGATTATTGTCTCCCAAGGGAACGTCAGAGCCCCAGGGATACTCTTAGAGCATTCAGGGCTCTGATACTACGGGCTATATCATATCTACTTCTACAGCCCGATACTATATCATACCTGGTATCACATTAGCCCACCCTGGATAGTCGTATAAGCAGACCACACGACGGTCGATGGATGATAACGGAGTTCATCCGAAAATATCGGGAAGGGAGGTCGAAGGTGCGGCTTTTCGAAACAACGAAATAAGGTTACAGACTTCCCCACACCACGTAGTGAGTCCTGTTAATAGGTGTTTCGGGCAGTGTATACTGTGAGAAACTCCCGCTGGAGAAGGGGCCAATCAGAAAAGGCCAGAGACCGAAATAAAGGCCACAAGAAACTTTAGGACAGCGAGAAACGCTGTAACCAACGCAGAAGAGGGAAGGGTTAGATGTAGAAACCCGAAACGGAGAGAAGGGAGAGACCAACCCAAATGCAGAAAGGAGAACGCGGAGCTCAGGATGAAAAAGGTACCAAGGCACATGCAGATAAGGAAGACGCATATTTGCCTTGTGCATGGAGGCTCATAAACCCGGGGCCATATCGGGCCCGGAGGTATGAGAGAGCGCGGTCGGTCATCGAATCATGGCGAATATGATGGGGGATACGCAAGCGGGAAGCTGTCAGCTTTTTCACCGCGACAGCGGTGATGAACCACCGGGGGGCGAGACGGCTGGATGCGCTTCGAGCAACGCTCGTATACCACGCTCTCCCGGAAAGCCCTCGCTCCCCGACCAACCCGCCCAGCCCATCCGCGGCGAACTTGCCCTTCAACTCCACGACAGGAACGGAGCATCCGCCTATCTATGTTGGCAGAGCACAGGGGCTCGGTGCCTTGTTCTAGTGCCCAGTCGCTGTAAGCGCAATGCTCGACGCGGGCGACGTCAAGTGCAATGGAGCCTGAGTATCGAGGTTAGGGGAGTGGAATGCAGGAACTGGCTCCGAAGGCAGCTTCTCTTGTTCTGGAGACTCATGTCTTTGGATGTCGTGTTATCCCCGTTAATGATGAGAGGAAAGGGGGCAGTTCGAGAGTGATTCGATTGGGGCTTGATTCGAGGTATCAAGCCCACTCTGCTCACTTCCACTGGCCCGCTAGACGGGTAAACGCACTTGCCCGAGGAACTTTCCTCGGACTCTGGCCTGTACTCTTCTCCTATCGGTGATCTTAACCCAAGGGGTCGCCAGACGCTAGGCTTCATCTGAATCTACTAAAACCCAATTCTACGGGCCATCCTGTCTTTAAGGGAGGTCTGTCCTACAGCAGTAGGAGCATTCCTTGCTGCCTTACGAAAGCCTTAATACTACTGGCTGTTTTATCTACCGCGATAAACTTCACAGCCCCAGGAATACTCTTAGGGTATTCAGGGCTTTGATTCTTGTCTACCAAGGGAACTCCAGAGCCCCAGGAGTATTCTTGGGGTATCCAGGGCTTTGACACTACGAGCTGTCTCATAACCACTTCCATAGCCCGATACTATATTATCTGACACTCTACTAGTAGGTAGGGTTTAGGGTCGATCTTAACGAGGAGTGTTTTTCAGTCTTTCTTCAGTATTTTCCCGAAGCTTCGGTATTTTCCTATAGAAAAAATACAAGAAATACCGAATTTTTGGGAAAATGCTGAAAACCCCCTGAAAAACAGCCCTCGTTAAGATCGGCCCTAAGCATCTCCACATATCGCCGAATTTCATCGAAAAAAAAACGCTGATAACAAGCGATTATTTTTGTTTTGCTTTGTTTTTCAGTCAGCAACGGACGAAGACTCTTGGTTTGTTGCTTGTTCTTGTTTCCATCCGATTTATTATCCTCGCCCTTCCTTCCTCTTTCCTCCTGTTGGTAGTCGTAACCCAGATCCGGAGTCACATACATGGCAGGCAGTCTCACCTCCCCCCTCCCTCCCCACTACGGCTTGTTCGTGCCTTCAGTGACGTTTTTATCGCGAGAAAGACTTTAGCCCTTGTTTTCCTTGGTCGACTCGCGTCGACTAGCGCCTACCGACGGTATGCATGATATACCGTCATTCAATATTACGAATTACCAGGTGAATGAACTACAACAGGTATCCGGCATAGCATGATGCCATGGGCTCACCAACAAACACCCAACGATCGTGTGAGCACATCTTTGGGACCTTAACGCGACACAATCCTCCAGCAACCTTGAGCAAAAGTAGTGTTTCATCGTAGTAGGATTTAGTGGACCGCTCGCCCAGGATCCCGGTTCTTAATCCGTATTTCCTAGCCCCCCCCCCCCCCCCTCCCCCCCGACAAAACTTGAGTCTTGCATTATTAGGCCACTCCACTCCGGCACGAAGGCACTGACTGACTACACCTGGGCAGAACACTTCATAATGACGCACAAAGCCCAGCTGTTGGCCAATACAACGCGCTATATAACAGCAGATCGTGCCATACTTATTATTGCGAGGGTTTGCCAAGGGAGGGAGGCATACCATTATTATGGTTCGATACTGCGAGGGAGACCGCCAGAGGTTGTATGAAACATATGAATAGGGGAAGGAGGCGTTTTATGGTAGGGATTGGTCAAGTGAGGGCCTACCTAATAGCGTTGGATCCGACGTGCCGGTACTTTTTCGGCAGTATGCGTTCGATATTAGAGGTACGGCCACGGCCCCGTCCGTCGCGCTATATCCCTGAGTTGACAACTGGATTATTACTGTAGTAGATTGGTTTTCATTCGTGGGCCTATCCTGTACTCTCTCGTACCCGCAGGGAACTCAGGCGAATATGTCAAACGCCAGGGCATACCAGGTACACTACACAAGCCCCCTTCCGCTTTCAGTGTCTCAAAAGCTACCCTGTGCGACTGCAGTATGCAACGGCCGCTCGCTGTATTTAGACCATCAACTTCAACGTTGCTGTCGTATAAACTGCAACGCGACGTACCGTACCGTTCTAGAACATTCGACGTCGCTGGTGTAACAACTACAACCTCGATACGGAGGGGGGAGGAGGGGAACAGGGGAGGGGGGGGGGGTGGCACAGATTGAAGGATCCAGGCATTTCCAACGTCGTATCTATTAATAGTCAGTTCCACTCCCAGTCCGGCAGCCCAGGACCACCCACCGCCAGCACAGCACCCAGCACGATCAGCACAGCCTGTAAAGGCAACCCTATTGACCATGGCAAGTAACACATAACGCCGGCCCATTTGTTTTAGTGGCATACTTCAAGTAGCCCCAATGTGTAAGCCTTTAGCCTCGCGGGGGTAGACACACCGCCCCCCGTTAACTTCCTCGAAAAAATGCTCGATCAATAAAAAAATACATACCTGGTAGGCTATTCGGCTTCGCACGTTAAAACAGAACCAAAAACGCAAAATATCCCTTCCCGGGAAACCCCAGCTGTAATGGAGCTACGTACGGTCGCGATTCCGACTGCCGATTGCTTACACAAGACGACAGGTAGTAGTCTTAGAAGGCACAGTACATACAGGACACCTACTAAGCGAAGCGCTAAGTATAATACCAACAAAACAAGCTGCGAGAACATCAGGCTACGATTTACAGGATAACAAGAAACTCGGAAGCCGTTGCACTGTACTTAGTGTAGAACGACTCTTCTTAAATAAGAAATACAGCCTGAGCGAGCACCCCTGTCTCCTTTCCCATGACATATCTCTCTCGCACTGCTGTAGCAAAAAACGGTGGTCCGTCGAAAAATAAAGGCCCGCGACGACTTCCCAAGGCCGGGAAGAAACAAATGGGCACAAAAACAGCGAAGCGCTGGGTGGGTGGGTGGGTCGGAGCCACCGCTGATTTTGAAGCCGCGTTCCTCAGAGAAAGCTCAGAGCTTCTTCCTGAGGGCCTCTCTAGCGGCCATCTCCTTCTCCCGCTTCTTCTGCCGCTTTATTCGGTTCTTGAGGTTGGAACTCGCTTCGACGCGTGATTCAACTCGCTCTTGACATGTCTTCTTCGGCTTCTGGGTGATCACCTGTAACACATAATCGGGGGTTAAGTATTAGTCGGGAGATCACGCACCAAGAAATAATAATCAAACTTTTGAAAAATGAGGAACGAAAAAAAACAAAAAACGTGGGGCCTACGCCAACGGGGGAGCGATGTTTCCACAAACGTTTTGAGGATCAAACTGACCGGCCATAATTTTCAGAACAAGATTGCTATGAGCACAATTCTTGAACCGGGAAGTTCTAAAACTTTTGGAACCCCCCCCCCAAAAAAACTATGGGGCCGATGTTGGGCCAACATCGGCTTTAGAAAAACTCAGGCTAATGTTGTTGTTAAGTTCGAAGCGGCGAGATTCAGAGTCCTGGACAGGTTCGATCGACAAAACCAACGACTGCGTCATGAAATCTGAACGGAGGGCGCTCGTTCGACGCTTGGACCCGCCCTAGGGTCGCCGTGTTCACACAATGGCGGGTGATATGTGGCGGGCGCTGGCCAGGCGTATGCTAAAAACAAATTGGCCGCCGGGGTGCAAAAAACAGATGACAAGATGACAAAAAATCCCGACCTGTCCCGAAAAGGGGGAAAAAAAACTACTGTATGTGTCAGCTTTGGGAGGAAAGTGTAGGACGCCGCCGGCAAGCCCTCGCCCCCTAAAACATGGATCCACCTGATATCTTCGAGGCCGTTATCTACACTCGTTGGCCTTGCCCGACACCAAGAGGATTGGCCGAGTTTATGTCGAGATCGAAGGTCTATCGTCGTAACAGCTGATATTCATCAGCGTGTTGGCAACTTACTACGAGAAAAAACAAACGGCGCCGCCTGCGGCCGTTTGAAATAAAAAATAAAAAAATCCCACGGCGGCGGTACGAGAATATCTTCGGCTGTTTCTTGCAAACAATATTTTTTAGAGAAAACTTTCAAACTTCGCGTTCCCATTGTCATAGGTCAGAGATGGAAATTTTCCTTGCAGTTCACACCAAGTACGGTACTGTACATGCAAGCTGTGTGTGATGCTTCGGATCAGTATCCATGTATGAGGTTTCCTTCCGGAGGGAGGCATTCGGGCCTACGGTGACGCAAGGAAAAATCCGATGACAGTGTGCGCAGCTGAAAAAAAACGAAAGGCCCACCGGCCGTTGAAGTTTTGAGGTCTACACAGCCCAACCATAACAGAGGCCGAACGAACAGCGAAAGGAATTCGTTGTATATGAAGGACATCTACTTACTACGGCTGAGTTGGCCTACTACTTGTTTGTTTTCTCCCATCGAGACGCCTTTTTGGTTTCAGCCTGTTTCGTGACCACAGACAGGACTTCACGGAAATAAGCTATTAATAATGTGAGGACATCATCGTCATCATCATAATCAGGTCGCAGACTGGTGTAGTTGCAAGTTGCGTACGGGTTTTCGCGGAGTTCTGCTTTTTTGTATCTGATCAATAACCCTTTTAGTTGTGTGCGGAATTTAGCGGCGGAGCTCTGCGCATTATTAATACCATATTAAATAGGACCTACGATATACACAAAAACCTGTATATTTCGCTATTTTTACTAACAATATTTGTCCTAAATACTATGGTCCACCGTAGTAGTATCCGACTATTGATCTTTCTAGGCCAAACTGCAGTCCCGTTTTGGGCGCACCCCTTTCAACTTCTAAGCAATTTGTCCCCATCACGGGACGGCAGTGTTCTAAACGGATTAACACCAAGCCTGTGGCTCCAGGTGTGTTCTAAAAGGATAAAACTTGCCCACCATGTCCCGCAATATAAGGATATTTTGTGTATTATTACTGAATTATAACGTTCCTTGAATCTAGATACAGTCGTGTGTCTTAAAATGATAAAATGACGATAAAAACTACCAGCGCTACGTAGATAAAACCAGTCGGTTGCCTTACTTGGCCACCCAGCTGAGCCAAAAGCTGCCAGGTACCAGGTACCAGGTAGTAAGTACCACTATGTCCCGAAACGTACGGATATTTTGTACACGACTGTAGTATTTAATCAAAATATTCCTGACACTAAGAAACAGAGTGGTAGCCGTGAAGCCCAGTCGAGGCATGCCTTACAGTAGTATACTTAGTGCACAGTAGTGTACTTATTGAAGTCAGCCAACTCACAGCCCTTCTCGACGTAGTATAATTGATGCATTTACAACCAAAAACGGGTACACCAGCTCCGTTTGGAGTCAAAAACAGGTACAGTCTCCAATTCACAGTCTTTGGACTTGCCACACTACATCAAAATCGTCCTCCTGGTGAAAATCTTTCGGTTCTTGATGCTCTGCAAAGGGAGACATAGGCCACAAAAAATGACGACAACAACATCGACCACCGCTTGGTTGGGCGGGGGGTGCACTCCTGTCATGTGGGGGCATGGCCCACTGAGCTATGTATAGGGGTAAAAGACCGATCTATTACCCAGCCCAGGGTAAAATTATTGTAACACTCTACCCCCTTCTGCACGGCGGGATATTTGGGGCCTCGGTACCGTACACGGTCGTACGCTGGCCTACCCGCTTCGTTCTAATTCCTGGGGAACCATGGAGATATGTTTATTGGAGCGCACGCGCAAGCATTTCTATAAGAAACACTCGAATTGAGATTCGAACCCGTGTCCTCCACGACGCTAAATATAAGGGTATTTCCTACTGAACCACAGGGGTAAAAACTCGGCCGATTACCCGCCCCAGGGGAACACTTATAGTATGTCATGCATGACCGTCGTCGTAAGACCGTAGACCCTGGCATCCCTACATGCGCTGTGCCGGGACGGAGCAACGTCGGCTCTTCGCCAACCAGACATGTCATTCCTCGCGAAAAGCATGAAACGCCGTGAGGTGTTCGGCGAGTCGCATGAAGGGCGAGCTGCATCTTACCACTCGGAACCGCTCGGGACGGAGGCCATTCTTCCGCATGGATGCACGCGGATGCACACGGATGACAGCTTCGAAAATTGTTTTTTTTTTCTTCTGCTTGGTTGGGAACTGATGAAAGTTGGAGTCCGAGCTACAGTGCAATCCGAGGAAAAGTACGAGACGGGCGTAGCATCTCCTTCACTCTGGCTGAAGGGTGGCACACGAAAACAGTGGAGGTTGGTGTGCTACCTTGGTCCGGGGATGATGCGCCAAGGAGAATCATTAAAACACACACACACACATCGGCCTGGGGAAGAGGCGTACTTAAGGCTTACCAGGTACGTCATAATAGAGACTTTGCAGGAAACAATATGGTCCTTTTCACCCCGCCACTGTCCAGGGGAACCGCTGATCTCTGTTGACTTGGAAAACGTTTTTTATCACCCCCATCTACTATATTCGCCCTTCTTTTCTCCAGCTCCCGCCCTCGTCGTAACTACCGTGAGAAATCCGGGGTCATAGGAGTGGCAGGCTCTTCCCCTCCCTCCCTCACAACAGTTCTTGCCTTGCCTGCAATAGCACTGAGAAGAACTCAGCACTTCCTTCCATCGCCGAGTGGCGTCTACTTGCGCTATAGATGTCCTTGAGTTAAAAAAGAGTGCGCTACATGCGCGGCCGCCGTGTGACACAGCTTGCAGAACCTGCGTATCGACAAAAACCGATCGGTTGCTCTTACATGCTACATGATTGGAAATTATCGGATCAAAGGCGTCCCGCAGCTTACAAAAGCTGAAAGCTCAAGCTGAGTACCTGGAGTCTTATCAATGAGCTGGTAGGGTCGCTGATCTGATCACGGGAGAAAACCTCGCACACATCGGACATATAGATCATCTACAGATATATCATCCACAGATAGATCATCATCTACATCCTCACCTGCCGTTATGAGCTGTTGAGCAGGATCTGTATACTGTACGAGTACAGGTCTAATCCAGAAAACATGTCATAGATGGTGCAGTCTACGGACCTCACCCGGCAACGTGAGCTATAATAGATTATGCAGATCAGGGATCTACCTATCTGCCCTCAAATATCTAGATCATCATGAACTCGGGGAATGATCTATCTGATCTATCTGATCTGTTTGATGTGCGAAACCTCGCTAGTTCACCTCGAACGTAGAGCAGAAACCCATGCAGTCAAGTACAAAATGACCAGGGCTGTTAACGTGTCATGATGAACCGATCCGCGGGTCAGAGGAGGAATTGGGTCAGGAGGTCTTCAAAATCTCACGGGTCGGGCCGAGTTACCCTGGGCCGACCCGACCCGAACCGACCCGTGAGCTTTGACCTGACCCGTGAACAACCTTGACAAATGACAACAACAAACCACGGCCTGAAACTATTCAAATGTGGCTCAACTCTACTTTCTACTTTAGGAGATTGTGCCCGTTGAGAGGGTGCAGATGTACACGGACCGGTACAAATTGCGCCGAAATCACGCCTGTCGTCTTGCATCAAGTGCAGAGAGTCGAACGTTTAATATTTCGCTTGGCTTTCTTTCTTAGAATAGCCACCAATCGATGCAACTCGTCCATCGCTTCGAAAGTGTGCGTCTTGCCACCCACATTACTCCGCTCTTTCTACCCGAAGACATGTTCACGCTCACACCGTGTTTTCGTAAACATGACACAAAAAAGTTACGATTCGCCTTCTTTTCAGAACAGCCGATGCAATTCGTCCGTGGCTTTGAAAGTGTGCGTCTTATCTCCCACATGAAGTCCTACCCGAAGACACTTCACGCTTACATCATGTTTTTGTAAACATGAAACAAAAAAAAAATCGATCGGGTTTCTTTCTTAGAATAGCCACCAATTAACGCAACTCGCTCGCCGCTTTGAAAGTGTGTATCTTATCTCCACATGAAACACCTTTTTTTTCTTCTACCCGATGACATATACACGCCCAGTGCCCTACCTGATTATTCCTCCTAGTGGGGCACGAATAATCAAAACAGCTAGAGAATACAGACTGTCAGACATGAAACCGTTCTTTCTTCCCGATCATATCAGCACGCCCAGTGCCCGCCCTCATGCCCCCTCCTAAGGCAAAGGGGTGTACCTTGTGTCGTTACAGACTGTGAGATACATAAGACCAAATTCGCCGCGTAATCAAAATCGAGGTAAGCAAAACCAAAACCAAACAACAAAATCAATAACATCTAAGAAAAAAAACGCACACAGCAGTGGAAAGCACTTGTCAGGGTGACTTACCTCCCATCCCTTGGCCCTTGCCTTGCTCCCCCCAGCAACTGGAATTTGATGGTAGGCGCGTGCTGATTCTGCGAAACGCAGCGCAAAATGGGCCCCACCGTATTCAACAAACCAGCAATTGTATCAGGCATTCGTACATATTAGCTTTGCCATCGGACAGTGGGCAGCATGACGTTCAACGCCGAGCACTCGCAACACTCAAAATGCTTCGTACATGCAATACAGGGGGGGGGGTACGACTTCAAGATAGGGGTGTATTACGCCTCTGAGCAAACATCTCTTCAACAGGCATTTTCTCTCGAACCGGAGCGGTTAATATAATGTAGAACACGACAGCGATAAGCGTTGCCGTGCTGTTCTCTAGGCGGAACCTCAGCACGTGACTGGGGGTTAGGGAGGTGGTGGCCTGTGGTATGGCGGCTTTGTTCACGGATCGGATGGACGGACGCATGGAAGCTTGTGGAGTTTTGAGAACACACAGCTCTGCTAGGTGAACTACATTTCTTGGCCTCGACAACCGCGCAGCCTTAATTCACACGTGTACAGCTTGCTCTTAAACCGGAGTGGTATATATAATATATATATAACACGTATACAGCTTGCTCTTAAACCGGGGTGGTATATATAATATATATATATATAACTGGTAGTTTTTAGTATGCCCGTTCCAAGCCATTTACCATCTCATAAATCGGCATTTTCTCTTAAATTGAGCCCTCTTACGTAACCCTTCGGACATTTTAGAGGGGAAAATGGACCGTAAGAAAGTGTCCAATACACCGGCAAGGAGGCTACTCACCGCTCACTGCTCACAGCCCAACAAAATTCGAGGATGATACAAAACCGGTGTGCGTATTTTATTGTGATACGGGCTCAGCATGACCCGATATGTATAATACCCGTACCGCGAGAGGCGAGCAAGCGGCTCGTAGAAGGTTGAAAACGCCAAACACATGACCCTTTTAAAACTGCAGTCCCGTTTCGGGGACAAACCACTTGGGAATTTGACTGGTTGGTCCCAAAACGGGACTGCGCTCTTAAAAGGGTTAAATAATTTTGGTCGCTGGTGCTCAAAAGGGGGTCCCAATCGTAGCCCCCCTTACTGCACACCCACCGTACATACACCATGCACCACACACTGAGCGATGTGCAGTGCACTATCACACCGTTCAGGACTCACATACAGCAGCGGAAAATACGAATGGCAGCATCTAGATGATCTCGATTGTGACGGAAAAATACGAACTACAGAATGTATCTAGATGATCTAATCGTGACGCAAACACAAATTACAGGAGTCAGAGGACGCACATCGTGATCTGTTCCGTGTGTGAGCTCCCCCCCCCCCCCCCCTCGTCCCTCGCCTTCTTTGTAGTATATGGGGAAAAAAAACGTCACGAACGCCCAAATGTTGGAGATGTCTCTACTAGGAGTAGGAACGGCGCTCCGTCTCGAAGGGTATGCGTGGTCAATGGTCAAAAGACTACAGTGAGGCAACCAACAGATCAATGCGACTACGGCCATGCCTGAAATCGAGTACCTCCCCCCCCCCTCACCCCAACAGATCAATGCGACTACGGCCGTGCCTGAAATCGAGCACCCCCCCCCCCCTCACCTTCTGTACTCCCATTGCTGTCTCTGGAAATGCCTACACCGGAAACTAAATCAACTCATTTAAGCTGTCGTCCATATGCAAGTCCGCCTGACAAGCGGTTCTTAGTAGGAATGCAGCTCACCCTTCATGCGACTCGCCAGACACCTCACGGCGCTTCGCGCTTGGTGCAAGCAATGTCTGCCTGGTCGGTAAAAACCCGACATGCTCCGTCCCGGCATTGTAGGGATGCGAGGGTCTACGGTCATACGACTACGGCCATGCATGATATCGAGTACATCTCTCCTATACCGAGTACACGCCCCTCCCCTCACGTTCTTCGTTGTCCGAATCGGAGACGGAGTCCGACCCCGGCGAGACACGTCCTTGCGCCCCGCGGTGCCGCACAAGGGAGAGGGATACCCGCGTCTCCCTCTCGCCATCATCGTACAACAGGTTCACCAGACCACCGTGCAAAGTCTGTGGTAGGACGATAGCATGGTAACGCCAGCAGCAGCAGCAGCAGCAGCAGCAGCAGCAGCAGCAGCAGCAGCAGCAGGAGGAGGAGCATGCGTTACGTACAAGGATTAGGTTTTCGTATCGAGCCGCAAACATGTGTGGTATACTATTACTAGTTACAGCAGGATGTAATTGTAACGCAGGCAAACATTGTCGTATGAGCTGTTGCGTACGCGGTAGTCGCTTGTACAAGGCCTGTCGGTGCCGCACCGCAATCATTCGTGGCCATCCAGCATGTGTCAAGTAAACGGGTACACAGCCTTGTCAATACGCTACTGAAGAGGAGCAAGACTTGAAAGGATGAACTGTCTACAATTATTATGCTTGTGTCCGCAGGGTCTCTTGTCGTTTCGCGTGATTCTGTGTGTCTCGTTTGCTTCGTCGCGTGTGTTTAGGCAGCAGGATACCCTTGGCCGCGGTGCCAAGACACGAAGTAAAAGTATCATACGCAGCAGCCCTCTTTTTTTTTGTTCAGGGTGTTTATTTGTGCTGTGCGTAGAGGTATGATGTACGTAGAGGTATTGAAGAGGGGTACTATCCCATAGTAAATGGGACCAAATATTGCTAGTAAAAACAGCGAAATGTATAGGTTTTTGTGTATACCGTAGGTCCTATTTAATATGGCCCCCCGTAATACTTCAAAGAGGGGTAATACTTGAAAGAGGGAGGGGCAAGACTCAGAGAGGGCCGCCACATGCCGGTGGCCGCTGAAAGAGATCGGGCCCTTTTCGGCGACGTCAAAATTAGAAAGTCGCAATACGGTGCACGCTTGCGATACTGCTGTAATCCAATTTGGTTGCGTGATGAAAAACATATTTGAATCCGACAAACACGAGGAGCTGATTGGTTGAACATGCGCATCATAGCTTGCTTCGTTTGCTACGGTAGCCAACCCGCAGAGTTGTCCAAAAACGCAACAACACTTACTGCAGGTCAAAAACGACAATTTGGTCACTTTTCCCCACAGCAATGGATTTTTCCGAAGTTGGGATTGGTACTATTAATTTTATATATTAGGTATATAGGCAACAGACTGCAAGAATCCCAACGCAACCAAATTCTTCGCAAACACCCTATTCACTGGTAATAACAGCTGTAAAACACCAACACTTACTTCCAGAGGGGAGTACGTACGTATTACAAGTGGGATCGGAACGACACTGCTGTCCAGCTCCTCGAGGAGCCCCCTCTACCGCACTGTAGCGGCATGTACCGCACTGTAGACGACCGCACTGAAGAGGACCGCACTATAGAGGATCGCACTGTAGATGAACGCACTGTGGTGGACCGCACTGTAGAGGACCGCACTGGAGTGGCCTGGCTCGAACCTTAGGTTGGGGACTACCAGGTACCTGGCACTGCTGTAGAGGACCGCAGCGCAGCGGGGATGGGGGGGAGGAGTGTCTGCTATGTGACCATACTTAGAACATACTAAGGGATCTGATACACGAAAGGGAGGAAGCTGGAGGATAATACACACCTGGTGACAGAGAGAGAGGGACTTGTGGCACGCGGTTTCCTGGATGGTAAAGCAAAAAACTGCGTGAGACGAAAAAAAAAGGCCCGACAGAAAACCCTTGGTCGACGGGCGAGTCTTTCGGAGCGGCGGGACTTTCGAACATGGGCGGTCCCGATTGGTCGACCGACCAGCCGGAGATTTTGAGACGGGGAAAAACACATTCCCGAGGAGCCTCACAAAACTCAAGTACCACCCTACAGCGGCAAAAAAAAGGTCGTCCCATGTAATTAAATGGGATATACAATGGGCCGGGCTAGCTTTCTTGTTCAGAGCAAGGGTATGTTCCACAATAATAATCGTTCCATAGTTTGTTTTCTCCCGGAGCCCTTAACCCTTTTAGAACCGCAGTCCCATTCTGGGGACAATCCAGTCAAATTTCAAGTAGTTTTGTCCCCAAACGGGACTGCGGTTCTAAAGGGGTTAACGCTGGGTTTCTTTCGAGTCTTTTTCTTACAAGAGGGTCGGTGGTGGTAACATTGTACGCGTCTATGGGCTGTGGGCACCTCGGCACTCGTCTAACCTTCGTCACGAGAAGGTAAGAAAAAATGGTTATGATGTAATATATGGAAAAACGAAGGTGAGCGCCCCAATGTTGAAGGTGTCTCCATCAATAAAAGGAGTAGGAGTGGTGCTCCGTCTCGAAAGCGATGCGTGGTCGATGCTCAAACGACGAAGGCGAAAAAAACAAATGAGTACGTTGCCCTCCCATACGGACAAGGTAAGCGAAACGTTCTATGTAACGTATGGGCACAACGTAATGGCGCGCCCAAATGTTGGAGATGCCTCTATTAATGGTGGAAGTAGGAATGGTGTTCCGTCTCCAAAGGGATGCGTGATCAAGGGGTCGAATGCCGAAATCAAGCAAGAAATGAGCAAATGAGTGTGCCCCTCCCCCAGGAGATAGTACACCCCCCCCCCTCCCCTGGTCACATGACGAAGGCAAGCAACAAAAGAGTACGCCCCCCCCCCCCCCCCTCCCCTGTGGATAACACAAGTCACACGTTTCTATGAAAATATATGGAAGAAGGCAGTGAGCGCCCAAATATAGGAGGCATCTCTATCAGCAGTAGGAACGGGGTTCTGTCGGTCAATGGTCAAATGACTCAGGCAAGCAACGAACTAGAGTAGGTTTTCTATAACTAGGGGCATGCATGACATAACTATCGCCCTCTCCTATCGTAGCTGGTCACACCCATTTCTGAATGAATTCATTGAAGCTGTCATCCACGTGCAAGTCTGTCTCACAAGCGGTTCTTAATACATAAGATGCAGCTCACCATTCATGCGACTCGCCGAAAAAACACCCCGCCGCGCTTCGCACTTGGTGCAAGCAATGCCTGCCTAGTCCGTCAAAACCCGACGTGCTCCGAAGCGGCATTGTGGGTATGCGTGGGTCTTTGGTTTTACGACTACGGCCATGCATGGCATGAGTTTCCCCCCCCACCCTACCGCACCACCATGGCCCTCCAGACACCTCACCTTGGTCACGATGGCAGGGAACCACTCCACCCCCGCCTCGAAGCGACCGTCCACTCTGTCGCCCACGCCGATGATCCCGGTCTTCCCCCCCCGGTCGGTCGCGCCCCCGCCGCTGCCAACTCCTCGCCCGGCGGCCGCAACGGCAGCAGTACTGGAAGCTTTCGAGGCCTTCAATAATTCGGCGTGAAGAGCCACGAGATCTTCTTCCTCCTCTTCTTCCTGGGCGGTAGGTAGGTAGGCACGTGGTAGGTACGCGGAGCGATCAACACCGCGACAAGGTCGATGTGCTGTGATGCCAGCATGTGGGATTTTTTTTTCTGCCGTTTATTACGACGAGCGAACCAAAGGATTTCCTAAAATTATGACAGGCGCCAAAAACCCCCCACTTATTTCGCCTTCTTGGCTGAAGCGAGCCCCGTACCCGACGTGCCACCAACGCACACAAGTTGCCGACAGAGTTAAAAATTCCGAGTATTTCAAGTATATATATGTCGACGGGGCCAAAAAACAAAAGGGACCGCTTTCGAGTCTTTTTTAGCTATTCAGCATTTTCTCTTCCCACTCGGCAGTTACCTGAAGCCGATTCTACGTCCGCCGTACCAACGCACACAAGCCGACGCCAGTTACAACCAACTATTGCGAGTTCCTATAGATCGACAGTTACATTGTTTCGTTTTTCGTTCATCGCTTTTACTTTCCTCCCAGGTCAGACTACTGTAAACTCGTGGGAGCGTTTCGAACCTGGGACAGATAATTATCTAGATAATCGATTCCCACTTCGTGATCCACATCTTTCAGACGGCAGATAGGTATATTCCTGATCTGTATGATCTGTACGATCTACCTCATGTTGCCGGGTGGGACCCGTTTAATCTGCATCATCTATCAATACTACACGTTTCCTGGGTTGGATCTGTAATATACAGATCGTGCACAACCTCCCACAACGGCAGGCGAGGAACTATGTAGGTGCTCTATCTGTAGATGATATATCTGTAGATGATCTGGATGTTGTATCTGTAGATGGTGTATCCGTAGATGATCTGTCCTATCAATAATTGCGGACTTTCCCCCCCCCACAGTCAGCGGCCTCCTGAAGCCAAGCCGTAGTAATAGGTGCCATCCCTTCTTCCCCTTGGCACCTGGCTGCTTTCCCGTTGCGCATACGTAGGGTTCATTCACATTCAGCTTTCCCGCTGCTCGTCGTTTCATATCGGATGTTGCCAACTCGCGCATCTCGCACTTTCCAGCACGGGGGACGGAAGCAGACACCACAGAAAAAACGAGTGCCTTGTTCACGAATAATAACGCCGATCGAGGTTAGAAAACCCAGAGCAACCGGCAGCAGGGCGGCAGTCTACCCGTTCGACCAGTCAGCCCCGCATTTGACCGACCGCAGAAAAAAAACCGCCTGCATGTCCAGTATAGCTTTGGTCGCTTTCCGCCGCTATCGCTTGCCACTTCCACTACCGGCGATAAGGATGCTCCTCTCCTAACAATGGCTCATTTCCTTGGAACCTAGCCCGTGGCCTCAAACAGGGCAGGCATAACCGTCTTGATGGAAGTACGAAACATACACGCAGCACAGCAGTACAAGTACGCGAGGGAACACCCCTACCGAGCTGTGGCATACCATCCCGTATCACTTGCTACCAAATACTAGCCAAGGAGCATAGCCATGGTACTTATTACTGTAGGATTCAGAGTTGCTGGTTGACTGCAGCACAGCAGTAGTCGTACCAGGTGTACGAGACATGAGTTTTAACAGTGCCGAGCGTGCATTTACACGTACTTTCTCGCTGAGTCATTCCCCCTACGAAATTATCTAGCGTAGGGCTAGGTTTAGTGCTGGGGGTAGGAACATTGGAACTTCCCTTAATACACCTTATCCCAACCCCTTTACAACGAACTGCACACATCGTTTTCCGACCAAACTACTCAGAATTAGAGTGGGTTTGTTTTTTTGTGCTAGAATAATAAACCGCACGCGGACCAGTTCGCAACTGCCCATTTCCATTGCGACCGGAGCCCCCCGTTGGTGCGGTCTGGTCGTTAAACCTCATAACTATTAATAGTAAGGTCCATGTTGCGAGTTCGAGCCCCCCCCGAGGACTTTTCTTGTGGTGAAAAAATCGACGCAGAAATCGCCTATAAGTAGCGTGTGTGCGCACAATTCGACGCGAGTCTATGAGGGAAGGGATGCATGCTGAATTCTTGTCGCGAAAAGGACGAAGGCGCGCCCCGTACCGTAGTGGGGTGGGGCGGCTGCTATGTCACCCCGGATCTGACCCACAAAAGGGAGGAAGGGAATTGGTGAAAGTAGCGCAAAATCTACGAAAATAAATGGAATGGGAAACAAAAACACCTTGTTCAACATCCGCCGTTTCGAAAAGCGGCCAAATAAAGAGCCGGGGTGCCGCGCCCAAGAGATCAAGCTATCAGAAACCGGAACCCGACGACGGCAGAACGATGAACACCAACCTCTTCCTCTTCCTCCTCCGGCTGCTGCCTGCTGGCCCGAGCGGGCCGGAGCGGTTCGCCCCCTCCGCCCCGGCTGCCAAGAGGAGTCGGCCACTCGTTGACGTCCAGTTTTTGCTGCTTCGGCACGCCTCGCGCTCGGGAAACACGCTGTTTGTTTCCACCGCCGCCGCCGCCGCCGCCGCCGCCGCCGGTGCTGTTCTTCTCGCCGATATGAACGGGGGCAATGGCTCTGCTGCCAGGTGTAGGTGTAGGGGAAGCGGTAGCGGTACCCCCTTGGTCGGCTGTCTTGTCTGTGGGCCGCGCCGGCTGCCCCTTGCCTGCCGCCTTCTTGCCACCTGCTGGAAAAATATAGTTTACACCAGGGTATCAAATACCAGTAGGTCACAGTTAATACCCTGGTAGATACATGCAGTACCAAAAGCGAGTAAACAGCTCACACCTTGAGACACATCACCTACAGATCATTCCTGCTCGATCGGTCACCTACATATTTCAGGAGATAGATCCCTGATCTGTATGATCTGTAGGACCTAGCCCGTGTTGCCGGGTGGGAGAGCCGGACAATCTGCACTATCTACGAGATGTTTCCTGGGTTGGATCTGTGCTATGCAGATCCTACACAACCTCTCACAACGGCAGGCGAGGAACTAGATCATCTAGGTCATGATCTATCTGTATATCATGGTCTGCCCAAGGTGGGGCTCCTTCTAACGAACAACATATAAGCGTTGGGGCTCGATCATCCAATCTCGTCCGCATTGATCTCCGGGGCCACCCCGTCGGCACGTACTACTTTTGTCAATATAACAATATAAATAGTATTAATAGTACCGACCCTAACAGGTAGGGTTGGCTGTGAGCTGGCTGGGTTTTCCAGCCACCAGGTAGATAGTAGCCGGTTGGCGAAGCCTGTATTACGGGGGACCATAGTAAATAGGACCAAATAATGTCAGTAAAAATGGTCAAATATAGAAAATAAAATAGAGATCGGGAACCGATATTGTAATAATCTGGAGTTTGTTGTTGTAGAGAGAATTAGGCGTTATGGTTCACATTCTTTGGCTGAGTACGTATCAGTAGTACGTAGCTTTCTTCGACAGCAGCAGCGGGCACTGTTTGGTTGATCGCGCTTGTGGGAATACCAAGCAAGTGTATACCGCACGGAACGGTGCTGGCAGACTGGTAGGACACGCGAACAGACAGGGCCCGTGGCTTGCACCTGGACAGCGGTCGCTCGCTGGGCCAGGTATTCGTGACTTCTTGATCAGGTATTTCATGAATTCCGATTCAACATCGGCTGTGGAGCGGAGGTGGAGCACTGTTCATGCGTGGCACAGGCAGCGAGCGAGCGCGGAAGCATGGGCACAGTGCGTCGCATCGACCGGTCTAATGTGCAGAGACGGGGTAGTCATCTGTATCCTTAACCCCCACGCTTACGGGCCGAGGGTGTGTGTGCGTTTGGCTCGGTGATCGAGTTGTACTGCGTGTATAATGCAACAACAAAAAGCGGGGAAATAGCTATGGCTGAACCTCCTGATCGAGCACATCCAAATTAATTAGTAATAAAAAAAAGAAGAAAACGTGGCAAGGAGATGTCATCGGGCCACCTTGAGGGAAGGCAGATAGTCTATGATACTCTGATACTCGAAGGCAGAGATGTTATGATACTTGTAATCGAGAGCGAGAGATCACGTACGAGGAAACTCTGGGTAGCCTGGGCGTGGATACACCATGATATTTCGAGTGTTTATAGCACAGCATGATGCTATTTGTGTCACCGTGTGCAGTTCAACAAGTTCTCGGGTGAAAATATATTTGTTGATACCGTGCCTGGTATGTATAGACCACAGGGACCAGCACGGACAGAAAAAAATGCGTTTATTCGCTATTGATTTGAGAACCGTGAGCGACACGGTCGCCGTTCCATCGCACCTTACGGCGGGGAGAAACATTAATCACAGCACCATAGGTCCTATTAACTTTTTTTTTTTTTTTAGTCATCACTTTTACTTTCCAGCCTAACTCGTAGGAGGTTTTACCCTCAACGACCTTCTGGACAAGCCGTGGTCACAGGTGTCTACCCTTCTCCCCCCCGGTACGTGCCTTTATTTTTGTCGCGCATAGGGTTCAGCATTCCCACTGCTCGTCGATTTTCATCGAATGTAGCTAACTCACGCTCTCGCGCTTTCCGCCAATCAATTTTTTTAAGCAAGAAAAAGTCCCTACGAGCATGCACTCGGTGATACTTGAACCCACGAAATTGATCTTGATAGGCACGCGGACCACCTACCAAGCCACCGGGGACGCCGGCATGGTCCCCCGTAATAGCAAACACGCCTTCCATACAAAAGGAAGCCCAAACAGTCAGACAGTTGGCACCGTTGCAACAAACCATAGACACCTGCTTGTACTCGTACGTATTATAGGCAACTGATGACGTACCTACAGCAGTAGGCGCAATCTTTTGAGAGTTGATAATATCAGGGTGAGTTTTCATGTGAGCTAAGAAGTTACAGCTAAGCATTTGCGCTCAGCAAACTACGCCACTCTAAATCCTACATAACAGCCTGTGCTCAACGTCGACATCACAACAAGCCGCCAGCCTTAGCCAAATATGTAGAGCAATCCTAATTGCTGTCGCGTACTCATACTGCAGACCGCAGTACTTGTAGTTGGCGTTTTTGAGCTACTTCTAGTCAATCCATCTCACACCTCTACTAAACGGCCTTCGAACCTACTGCTACAGGCTACTACAGGAGTAATAATAACTTGCTGGTATCGTCTCCACTAATAATATAATAGTAATAATAGGTGAACGCAGTGAAAACATGGTGCTGTTGCTGACGAGCCTCGAACTCCGCACATCCTTTAGAAGGGAGGTGGCAGCAGCAGCAACAGTAGTAGCAGCAACAGCAGCAGCAGCAGTAGCAGCAGCGGTGGAGACGAGGGTCGAAACGACCGCCGGAATGGGCCCGGAGGCACAGGGAACCGCGACCAGGGTGGGCACGGACACTTCCAGAGTGGAGGGTAGGGCGGGCGCCGCGGGCACTCTCAGAGACACGCCCCCGGCGCCCACCGTACCCGCACCCTCTACTCGAGGAGTGCCCGGTGTCCATCCTTCTCTTGATTAACAGTACCCCTTGCTGGCGAGACTCATTGGGACGGCCGTTTGCACCATCGCCTAGAGCCACCCCACCTTCATTCAGTGCGCCGAGAGCCGCCATTGTTGCTGCTGCTTCTGCTGCAGGTGCCACCCGAGCCACCTCCCGATGGTCCCGGCTCGGGCCCCAGCTGCAAACCTCTAGATGCATGATATTATACGGTCTGAACGAGGTCCGGTTAGCCTATGATACATGCATACCGGTGCAAGGTACCTGCTGGTAGGGCAGCCAGCTGAGGACAGCTCGAGAAGTCCTTTCTGATTTTGGCACGTGGGTACCCGGGGTAGTCTGTTGGCTCACATGAAACACGAAACCATCCTATAAATAGAGGTATTCGCTATCATTATCAAGGCCCCGAGGCACTCCTCCGGTGCACAGCCATGCAGCACGTAACATCACATCAGTTCGAGTACGAATCGTACAGCAGCTCTACAGGTCAAGAGGTAGTCTACAGGAGCAACGATACTCGATACCAGGTACTCGAGACTGCTGTCTATACAGCTCGTACACCCCCCGGATGAAAAAGCAGGTACCAGTACTCGTACGATACATATTGGGAGTGTTTCCTTCTCGCTTACCCTTGCGTCTGTTGCGTTTTCTTCCGCTCTGCTGCCCCTCCTGCTTCTCCTTGGGCTGTTCCTCGTCACCATCGTAGGTATTCATGAGCCACAAAAAGAGTGCGCCCACAGCAATACAAAACGACAACAAAGCGCCCATCATCTTTGCTGTGCGGCGTTGCCGTGTGCGACGTCGACGCCCTCCTGGTTTCTCTTGCTGTGTGCTGCTCTCTGCTGTAACTACCCTGCGCTTCTCCTCACCCAACCAGTAGATGGATACCCACTTCGAAGTAACACCGGCTGAAATCACAGGGGCGCCCTGGCTGCGAGGTCGCAGTGATGCCACCACACCAGCACGCGCGCTACAAGCGGACTACGAGAGAGCAATGAGGGGCTTTAGTCATTTCCATTGTACGAGAGCTACGAGAGGAAATCTGTTGTTGTACATGGCAGAAAGGCGAAAGATGTAAGGGAAACATATTTTCAGGACCCCCCCCCCACCCCAGCCCCGGGAAAATTCTCCGGTTGGTTATTCCTTCTGGCACAGTAGATCATCCGTCATAGATTGTTAATTTTAGGACCCTAGTCCCGTTTTGGGGACAAACTACTTATATTTAGAGTGAATTGTACCCACATATGGGAGTGCGGTTCTAGAAGGGTTCAAGGTCCTCCTCCAACAGGAACCAGACTACCTGAACAGCCCACAAACTTAAAGATCCTTTCTCCCAGATTGTATTGTGAACTCCTTGCATTTGCTTTTGAGACGGGGAGGACAAAGTGACAAGTGACAGCCCCTTCCGAAAAACGTGCCCTCCACACCTCGAGCAGAGAGAAAACATGTAAGTCGGGGGCAAAGCGCACTAGACAGCACAAGTGTCAGCGTTGTAAGGGGCAGCAACAACTCCCCGCTCGAGTAACCTTGCAGCAAGAGCAGGGAGAGGGCTAGAACCTGAAAGCGCTATCTATATACGTGGGAGCGCTCTGGGCGCAATTAATTATTGTTCGTGCAACCCTCCGCAAGCTTGTGCTTCAGCACCTCTGTCTTACCTTCGAACATCATGGGTCTTCTTGTGCGAGCATGGGCGTTCCCAGCCGTGCTCCTGGCATCGGTGGCCTGTCTTGCAGAATCGGTGAGTGCATAGGGCCGAGCCTGCTCTTGCTGGGGCGCGTGGCAGGAGTTTCTTGGTGGCGTTCGTTGTCTCTTTTTCTCTTTTCGTGCGCAAGGCTTGCTGGGAGTTGATTGAAATGCCACTCACTGGTGGCATTGGCGTTGAACGCTTTTTTTTTTTTTTTTTTGCTCACTCATTTATTATCTTCGCACATCTTCTTCTCTCTCTCCTTCCAACTCGTAACTCAGATCCGGGGTCACATAGCAGCCTCTTCTCCCCCCTTCCCGCTACGGTACGTGCCTTCATTTTTTATCGCGAGAAGATTTCAGCCTTTTCTTCCCTCGTCGACTCGCATCGAATTGTGCCTACCCACGCTGCAAGGCGCTCTCAACAATTGAATCCTTTTTTTTTTTTTTTTTTTGCAAATAAAGTCAAAGTCCGACCCACCTGGGGCTCGAACCCAGGACTCAAACAAGTAGAATTCGAGGTTAACCACTTGAACCACCGGGGCGACCGGCTACATACCGGTGGTTTTCGAGCGAAAAGTACCTGCGAGGTAGCTGCTGTAGAAATACCAGGTACTGGTAAGTGCTATTAATATCTGGTACCAGGTACGTAACAACCAATCAAAAAGCTCTCAAGTCGCGACGGCGACAGCGTCGACCTACAGAGGTACTGCTTGCTGTGATTGTACCTTTTTCTTGTTGTCTTCGACAGCTGCTGCCGTCGTGATGTTATCGCGGCCTCCCGTCGCTCCTTCCTCCAGATAGATACCTGGTACCTGGTACCTGGTACCTGGTACCAGGTACCTGGTATGGATGAGCTCCTACAGGGGCGATTCCTCAAAGTTTTACCTCCCCCCCTGAGCTTGATGATGTGGTATAATAAAGTTGCGACCGACCAGGACCGACATTACAAAAAACGGTCTACCAGCCGTGATTATGACGACAGCAAGATGCCAAACTTGTTTGGTGCTGCCTATTACGACACTCACTTGCTGCCGTCGCGGGTGAAGTATGGCGGCCTGGCATCGACGCTCCTTCCTCCAGGTACGGATGCCCTCTCGTATCCCTCAATTTTTAGCTGCCCGAGCTTTTCTCGGTTGCATCTCTATCCAAGCATGTCCGAAAAGTGGGAGCGGCGTTTCTGTTTCTCGACGACGAAGATTGAAAACGGCCACCTGTGGGTCTTTCCGCAACACAAACATGGAATCCAAGTGCCCGTTGTGCTGTTCCTTCCAACAAGCATTTTCTAGCTTTCGCCAAGTGGTGAGTAGTTTCTCCCCTGATGATAGCATAAACTTGCTTGACGTTCTACAACATGCCGCAGTATCTATCGGGGATTGAACACGGTCACCTTCCGGTCTTTCCGCATTGAAAATACTACGTTTATCGCAGTTATCCGAAGTCCCAATCTGCTTCGTACTGCTGCTACAGGTGACGCCTGCAGCTTCTCTGTTCTGCTATCTCCTGCATTAACTGGGTACCGGAGTTTTCGTGATTTTGTACGTATCGAAATCATATTTCAGATTGTCATACTTTGCTGTGCCTACTTGCCCAAAAGGTATCCTTCGAGGAGAGGGCGTCATTCGCTTACGACAACGCACCTAGGATTATAATCGTCGGATACGGGTTCGACAACCTGGACGTTGCGTCGCTCAAGCTCTCTTTCGCGCCCAACCTGAAACTGGACAGAGACTACAGCTTCGAGGTGCAGAGCTCGACGGGCATAATGCTCGCCCTCAAGCGCGGAAAAAGGTGAGTTTTGAGTTTCGGGTTTGAACTTTGGTTTGTGGTCAAAGTATGCCTCTTGTTTTTGGTTGATTTGTGCTCCGTGCTGGTTTGTGAGTTCGTCTCATGCGCTCGTACTGCTGTTGTAAACGGGGTGTCAATATTATTGTAGTTCGTGTAGATTTCCCCCCCAGTTTTCAAATTTCAGGGTTAGTAAGTGCCACGTCATCTTTTCTACTCTTTGTGTGCGGCCTCGATGAAATGCTTTCGAGTGCTGTTCTCAGTATTTATTTATTTTTTTGTGAAGTCGCAGTTGGACTTGGTAAAAGTGACGAGAGACAAGTCGGCACCGGCACAGACGGCACCCTAGCAGGCGGGGTTTCGGTCATACTGAGCGTCTGCTTGCTGGCTATCGGTCTTCTACTCGTGGTTGTATTGGACGGGGATACGGGATATTCGTCGTGGCTCGGGAAGAGCATTCAACATCCTATTGTACATACATTTCTGCTTCAAGTTGTTGGTATTGTGATGCACCAGGCTCTTCCACAGCTTTCTAAACGTGAAAAAAATATGCCCATGTTAGCCGGGGCTTTTCGTGGGTCAGGTCAAACGTCACGAGTCGGGTCGGGTCCGGTAAGGTCAGCTGACCCGACCCGACGTTTTGAAACCCTCTTGACCCGACCCGACCCGACCCGACCCGCCACCTTTCGATTGACCCGTGATGCGGGCTGGGTCACCTCGACCCGCGAGTCTATTCATCTTGACCCGCGGGTTCGACCCCTGGATCCGGTCCGTGGGTCGACCCTTGCACAACAATTTAATATTCATGTATGCGCCCCCCAGCGATATAATAGGTATGGATGGATGCGGGCACGCGTATATGGATTTGCGGTGTTTCAATGTTTGAATACGACACCAAAGGACTATCATCATTATTGTGTATTTGGTACCAGGTAAGAGAGAAGCCTTTGGGTAAGAGAGCGGGAAATGTTTCAAGTGTCGGATCCGCGAGCCCGGCTCGTGGATCCGACCCGCGGGTCAGCAAAAAATAACTCGCGGGTCATGAGGGCTCGACCTGTGAGTGACCCGTTTCTCGCGGGTCTTGACCTGACCCGACCCGTGAGCTTGTCATCTCCTCTTGACCCGATTAGACCCGACCCGTGAGATTTGAAAAACCCTTGACCCGACCTGACCCGACCAGCGACATTTGAAAACCTCTTGACCCGACCCGCGGGTCGGGTCATGACCCGCGAAAGCCCTGATATTTTCCAGGGCTTCGCGGGTCAGGTCAAACCTCACGGGTCGGGTCGGGTTGGGTCGGGTCAGCTGACCCCACCTTTCGATTCGTGTCTCCAAAACACTGGGTCACTAATCTTGGAGAGTCAAATAGGAAGGTATCCTGTTCGGTTACCCCATGCCTACAGCATGTTTTCCAGCATTTGTCATGCAATCTAGAATTCCTACAACCGTTCTTCTCCGATCAGGCGGATCACCCGATGCTTGGAGACGGACGACACAGCAGGTGCGTGGTACGCTCAACAACTTCACGATCGCGTTCGCTAAAGAAGGGAACCTTTAGTTTGGGCATTGGGCATATGTGGTCTTTAGAGAACTGCCCTCCCAATGCGGGGATGAAGCACTTGGAAATTAGGGCCAACCTTAAGTACATGCACAACAGTGAAGCACTCAAACGGTGAAGATGCCCAGTCGTCACTAGGAACCGTGTCGGATACTTGAACAAAGTCAAGCTCGGTTAACGCTCCGTTCACAGCGTCAGCGACTAGGACGGCGCATGAGTATGCGTGCTGGGGAGGGGCTTTGTTTTCCTATCGGAAACTACCAGGTTTTCTCTCCTTGTGTGTTGTGTATCTCGGATCCACCGCTTAGGATGCATGTATTTGTTCTGGAAGAGCAGTCACCCTTGCGACAGGCAAAGCGCTCCGGATAGAAGCCAACGCTCCGAGGTCCTTTCGGCACGAATGTAAAAGAGCGCCTGCTTTCACGGTTTTCCAATATTCGTGCATATGTATGATACTACCTGGTATTAAATAACTGTTCACGCATACCCCAGTATTCGGGCGCTGTGATCACGGGATTGCAACTCTTTATGTGTGTGGTCCCCGATTCTGTGATACAAACTGCTGTGTTGACATCCTGGTAGTCGATAAACTAGAGCTAGTGCCGGGTGGTGTGTAACTACCAGTACTACTATGCCCGGTGCCACTAGGTTGAAACCAGGTACAAGTATGTTTTATTTATTCGTTGGTTTCGCATTGCTATCTCTCTCTGCTCTTGGACGGAATGTGTGCGTCGTGCCTGCCGTATCCAGTGTGATGTGATACCAGCTCGGTATGCTGAAGATACTATGCATACTTTACAGCAGTCGGGATGAATAAGTATGTGTTCCACTCGTACTCTGTACGTATTGTGGGCGTGTTCTTCACCTTAAACCGTTCTTTCTACCCGTCGACATCCAGCACAACCAGTGTCCGTGCCCTTTATTTGATCCTAGAGAGAGATTTTTCCTGTGGCCACAAACTACACCACAGGTATCATATGTGTGGATTCTTGAAAGTTCCATGTTTGCCAGCCGACAATGCACGTTGTTGTCCAGGGATTCATCGTTCTATAGGGTGGTTATGTACGCCCAAACGGCCTAAGGCTCGACATTGTTAGTTTCCGTTTTCGCCTAACCGAGCAAACGATCCACGAGAGCATGCGTGTATTAGTACGTACGGCACATTTGGCTTGTTGTGTCGACACCTGTCGGTTGCATTTGGTTTTGAAGACATTATGTGGTCAATCGCATGCAGTCATTTATTAACGAACATGCATGTGTGTGCGATCATGAAAAACGAGCGAACATACGAGCACGAGCAACAGGCAAACGGAGCACGAGCAACGAGTATGCCTGCATGCATTGACCAGACGAGGATCTTCAAAGCCTTACGAAACAAACAGGCAGAGCACCATCGGCAGCGTGAATTCATAACAGCATACCACACGAATCACCCTTCTACAAGGCAGGCAACACCGAAAACATGTGGATGTATGCATATAACTAGTATCCCATAACATAGTATGCAAGATAGAACGTGGGATTATACAAAGAACACGATCACATCGTATCACAGTTTTGCAAACATTCCCATCGCCAGGGTTGTCCATTCTTATTTCTTACCAAGGTATATTAGACGGACTAATTATCTGCGCGGAAGCTATAACATAGTATGCTTATTTTATTTTATTTTTTTTCTTCCTTTTTTTCCAGCTCGTTCTTTTTCAAGTGTTGGCTACCTCGCCTGCGGGGGGGGGGCACGACAGATTGTTTCTCCTAGATTTTGCTTTCATTTTCTTCTCTTTCGATTTGTCTACCTTGTTTTTGTTTTCTCTTTGATTGTTTCTTTTCGTTTCACTATTTCATAGATTGCGTATGTCGTGCCTGTCGTATCTAGTACCGGTATGATGATATGGCTTTGAATTGCCCACTGCAGTGCATACTGCACACGTGGCAACGTAGTATCTCTGTGTGTGTGTTCTTCACATTAAACCGTTCTTTCTACCCGTCGACATCCAGCACAACCAGTGTCCGTGCCGATTCTTCAATCCTAGAAGAGATACAAGTTCTGTGGTCACAAAGCTACGCCACAGAGATACTACGTTGCCACGTGTGCAGTGTGCACTGCAGTGAGCAATGCAAAGCCATGTCATCATACTAGATACGACAGGCACGACATACGCAATCTATGAAATAGTGAAACGAAAAGAAACATTCAAAGAGAAAACAAAAACAAGGTAGACAAATCGAAAAAGAAGAAGAAGAAAAATGAAAGCAAAATCTAGGAGAAACAATCTGTCGTGCCCCCCCCCCCGCAGGCGAGGTGGCCAACACTTGAAAAAGAACGAGCTGGAAAAAAGAAGAAATAACAAAAAACACCACTGCTCTGTGGCGTAGCTTTGTGACCACAGAACTTGTATCTCTTCTATTAATAGGATTGAAGAATCGGCACGGACACTGGTTGTGCTGGATGTCGACGGGTAGAAAGAACGGTTCAATGTGAAGAACACACACACACATGCAAAATAGAGCGTGGGATTATACAACACAAGAACAAGATCCCCTCATATCACAGTTTTGCAAACATTCCCATCGCCTGGGTTGTCCGTTCTTGACTAATTATGTGCGCGGAAGCTAATAATGAGTATGGTTGTTTCCTATGGCAACGTGCCGGGTAAAACAACCAGGGAAAGCCAGTGAAATGCCAACGTACCGGGTGAGAAGGCCCGAACGGGTGAAACAAGTGGAATTCCAACGTATCGGGTACTTGGAGACCATAACAACCCGCTATGACTCTCGTTGTGTGTGCTCTCAGTTGATTCAATATAGCTTTCATTCGCCCCCAAATAATAACCTGCCGTACACTGCACAGCTGAACGGCTTCCCAACAACACAGTACTTTGCTCCGATAGTAGGGGACACTCATCCCGTACCTGTGTAGGGATGTGTGGAGCCGAAGTTAAACGTCTCCACGCTTGTGAAAGCAAGAGGAACGATGGACCCAAGGATCCAGAGAGCTTTTGCCGTGCGACCTGCAGTCCCATGAACGGTTACATTGATAGTAGTATGAATACCGTATAGACAGACTACTGCTGTGGATACATCCTCCACGTATGATATGTGGCCTTCGACTATAAATCGTCATTTCTACCTAGCTTCATCACCGTAGTATGCCCCGTATGAATACCAGATACTCGTATACATACGGTGTGTGTGGTACATCCTGATATGTCGCTTTTCAACGAGTTAACATGACTCGATAAGATGTGAAGAGAGATGAACCTAATGGGCGGGGTTTTACCACAAACTCTTGAACACGAAGTCGCTGAAACTCGATCCCACGATCATCGACCTCTTGCCACCGCGACCGCCTAAACTGTCGCTTGAAGATGAACCATCCATAGACGAGATGACAGAAGCACTTAAGGGGATGTCGAATTGGAAAGCTGTCGGGCCAGATGGTCTCCCGGTCGAACTCCTAAAAATCGACCACCCGCCATTCGCTCAGTGCTTTCACAACATCCTTGTCAATGTTTGGTTAACAGGAGAAGTCCTTCAGCAATGGAAAGATGCGGTCATCAAGGTCCTTCACAAAAAGAAGGATCGAACTGACTGCAACAACTACAGGGGGATTTCGCTTGTTGCCCACGCAGGCAAAGTGCTGTTGAAAATCGTCGTGTCCCGCCTCAGCAACTACTGCGAGACCGAGGAACTACTCCCTGAGGAACAGTGCGGCTTCCGCCCCGCACGATCAACGATTGATATGTTGTTCGTCGTGCGCCGGTTGCAAGAGCTCGGACGACAGAGGAAAATTCTCTTGTACGTGTGCTTCATCGATCTGCAGAAAGCGTACGACTCTGTCGACCGAGAGCTGTTATAGAAGGTACTCACACGCTTTGGCGTACTAACCAAGATGCTGAGAATTATCCGTAATTTCCACGATGGCATGCGGGCTCGCGTGCGTACTGATGACGGCGAGCACTCGGAATGGTTTGATGCCACGCAGGGGCTGCGGCGAGGCTGTGTACTATCACCGTTACTGTTCAACGTGTTCTTCGCTGCTGCGTTACACGTCGAACTAGTACGCTTTAGCCAAGACGAAGCCATCGTAAGGGATTTGGTCCAACTCAGTGAAGCTGGAGTAGTTCGAACAGGGAAGCAGGAGCCATTGGCGTGCGTGCGAAGGGCTGTAAGGGGCATGTTGTACGCCGATGATGCAGGAACTGTCTCGAAGTCGGCTGAAGGGCTCGCGAAAATGATGGCACTCATCGTGACTGTCTTCGAAGCAGCAGGCCTCACGGTGTCGGAAAAGAAGACAGACAATGGTCCTACAAACACCAGACCAGACAACCCTCGCACCACCGCTCGTCATCGAAGCGGCAGGCCAGAGGTATAAGCAGACGACCCAGTTCTTATACCTAGGCGGCGTTATCCACGAAAACGCTGCCCTCTCGCTCGAAATCGACCGACGGATCCGCCTCGTGCGAGCATGCCTCTAACGGTTCGGCCCGGAGTTGTATGATAGGACGACCGCCCCCCTTGGCCTTAAAGTCCGAATGCTGAAGGCCGAGGTGATTGAGACCCTGCTGTACGGGTGTGTGACGTGGACCCTCAGAGCGGAACACTTTGCCAAGCTTCGAACGGCTCACCACCAAGTCCTGTTGCGAGTCATTGGCTTCCAGCGCTGACTTCGTACTGACCATGCCACCCTCTCGTACGCGAAGGCCCTCAAGATGACACTGGGGGGTCTGGGAGACGCAGGCTCTTCTTTGCGGGGGGCGTGGCACGGCAAAGCAAGGAGCGATTACCCAGTCGGGTAATGTTCGGGGCGATAGCTGGTGGGGAGAACTCGAGACCAGGCGGACAGTGTAAGACTTGGCATAGATGCATAGTCGAGGACCTTACGGAGTTCCGAGCCACCGAAGGGTCAACGGAAGTTGCCCCCTTGGTGTTTGGAGTTGAGACCGCGTTGTGGTCTACTGCAGCCAAAAAGGCGGGGAAGTGGTACCGGGGGATCCTTGAAGCAGCCGAACGGTTCATGGTGAGGTGGCACGAGGCTGAGGCTGAGATGAGTAGGCAGCGCCGCGCATCCGCCGTGGATGGTGTCCAAGGGAATGGGGGTGGAGGGGGCAACAGGAGAAGTGGCAGAAAGCCCGATCAAGAGAATGCGGAAAGGGGGGGGAACAGGAGGGGTAGAAGGGAAACTGCGGTAGACGAAAGTAGGAAGGAGATGGCAGACAGGGTAGCAAGGCACTAGGCCGACTAGGAAGTAGAACATGACCATACTACTAGTGCCACCAACTGGTGCAGCTGGTTCGAACGTGGTCTTCCCTTGTCTTGCCTTCTCTTTTTGTTTTGTTTTTTTCTTTCTTGCGCTGACTCTCCGTGATTTTCATTTTATTTTTTTCTCTTCCTTTTCTGATTGATAAGCCCTACTGAAGGAGTCGTGTGGCGTGGTTGGATGACGAACCTTGCTCTGCTCGTTTCGTATTGTCTGACGCCAAGGGGCTGGGCATAGTTGACGAACGCAGGGCGGAGACGGCAGTCTGGGTAGCAAGGTACCAGACGGATTAGCAGGGGGAACCTGGCTATACTAATCGTACCACAAACTGCTGCCGCCACCTGGAGGGTGCTTTGGGCTTTGGTCTTCCTGTTATTTTCCCTTTGTTATATTTTTTTCCTTGGTTCTTTGTCTAACTCTGTTTACAATCAGTGGTGTTTTTGTTATTTTCCTTTTTCCAGCTCGTTCTTTTTCAAGTGTTGGCCACCTCGCCTCGGGGGGGGGGCACGACAGGTTGTTTCTCCTAGTTTTTTCTTTCATTTTTTTTTTTTAGTTTATTTTTCTCTTTCGATCTGTCTACTTTGTTTTTGTTTTTGTTTTCTTTTTGATTGTTTCCTTTCGTTTCTCTATTTCATAGATTGCGTATGTCGTGCCTGTCGTATCTAGTATGATGACATGGCTTTGCATTGCCCACTGCAGTGCATACTGCACACGTGGCAACGTGGTATCTCTGTGGCGTAGCTTTGTGACCACAGAACTTGTATCTCTTCTAGGATTGAAGAATCGGCACGGACACTGGTTGTGCTGGATGTCGACGGGTAGAAAGAACGGTTTAATGTGAAGAACACACACACAATGGTCCCTAGGGATCTTGCCATACGGCCTACAGTTTTACGGGAGTGTGTAGTATTTTTAAGATAGCCTATATGCGCCCTTTATTGATGTTGTCAAAAGCATACATAATGCGAGCCACCCCCCCTGTATGCTTAACCGTGTATCAAGAGCTCACCCTGTTTGGGGAAGAAAAAAAATAAAAAACTGCAGGTACAGAGTACACCAGCAGTAGTATTAGTAGCAGTATGGTTCCCTGTCTTTTTTCCACATTACTTGTACTATCGCTTATATTCATATTCTTAGTCGCGTACGTACGGTAATGCAACTCGTCGTATAATATAAGGTGCTTCGCTCCGCGGGCGGCCTACGCCGCCCGCTACGCTCGCTCTGGATGTCGAATTATGCGAAGCGGACAGAAGGTCGATGATTGAACATATATTTTTATGATTGTTGTATAATTGCAAATTGGCGACTTGATAATGCGAAGAGTCACATGCCGTCCGTACTGGTGCGTACATACCCCAGGTAGGGCACTGACTTTCTTCTTTCGATATGCTGTATGATATGTACCTGGTATGCACGCACGAGAAAGTACAGCATGGCACAGCGGCACAGCACAGCAGCTCTGCAAAAACTATGAAAACGAAACCGAAAAATTCGGACAGAGAAAAAAATCCCCGTCCCCTCTCATGTAATAATTGTCTGCCCCTGGAATACCTTGTACCAGTCAAAAAAGAAAAAAAGGGAAAAAAATGAACAGCAGAGCTTCTCTCTCAGCCTCGTACGCCGCCCGCCCCTCTCTTGACCACCTCGCCACCGATTCGGTCCGTGTAAAGCTTTCCTCCCTCTCTGTCACAGTGATCCCCGTAGCCCGCCCCGCGTGAAGCCCGGTGCTCACCGTGACCCTCGTTCGCCAGCTCTACGATGTCGATGGTCAGACGGGCGTTCGTCTCTTTGTATAGTTCAGCGTGGTCGCAAAAATAAGCACCGCTTGAACGCTAGCTTGCAATCCCGAACGTCCCTTATGGACTCGAACATACTCAGTCTAACTTTTTAGATGGATGCAAAAAAGAGCCCATTCATGCTTCCCTTGTGTCTCGAGGCACACACGACGCCTAGCCACGAAAACTGCGACCGCACTCCTTGCAACCCCGCCTCTACCCGCCAGCATCCGCCGACACCCGCGACGGCGCCGGGCTCGCCCGCGTCACCGTGCTCCGACTACACACGCACACGAAACGGAAGAAGAAAAAAGGGAAACAAAACTGAAAGTGCAAAAGAAATTTCAACCAGCCGGTGAAAAAAGCGGAAGAGAGCCTCCCAAACCGCTGAAAAAACGAAATCGACTTTTTCTTTTTCCGAGTTTTTTTTTCTATTGTTCCGGGGAAAAAAGTGTGGCACGAGAAGCAAGCGCGCAAAGAAAGCAAAGAACGCGAAGAAATCAAGCATCGTAGAAGCAACAAAAACGAGTAGGTTTAGCAGGTTGGGAGAAGGGATTTTTAGGGATGTTTTTTACTTGAAAAATGTGTAGCGTGGTCTGCACTTCGGAATCGTCGTCCGCAACTGAGAAATTTCCTGGTTCGATGCAAACTCGGCGCAGCCGCGTTTAGGGCGAGTTTTGGCCCGTTTTGGCTGCGGTTTGGGGTCAAGGTTAGGGTTAGGGTTAGGGTTAGAGTCAGGGGTGGGGTTGGGTCTTCGCCCGTATCCTGATCCCAACAGGAACCAAAACACCCGAACAGCCTACCAACCTAAAGATCCCTTCTCCCAGATTGTTAAAGGTCCTCACAAAAACCGTGGGAGACTCGCTGAGCGTGAGGCAGGTGCTTATGATTTTAGGAAAAGGGTAAACGTAATTATGTTTATACCATCTTCTCATCTTTTTGAGCATCGTGTGAAACTGCATATAGTGTATAGACTACTGATGGTATTGTAGACGGGGATACGGCTTTTCTGTGTAAGTTGAGGCGCCTTTGCTCCAGGCAGCTACTACTCAGTGCTCGGGGCATGGTAGGCTATCGGTTTCTACGCACAACTTCAAACTTCTACGGAAGGCGCTCCTCCCGCAACGATATTCAAAAGTACTCCCTGTTTCGATACCTGCAGCGAGGTATACTTCAACAACAGCAGTTACATGTGACATGTGACCACGAAAATACTGCTGTCGCTCAGGTTGGGCTGATTATTAGAGTCGTACACAGACGTATTGCCACGGTAGTCTACATGAATACAGCCGTCCTCCGTACCTCGCTCCTAAACCCTCTCCGGCCACGGGGTGGCCAGACGCCACGGAGTTAAGTGTTGGTATTGCTCAGCGAATGCGACGTGGAATTAACTGACATGCACGTGATGGGCAACTGACATGGACGTGATGGGCAAGACTCATGCACGGTGTGTGAACGGTATGTGGTTTGACTTGTTTCTTTCTTCACTTTGGTGGGATTGACTAACCTCAGATAGCGCCACAGAGCACCCCTATCGACCACTACAGCCGATACGGGGTTTCCATGACCCAGACAATGACCTCCCCCGCCGGGGACACTCCATTGCATACCTACATCGATATGACAGCGAGCCATCCTACGGCCTTATCGCTGTCTTACACGATGCACCCTCCATACGTCACTGGTCAGGTCAGTCGACGTACATCACAGAATACCCTGTCGCCCTCCTGGGCGACTTCTGGAGCCCGTAGCGCTGCAACAATACTTCGAAGCTGAGAAAAAAACAGAAAAGTACTTTTCGATTTCTTGATGTCTGGGCTAGTCTTGTATACTGCTCTGCTGTGGTATGACTGCATGTTCTTGTTGTGGTTCTGTTGGAGTGCTTTCTAGCTAACTGGTGCTGTGCTGCCGTGCTGCTGTTGTGCTATATCATATGCCGCTGTACACTGCTGCAGGTGGATTAATCTCGAATCTGGGTCATCTCCTACCGGACTGTACCTGTCTTTTGTCAAGTCTGGCGAGGATAACCTGCTAGAAGAGTCCGTTCAGGTGACTCATATTTAGAGTCATTCACCCAACTACTGAGTCAGTTGAGCCAGTAAATTCAGTAATTTGTTCAGGTACTCCAAGTCAGCTAACGGTCAGTTACCCAGTTCAGTCAGACAGTTACTCGGTCAGTTACACAGTCGGCATTTCAGTTGCTTATACTGTAATCTGTTCGGAGACTCCGTGCAGGTCAGTTACTCATGAGCCAGTCATTCACCCAGTCGGGGCAGTTACTCAGCCAGTTCCCGAGATACCCAGCCGGTTACTCAGCCAGAAAGTCAGTCAGTCGCGTTTATCAGTCAGTTACTCAGTTATTCAGTCATCAGTTACTACCAAGTCGGTCAGTTTGGTACCGATAACCCGCCCTGACACTCAAGCCAGATACTCACTGTAATGTAATCATTACCTGGTGTAATTCACCTGAGTTCGATCGACCAGTCTTTTAGTTACTCAGGTTTACTCAGTCAGTTACGCAGTCACAGCCTGCTCAAAGCATATGTACGGATGTACGGGTCCGACATAACTCAGTTTTCAAACTGCTACGCAGTCAGTCAGCAACTCCACTGCTGTCTGTACCGGATGTTGCGTATTTCATTGAGGAAGTCTATTATTAATACTACTGTTGTTTCCCTCGCTACGATATCGGTACGCATTTATCACCCCTGTACGTACAAGGGCCTTGCTATCTGTTCCCGGTACTGGATCGTACTTGATAGTGGCTGTGCTTTCTATATGTATATTGACATAATATTATCCTGGTATCGGGTATCGGGTGACACCTGGGTGTGGGGTAATAATCGGGTATCGGGGACCACCTGGGTATCAGATAACACCCAGGGTAATACCTGGTTATCGGGTCTAAAATATCCGATTTGTTGGGTATACCCGGGTATCGGGTGTTCCTTTCAACATTAGCAAGGATCTGACGTTATTCCTCCCCCCTAAGTTATATTTTGCTTTGTGCGCAGATTGCGACGATCGTACCGTCGCCGACTGTGGAGGCATCTTCTAAGATGATGTATATGAAGACCACCCCGAGGCTCGTCATCAACGGGACCAACTTCAATTTGAAGAACACTGAACTCTACTTCGACCCTCCTCTTCAGGAAGGAACAACCATCCAAAAGCAGGTGCGAGTAAATACTTATGTACCAGTATTCCAGGGCTTTTCGCGGGTCAGGTCAAACCTCACGGGTCGGGTCGGGTCGGGTCAGCGAACTTTTTGAGGCATGTTGACTTGACCCGACCCGACCCGCGAGATTTGAAAGCCTCTTGACCCGATCCGACCCGACCCGTGAGATTTGAAAACCTCCTGACCCGACCCGATCCAACCCGCGAGATTTCTAAACCTCCAGACCCGACCCGCCACCTTCCGATTGACCCGTGAGACACGGGTTTCATGCGGGTCGGGTAACCTTGGCCGCCCGCGAAACCATTTGTCTTGACCCGAAGGTTCGACCCGCGGATCTGGCCCGTGGGTCCGCACTTCTAAAACAATTTAATGTTCATTTTAGGGCCCCGCAGCGATATATGACCTGGCTGTAGTGGGTATAGATGGATTCGGGCATGCGTATATGAATTTGGCGGTGTTTTAATTGTTTGGATATGATACCAAATGAGTATTATTCAGTATTGGTACGAGAGAAGCCTGTGGGTAAAAGAGCGGGAAGTGATTCAAGAGTCGGATCCGCGAGCCGAATGCGCGGGTCCGACCCGCGGGTCAGTAGAAAACAACTCGCGGGTCATGCTGGCCAGACCCGCGATTGACCCGTTTCTCGCGGGTCATGACCTGACCCGACCCGTGAGCTTTTCATCACCTCTTGACCCGACCCGACCCGACCCGACCCCTGAGATTTGAAATATTATTGACCCGATCTGACCCGACCCACGAGATTTGAAAACTTCTTGACCCGACCCTACCCGACCCGTGAGATTGTGAACACTTCCTGACCCGACCCGACCCAACCCGACCGGTGACATTTTAAACACACGTGACCCGACCCGCGGGTCGACCCGCGAAAACCCTTGATAATTTGAAGAAAAAAAATCTACAACCTGACATAGTGTCCAACAGAGCTTCTCGTAGCAGGTGCCACCACTACTACTGTTGTACGAAATTTACAGGAAAGTTTCTCCTGCTTCTCCGCCCCCTCATCAGTAGGAGGGTGGGCCTGACAATACCACCTGCAGCGTGTTTTTGGGACACGCCCCGAACGTTGCTGTGGACAGGCAGATTCTTTAAGAATACTCGTAGAGATTGGTTTCGTTAGGTAGTACTCAAAAACAAAAACCGTTATGACAGGTGCCACCACTACTACTGCTGTACGACATCTACTACAGCGGAGCTCCTCCTGCTTCTCCGCCCCCTCCTCAGTAGGAGGGTGGGCCTGACAATACCACCTGCAGCATGTCTTAGGGACACGGTCTGAACGTCGCTGTGGACAGGCACATTCTGCCTACGAGTACTCCTAAAGTTGGGTTTCGGTTAGGTACACAATTAAAAAAACAAAGACCGTTATGATATGTACGGTTCTGTTTTTTTTAAACCATGCCCCAGCCATGTGCCTCCACACGTTGCCGCATCTAGCCCGACCAACTCTGGCCGACTTGCAACCACACCAGCACGATAAGGTATCGTGAGTGTGTATCCGAGCACAGAGCCCGACGGGGCTGGCATTGGTGCCGTCTGCGTTGAGCACGGTGAACAAGTGTGGCCGAAAAAAGTGTTGAATCACACACACGGTGACACACGCGGCTGAAAAACATGTTGAATCACACACGGCAACACGCAAGCTTACTGAGAAACAAAAAAACAAGGTACCCTACTCACGTACGATTCGTTACGAAGAGGATTTTTTCCTCGGAAAACAAGCAAAAAGGCTCGCGCTTCGCACTCACGCGCCTAAATACAAACCAATGGTGTGGAGAGCGAAAATGTACCGTACATTTCGTCACATTCCTACCTTTGATCAAGTACTTTTTCCCCTTTTTTAAAAACAGCTGCCCCAAATCCTACCGTCAGTGTTCCTTTTCGGAAAGGGAAGTAACAAAAAAGGGTTTACGTGTGGTGTGGTTTCGTCATTATCTATTATCTCGATCCCGAAAAGAAGTCATGTTCCCAAATCAGGACCCCAAATCGGACAATATGACCCATATCTTCACAAGAGTTTCAGCATTGGGTTCGCTTTTTTGGGTTTGGAATGGAACAATAATCCTGTTGGGCAGGAGACTCCGAGTTGCCCCGGGCGAACGAACACATCGCATGAGCAAGAAACTGGATCCTCTACGTCACTCGTACGCGCAGCGTACAGCAGCAGCCAGCAGGAGGGCGGCAGGGCACATGGGTTGCCTCACACCGCCAAGCTATCTAACCAAGCGCACGGCCCATTTGGCGAGGCCGTGCCAACGCCAGGCCTCCGCGAAGGTCGGCAAAACCATGCGGCCATATGCGGCGGAGGGCTGGCAGGGTGCAGCTCAACATCATTGACGGCGCCGCGTGTGTTGTGGACTGCTGCTGAAGCTGTTGCTCTCTGTGCTGCTTGTCTTGCTGTGGGCACGAGTAGTCAACAATGTCGCTATTCTTCGGGCTCTTGGTCGTGTGACTGCAGCACACGTACACTCACAGCACACCGACGCACGCACTGTACAGCGTGCCCCGGTCGCATCGATTGACACTCTTCGCATGACTGCCATAGAGCACAGAGCACACACACCCGCAGAGAGCCACGCAACAGCAACAGCGAGAAGTATCTCGCACGAAGCCGTTGGTGTCCCATTTCCCCTAATTTCAAATAGTTATTCTCGGTTTGTAAAACTGAATCTCTATTGTGGAAATTGCCGATCTGTCTATCTGTCCGTCTGTCCGCACCCCCTATAATTTCGAACATATATTACGAGCTCGTCCCAGTTATCGCTATATTACTTCGTTACAGGTTATATTTTATGACGTTTTGGACTCTTACATACCTTATATACTGAAACATACCATGCCACCAGACAATATTTAGCCAGATAATATATCGACCACACCGTACTATAAATACCGTATCACCAACATACCATATGACACACCGTGATTTTTCCGTATAGTATATCCACCAAATCGTACCATCATACCATACCAATGTACGATATCACATTCCGTGGCACACCATGCCACACCGTACCGTCCCAAGTACCATGCCATACCCATACTGTACCAACACCACCCGAGGGGCTCAACCATACGAGGACACAAGAAGAGCATATCCTGCGCAGAGAGCACTCGAGGACGAACGAGTATAAATACCATGCTGCTGTACAAACACCATAAGTATGCACGTAAGGAGCAGGAGGCGTGGGTTTACTCGATAGGAGAGATGTACTCGTTCTCATGCATGGCCGTAGTCGTATGACAATAGACCCTCGCATTCCTACATTGCCGGGACGGAGCATGTCGGGTTTTCACCGACCAGGCAGACCTTGCTTGCACCAAGCGCGAAGCGCCGTGAGGTGTCCGGCGAGTCGCATGAAGGGTGAGCTGCATCCTACTAAGAACCGCTTGTGAGGCGGACTTGTATATGGATGACAGCTTCAAATGAGTTAATTTAATTTCTGGTATAGCCACTTCCAGAGACAGCAATGGGAGTACTATGTAACTGCCTCTTGGGTGCCTTACCTTGAACACTACGTGACACGATCAATTCCCATATGCGGAGTAAAGGTAGTTTACCTCGCACAAATGATCTAACTCGACAACCAGCTGTGGTCGACCGCCAAAAAACAAAACTGAAAAAACGGTACCCTGGTTGTCTAGCTCACGTAGTGAGCGGCATGTTTTACTGTGTCGTTGCCAACCGACGCCAACCCAACCTATACCTGGTATATTATACGACAGAGGAGGCGTGGAGAAGAACATTACGAGCTAGGGAAATGCTGTTGAAATTTCACCTCACCGATGTGTGTTTTGCTCTTTCTTGTCTGTGGACACCCACCCAAACGAAGGTAATGCTGCTAAACAGAGGGGCTCACCCCTACGGACACGAGAAGAACATACCCAATATCCTTGTGGATAATATTGAGCATGCACACAAGGAGCGGGAAGCGTTTAGAAGAGCATGCCCCACACTGAGAACACTCGAGCACGCAAATATCACGTACCTTTGCTGTTGCGTGTCTTGCAGGAGTCGTCGCAAACCGGCACCCTGGTCTCCCATCGTCAGGCCGGACCTTATGCAATATTATTTTGCGTGATGATATTATCTGCAGGGATTTTGGGGTATTTGATCCCAAATTTTATAAAAACTGATCAGAACTGCGTCTTATGGGGCCTGTTTATATAAAATAGGTTCGTTGATTTCATCGATGATTTTATGTGACCAAATGTTTTTTTCGGCGGCCTTTTTGATATATCGAAAGTGCTTGAAAACACTTTTACATGAGACCTCGCAGGCATTATACAATCTTGTATGGGTTATAGACTGGGCTCATGACGAGTCGCGACGCTACGTGCTTGGTTACGCTTGTACACAGCTGGGACACAGCGCTCGTGCATCGGCTACCACGGAGACGGAGGGCATCAGTACCGTGGCCACCATCGCGTGCGTTGTAGCTGCCCAGCTGCAGCTGCTCTAGGCAAAACAACTGCGGGGGCGAGTACGATAAGACTACAGCAGTATCAAAACTATCTAACGGGGATTTTTCTGACCACGACCGCCGCAAGCAGCTCATGCTCCGTGAGAGCGAGACCTCCCTGCTGGTCCAGCGACTAGGAAAACTCGTGCGCAGCTCCCCACGAGGTTCCAACTTCCGTTCTCTTCCTTCGAGGAGCTGTGGTGGTGTTTTTTTTTTTCAGATCCTCGAGCGGATTGGTAAAAATACATCTCAAGCTCAGCACACTTCCACGTTCCAATTTCGTGTCGTGTGTCAATTTAACCTATAGCTCCCGTTGCAACATCAGTACAGGCTGCTGTTGCTACTGGCGTTTGGGCACGTTGACCCGATCTGACCCCCGAGAGGGGCAGGTGCGGTGGAGATAACCACCCGGGAGAGTCATCTCCCGGGTACTGTGGGGCTTGCGCGAGCTCTCCCACTAACAAAACCCGACGCTATGGGGCCTTCCAGCCGGACTTGATCCAGTTACGGTCCACCCTACCCGTTGGGGCGTTGGTGGTGGTGAAGGTTGATCGTCCAACCTGGCGTGAATGACCCGTTCGTGCCGCGGGGTTCACAATTTCAGTTCTGTTCTGCGTTTCTTATTCCCTCATGAAATAAAACCAAAATCCCGCTAAGATGGCACATTGAATAACGATGTTGGCGTGCTGTGTTGTTGTGTGGAGAGCGAGCCTCACCAACTTTAACGAAAGAGAGCCTGTCTCACACCTGAAAACTCACCCCACCCAGAACATAAATAAACTGGAATTAATTAGAGTGTCAGCGCATAATACTTTTGTTTATCAAGGATTCCCGTCGGAAGGACAATCACAAACGAAAACCTTCCGGCATGCGCATATTCGGACACGAAAAAAATCTAACCTTTGGTATCATCAACACGAAACCTCAAAATAAACGACACCAAGACACTCAATAGGACAATATTATATTGGTATGGAAATCAAGAATCAAAATCTAAAATCAGATTGGTACTGGAAATAGGGGTATTCGTTTATTTTCCGAATTCGGGCAGACGGAATGTTGCCGGTGAAAAATCCGATTTCCCTCCAATCACAAAATAAATATTGCAGAAGATCTGGTCTCAAGGCAGCTCGTATGTTGGCGTGTGACCATCCTTTGGGCGTGGCTGGCGAGAGTACTCGCGCTGTGATAGGGAGGCTTGCCGGCCTCCTACCATCATAGACACCACCACCTTGTCCGAGTGCTTCAATGCGGGCGCTTACCGCCTTCGATGTGCCTGGCAGCCAGAACAGTAGCATAGCACGGCTGGCCCTCGACCCAGTTCAATTTCAAACCGTCGCGATGTAGGCATTCGCGTGAGAGGCATGGGGTGGTGTGCCGAAGCTCGAGCCATGCGCTACGTTGAGGAAAAAAATACAAAAATATGTGGAACATCAAAGATTTCAGAGCGACAGAGCAGGAGCGAGCGCGCGACGAGCGATGGCAGAATCTCAGCGCTCTGATCGCAGAGCTCGCCGGGGTAGGAGCACCCCATGAGCGCTTTCCACCCGCTATTTGGGTTGTAGCTTGGTTGGCCGTTGGGATGCTGTTGGCCTGTGTACTGTGCTGTGTCATATTTGCTTGGCTGTGTTGAGTGTGCTTGCTCGATGCAGGCTCGCTGTGTCCTCGATCCTCAGAGCAAGTTGAGGAGCGAGTACTTTTCTACTTCGTAGAGACACGCCGCTCAGCCACACAATCGGGATACCTCTTACCACCGCCAACGCGTCGCTGGCGCTTGTCGTATCCAGTACGACAACTTGGCATCGCATTATCTACTCTCGTCACTGCATAACAATGTAGTGTATCAAGGAATCTGTTGTGAAGTTTTGTGGCCACAGAGCTTGTATCCGACATCGGCACAGACGCTGGTTGTGCTGGATGACGACAGGGAATGATAGTTGATGCACTTATGCAAGAATCCTGAGCTTTTAAACCCTTTTAGGCCCTTTTTTGGACCCAAGAACTTACTACCCATCATGGGAACGTAATTTTGCCTCCCGCGGCATCTTCGACGACGACTACTGAAAAGATATATCACCCGCCTGGAGCACAGCGATTTTCTAGTGAGGGCCATTTCTTGATCGGTGATGCAGCCATTGTGCTATGCTCCCTCGGGTGAAATGAAACGTTAGAGTGTGTTTGAGTTTTTTTGTGCTACTCGCTCGCAACTCCGAGAACACGAAAACACCTCGTGAGTCGTTCCTGGCTGCCTACGACTGCCTTCTGGCGCACCCGAGGCCTTCACACACCCCATCAGGAGCATTCCTTAATATCGCGGGCTGTTGTTTCCCGTGAGGGGCTGCGGCTGTCCCCCAGTGAAGTGCAAACGTTCAGTTGGTGTTGTTTTTTAGTCTCTTTTCGTGCACCCCATATTTCGATCAATTTCAACCACTGCAGCACGTCTAAGTCGAGGCGTAGGCCTCTGTTAAGAACCTCCGGGAGATCAATCTCAAGAGAGTCGCAAGCTGTTGCGATGAACTTGTATCAAGTCACGGTCGCTCTCCGGTAAGCACGAATGAGCCAAAGTTCTGAACGAAGCGTGTTAAAGTGGCGATGTTATTTTTATGTTCCGATGAAACATATAGAGACTAGAGGTACCGGAAACCTGGGGACCAGGAGACGCTTGGGTGCCAGCGTGGCCTTAATGCGCGACGGTTTCTTTTCCTTTTTACCTCGTTTTTTTCTTCCACTCTTCGGTGCTTTCTTTGCTGTTCATATGATGTTTCGTGGTATTTGCCTTTTTGGTTTTGGCCTACCAGTATGTGTTTCTTTTTTTCGTAATTTTTCGCTTTGTCGTTCTTTTTTCTTTCTTTTTCCCATTTTTTTCTCTTTCAGTGTATCTGGGTTGCTGGCGTGTGTATATTGCACCTGTCGTATGCAATACGATGGCAATGGCATTGTACAGACTGTCTACTAGGGGTGCCACGCCGGGTACCCGCCACTAACAGGTACCCGCCAAAATCTGGAGGTCGAACTCGGACTCGCCACCGGGTATCCCGGCTTCACGGACAACATACCCGTATGATCCCGTTTACGGTCATCAAGCGGACTTGCCTAATAAGTGGTGGATAGGATGCCACACTAATTCCTATATATACCGCTGAACTTACACTGATTTCTACACAAAACTAATACCTTGTACTACTCTAATTCCAATATAAACATTGACACTATATTAGTTCCGGTATACATGACGGCACCATACTAATTCCCATACAAAACGCAATGCTAGGTCTGTGCCACCATAATCCCTGTATGAACAGGGGCGCCACACTACTGTAGTTCGTCTGAAAAACACCATACCCAGTACTTCTTCAATTCCTATGTAAACAGTGGCACCGTATCTATATCGCGGCATGGTTTCATACTGTTGTAAGTCATGCACCTCACACATTGCTGCTCCAAGACCTACAGTCGATCTCACAGCTGATAATACTTATTTTTTCTGCAGAATATAAACAGAGGTACCCAAGCACCAGGTATAAGTCTGGAATATTTTTTGTTAGGTTTCAACAGTAGTATACCTGGTAGATAATACCAGGTACTTGCTGTAGTTTATACAGCAAGCACAACATATGCATGCCAGCAACTCAGATTCATTAATAGAGGTTGAAACGAAATACAAAGAAAGAAACTAAGTATTAATAGTTAAAATATACGTGGAACACATACTTATGTACGTACGAACTCTGAAGAAACCAACAAATCAAGCCAGGAGTAGGTTTCCAGAAGAAATCGAAGATGAGGTCAACCTTCCCACCTGCAGACTGCCAGCGGTAGTCTGTATCCCTACTCGTATATCGCTATACCAAACAATAGAGAGTTTTGGCTTGGTGTTGAATACCTGGTCCTTCGTTTCATGGGCATAAAATACAGTCTGTATACGACTATTAATCGTATTATTACCGGGGGCCATATTAAATAGAGCCTACGGTACATACAAAAACCTATATATGTATCTATTTTTACCAGCAATTTTTGGTTCTATTTACTACCAGGTACCTGGTATGGTCCTCCGTAATACTAGTAGGAGCGAGAGAGAAAATAAGAGCGAAAACATTAAATGGGGAAAAAATACATAAGAGCATGTGGCAATAAGGGGTACACCCCCAAACATCGACCAAAAGGGAACATCGCCTTTCGCCGATGAGGACGTCCATAGTCTCCATCGAATCGACCCCAAATCAAAATCTGCTGCGTTTGGCGAACTCCCTTGACACCTCCCAATCCCCAGAGTGTTTTTTTATTCGCGAGTGTGTGGCGGGTGAACGAGAGTGATCAAAAGTGGGGTGTGAGCACGTACCCCTTTTGGACATGCTTACGTGAGGGTATACCCCGCCGTCTCTACTAAGTTTTGGGAAGTCCCCCTCTTTGGTACGATTTCCCCCTTTTTTGGCTCGTTGCGGATTAGTGTACCCCAAACTGACTGAAGAACACCGCCGGTGGGTGACCGTTCCAGCTCGTGGTTGCTGTAGCACGACAAAAAGGCTATGCCCCACGTCGAAATGACCAACGACCCAGAACCGCTCAAACACGATCATCATACGTGATTAGCGTGCCGCAGAGCTTGGTTCCTTGACCACTGCGTACGATGATGAGACATGATGAGGCGGGGTCGTGGGTGACTCCCATCCCGTGCAGCCCCGTCGGCTCCAGATAAGGCAGGCAGACACAGATCATGAGGACAACGTGAGTATCAGTCGTAATACTCTTGTTGCCCTTCCCTCCCATTATAAACATGAATTGGTGGCCTATGGCCCACACGACACAACGGCGCAAGCTGCCTGCCATCGTTGGGCAACTACCACAAGGCAGCCACTGCACGACGACTGACTGTAGAACCCCTGAAGAAGCTAACGAACAGACCATCATGGATGGTGTTATGCCTAGCGCCGTACACAAAACCAGGTACAAAACTTCACACGCTTACACTTCTGGGCAATACATGTAGCCTTCCCTCTTATGCAAGTAGGTGCACTCTGTGCATAGACCCACTGGAGGCCCGGCAACTGTTGTGGAAGGCGAAGTAGGTATGGCAAAACATGCCCCTCTTTTTATGTACTCGCACGAGTATCATCGTGCGTATAATACCTACGACCTGGTACTTCGTAATATGGGCATCGACTAGTTGTACAGCAGTATGTGTACATGTGCACAGAGCACGGGACGACTTGCAGCATTTCCAGCACCGCACCCTTCCTCTGTTCACTATATACGTAATATTATGTATGAGCCTCTTCTTAGATAAAGCGCGCGCTCGCGGTGCGCAGATATGTTACCCGTACGTACCGGTACCATGGTGTTTGACGATTCGGAGCAGAGGAGAACACTTATACCACAGGTCGTTGGGCGTTGGACTGTTAGGAGACAGTGGTGATGCACAGATGGAGAATAGCGTACCTTGGAAGCAAGCACATCGTGCCGGGCCGCTCGGGTGATGCCGACGACGACATATAAATCGGAAACCTCGCCGCCGGCAAAAAACAGTCCCCCTCTTTTTTTGTCAATATCTAGGGGGGTGTACCCCTATATAGCCGCCCAAACATGCACCTGCCGACTGTAGTACCAGCATATACGTATCATACGCACGCGCTTAACAGAGCACGTGACGACCTTCTCAATAAATAAGAACTACAGCAGTAGTTTTCGCCATGCACTGCTTGCTGCGCTGTTCCTCTTCTATTCAGTACGTGTACCGTACGTATTGCTGTAAGAAGACAGCAGAGGACTCGTACCTCGTCTGGATATGGATACCTCTTGCCCAACCCTTTTAGTACTGCAGTCCCGTTTTGGGTACAATCTACTTGGAATTTGACCGGTCTGTATCGAAACGGGACTGCAGTACTGAGAGGGTCAATGGATAAATCGTACGCCGGCGGTGCGCACATACGCTACCCGTACGCAGCATGTCCGACAACGTTTGGCTGTTTGGAGAGGAGAGGGCTTGTGCCCGACCGTTGGCCGTTGGCCTGTTCAGAGCCTGTGGTGATGAATTTGTGACGAATAGTGTACCATGGAATCGCACATTCACGTCGCGCTGGGCCGCTGGATTGATGATGACGGCCACTTATATATGGAGAACCTCGCCGCCAATGAAAAGCAGTGTCCTTTCCGTCAAAGGTTTGGGGGGTTGTACCCTTGTTGGTCATGTGCCCGATGTGACAGCAGTACGTCGTTTTTGAGGTACATATCTTTCCTTCCTTGCCCCCTCTAACCGTGTCACATTTTTCAATCACTTCGCAGATACTGCTTCCGGACAAAATAGCTATCACGAAGGTCTTCAAGCGCGATCAACCCAACACGTGGGCGCCTGAGCCCGGACCGCTTAAGCTCGTGGCCATCAACACCGGCGCGGGCAATCTGATACTGAACCCCAAAGTGAGTAGCCTTGCCCTGCCTTCATCTTGCCTACCAGGTACCAGGTATCTATTTGCCGTGCCTGGGATTGGATAGTTATCTCTTCTTGTCTCGTCTTGTCTTGCCTTGTCTTCCCGTTTACCACAAGTAGTTCTGACTGGTAGAGACGTATATTGTCTGGTGGAATGTGCATATATAAACGCCTCCGTTGCGTGAAACGGTGAAACCTGCGAGTCGTTTGGTGAATAGCTGTGTGATTTTGGGTCGGGCTTTGATCCGTAGGCTTTTGGGGCGACATGACTCCAAAAAATGTCAGCAAAGCTGCAAATACCGTCCATGCGAATAGTATGAATAGTTGAAGGTTGAACACTAACGCCCCTCAGCGTTGAGTTGTCAACCATTTTTGCAGTGCAACACGTGCTCCGAGTCTATTTCACGTAACAGGTAGTTTCCATCGAAAACAAATATGTGCAGTTCTTGTCAAGGGTTTAATGCCGAAGGTATTATGTGACATTTTAACAATAGTTGTTCCCAGGTCTTGAGATAAACTCCGCCCCACATTTCAAATGCCCGGAAGGGAAAAGGAAAGGCACCTGAGACAGCGACTTTCTCAGCAGATCGTTGACTGGAAGTACTGTTGATAGTCCATTAACAGTACTCGTGCGAGTTGAGCTGTCGCGCAAATGTGGCGAAAACGAGGAGAAGCAACACATTCATAATTATACCCTCGTTTTAGGTACTGAAGAAACTAGTGCACACATCTGACAAGTCAATCGATTCCGACTTGTTGATTTTCAGTTCTTTCAGGGCAGATAATAGGTTCCTGATCTGTAAGTACTGCATGACCTGTATGATCTAGCTCATGTTGCCGGTTGGGAGCCGTATGGTAGTATCTGTACGGTCTAGCACATGTTTCCTGAGATACTGAAGATCTATACTACACAGATCCTGACCATCATCTCATACCGGCACTTTTTATCTACTGTTGTCTGGTTATTTTCAATTTGACGTCAAAATGGGAGAGATTTTTCGGCATTTCAGCACACATAAGGTCGCGATGTAAATGCCATACTTCTCGTGACCACCACGCCCCTGTAGGCTTGCACTGTTCCCTATACGGACAGGAAATGGTGCCCAAAAGTCCCCGCTTGTGTATCGGTGGCATCTGAAAAACTCCGAAACAACACCGAGATGTAGACACGGAGTTGGGTAAAATACTGAAACGATTTTGTAAGTGTTTGGGAAAAAAACAGAAAAGTACGCGTGATGCCAGGTACAGTGAAACCCCACCCTTCTGTTTTCTTGTTGCTGAGCTTTTTAGGAGCGAACCACTATTTTATGTCAGGAAACGATCATTCGAGGGAAAATGTTAACCGATCAAGGGTGCACGGCCGATTGTTGCACACTGAACCCTACCAGCTAGTAGTTTGGCGTCCGTCTCGGTGAGTTTATTGGAGGGAAATGGTCATATGGGGGTATACCCCTCGACTTTCTAACCATCTGGGGGTATAGGCAAGATGCTCCCGCGGGAGGCATTCTCACGTGCCCCATCCGGCTCCGAAATAAATTTTGACGCGCTGGCAAGGTGCCCGCAGGCCATGCCTAGCACGCCAGCCTTCTTTTTTTTTCGGGCACGTTCTTGGGGCTAACGGCACCTTGCGCAGGAGGGGTCTAACGAATTCCCCTTTTTGACCAAATATTGCGGAGGTATTCCCCCGAAACTCTACAAAATTTACATAGTACCTCTGCGTGATCACCATCTTAACCCCCTTTGACCGAGTGCACTACCCCGCGATTACCACTAGTCGCAACCCCAGAAACAGGTATGAACACTTGTGCACGTCACCCTATTCAGCAGCCCGAACAGCCCAATTGAGAGAAGCACCCAGCACTTGCGAGTAGTCTCCATCCAAATTTGAGGAAAACACACACGGGGAAACACAAATGACATGCAAAATCAAATCTTCATATTATACATGAAAATACAACACTTTGGAGCGGGTCGTGCGTGTACCGTGCACCAGGTGTGTGCTTACCTGTAAGTATACCTTCTTCGTGTTACGGTTCCCCATAAATGAACGCCACAGACTTTACAGCAGGCACGTGTCGCGTTAATAGTCAACTTACACACACGTGCTTTTCGACCGAAGAAAATAAAATAAAAATAAAACGTAAGAGCACACCATACTAGTGCGAGAGATGAAGACCAACAACAACCACGACCACGGAAAGGAACAACGGCCCTTCCTCCTTCCGCCGAACAGATGCATACATCATACATGGGCAGGCAGAGAAACGACGAAGGCTTCAACACATAAGGGAAGACAAGGGGCAACACATGAGGGCAGACAAGGGTAAACACATGAGGGCAGACAAGGGTAAACACATGAGGGAAGACAAGGGGAAACACATGAGGGCAGACAAGGGTAAACACGAGAGGGAAGACAACAGACAGTACTAAAAGAAACAAAACAAGAACAACAACAGAGGCCGCAAACACACACGGCAGACCGAACGGAACTGAATCATAAAAAGACAGCGAGCGGCGGCGTCAGTGCTCTCGGACGGAAAGCGTCGCCATCATCTCAGAGATTTTCTTCTGTGTCCTTTCGCTCGCTTTCGTTAGCCGCGCCCCCCGACTGCCTCACCGGGAGACTGACTAGCAAGCCCCAACCCAGCTCCTACCCCATCTAAACTAGAATCCAACTCTGAGTGCAGTCATTGTCTCATTTTAGACCTGTTAAACACGACCTACTTCAAAGTTTTGTACATTTATGTAGAATATGAAGACTAGCTTTTGCATGCCATTTGCATCCCCGCGTGTGTTTCCCTCAAACTTGGATGAAGACTACTTGCAACTGCTGGGTGTTCCGTCCTTGGGCTGTTCGGGCAGGTGTGATATCCATACCAGTTTCCATGCCAGTTTCGCTAGACATCTCGGGTGGAGATGACCTGTTGTGGAGGAGATGACCTGCTTGGCAGGCGTTCACGCTCGAAGGCGCTGGGTATTCGTATACTGTTCGCTGTTGCCGGGTGTGCTATTAATAGTTCGCTGTGTCGCTTGGTTTGTGGCCTGTGGCTGTCTTCTATTACGGGGAACCATAGTAAACAGGACCAAATATTATTAGTAAAAATAGCGAAATATATACCTGGTACCTGGTAGTTTTTTGTGTGTACCGTAGGCCCTATTTAATATAGTCCCCCGTACTAGTGTCTCATTATAGACCTGTTACAGGCCACCCACTCCAAACTTTCATATATTTATGTAGAATACGTAGATTATATTTTGCATGTCACTGTTGCCCGTGTGTTTTCCCTCAAATGTGGATGGAAAAACTACTCCCAACTGCTGGATGTTCCGCCCTTGGGCTGCTCGGGCTGCGGAATAGGGTGACGTGTACAAGTGTGCATACCTGTTTCTGGGGCTGTGACATGTGGTCATGGCGGGGTAGTGCAATCGGTCAAAGGGGGTTAACCCTTTTAGAACCGCAGCCCCGTTTTGGGGACAAATCACTCAAATTCTAAGTAAATTGTCCCCAAAACGGGACTGCGGTTCTAAAGGGGGTTAAGATGGTGGTCACGGGGGGTACTATATAAAGTTTGCACAGTTTCGGGGGAGTACCTCCTCAATGTATGGTCGAAAGGGGGAATTCGTTAGACCCCTCCTGCGCGGCGGTGCCGTTAGCCCCAACAACGTGCCCGAAAAAAAAAGAAGGCGGGCGTGCTAGGCATCGCCTGCAGGCACCTTACCAGCGCGTCATAACTGAATTCGGAGCCTGTTGGGGCACGTGGGAATGCCTGCCGCGGGCGCATTTTGCCTATACCCCCAAATGGCTAAAAAGTCGAGGGGTATACCCCCATATGACCATTTCCCTTTTTTTTTTGTCACCCAAGGTGGTATACTGTGGGGGTGCGGTATACATCGCACGACCGGTCTTGAAGTGGGTGGTCGTTCGGGATAACAGTGGTTACAAACGACATTCAACATCCTGCTGCGCGAGTTCCGTAACGACAGCCGTACTACCTTCTTAGGCTTCCAAATGGATAATTTGCGGCGCGGCGACTATTTTTAGCACGTGGTTGGCATCGCGACCTTCGGCAGTCTGATATCCAGATTTTCAAGGACGCCACCTACATGCAACCACGAGTTGTGTGGGAAACTGGTCTAGGATGGATTTTTTTGCGCTACTCACCAGGATAGACTATACTCACAGGAACCGGCCCGTCTGTTGGTGATGGACCTCAGGGAGTGTGGTAAACACCGTACCCGGGGTGATGACTCGGGTGGTCTTTCAGGATTTTATGATATTAGTGGCTACCCGGGTGGTATACTGTGGGGGTGTGGTATACAAGATGGGATATGCTATACACTGTCATACCTGGTATACGATAATAACGCATAATTAATGGAGAACCTGACACAATTCGTCGAATACCGTCAATCTTATCCAATGAAATCTCCTTCCCTGCGTATGCTCAATTGGACACCTGGCACACCCCACCGTCCTTGGCCCCATCAATCCATCAATAGTATTGTCTGTTGTACAAACCTGGTACATCAAATCCTGCCTTTGATCACATAAAAAACTGTAACAAAAATGCATCTATCTCGCGATGGGAGAAAACAAACAAGTACGAAATAGTCGCACGACTAGTACCATACCAGCCCGTGAAGGAAGCGGTACTATTTAATAACGGGCTGTGGTATACCATGCGTTCCGTATCCCTTGCAACCAAAGAAAGCCAGGGACATATCCATCCATGGTCGTACTATATTTACACTCGGAAAAAAAAGAAGAGGGAAAAGGAGGAAGAACAACACAGAGAGCAAATATAGAAAAACGAAAGGAAAACATAGAAGGAAAAAACTAAATAAAGGAAAAACGAAGCAGACATGCGCAAGGCGCAGGCCGAGTCCTAAGAACAAGGTTGTTGTTTGATACCTGGTACCTGTTACCAGGTATATATTATATCGGGCTCAGAGCGACTTTTTTTACTCTGGGCCCGAGCGAAAGACACTTTCTTCTGTCGCGCTTTCTTATTTCGGTCGCCGAGAAAATGTTTTCCCTATAATAGTAGTGCTTGATGAATTGTGCCTTGGGGCCCAGGCCAGTCACAGGAAAAGGGGTCGACTTTCTTGAAGCTCGGGTACCGTTGTACCTGGTGAGACCCAACCTACCCATGCTTGTCTCGTGCGCATTTTGTGTCAACCATTTTTTCGAGTAGGGGGTAAGCTCTCGCAATTTGTTGTTTCCCCTTGAGGTCGGGGTTTAGTTTTCTTTTTCCAGGAGGTCGGACATTGGGTTAGGATTCAAAGCTTACTGCAGTAGTAGCAGGCCAGGCCAGTGCATACGTATACACAGGCCTCTTCCAATGTCCCAGGCGGCCTTTTTTGTTGAGCTGCACATGTTTTTTTTTTGCGTCTAATCTGTATTGTTTTTGCACATGTGACATTTGTTTTGTGATTCGCAGAGATTCAAGCCGATGTACCCGCCTTCCTGGTTTAGCATTTCCTCTTCTCGTTGCGAGAAAGCAATTTTTCACTTGTTGGGGAGATCCGATAGATCATCTATCCCCAGTTGATGATCTAGATATTTCAGGGCAGATAGATAATAGCTGATCTGCAGGATCTAGCTCATGTTGCTGGGACGGGAGCGAAATAATCTGCGGGGTCTGGTGCATGTTTCCAAGGTTGGATCTGCACTTTGGACCTTGCACAGGACCTCATACCAGCAGTTTATAATCTAGGTGATCTGCTGTAGATATACAGATCTTGATCCGCCGGACGTGTGCAATGTTCTGACGCTTGATGTACCACATTTTTCTTCTGTTGACATGTGACAGGGTGGCGGTCTCGTGGTTGCCGAGGTTCAAGCGGACCTCACTGGCCATGGCATTACCGTGGAAACCCACGATTCTTACCACATCTACCAGTCCACTAAGAAGATCTCGATCTCCGGCTCCGGCTTCGCGGGCGATGTCAAGGTATGAAGCAGAACGTAAGAGTATGGTAGGGCATGGTGGACCTTTGTTCTTGTTCGACTGGAATGACGAGTGGGGATAGAGGTGGAGAAGCAGGCAAACCTGGTATTAATAGTACTGCTCGATACCGAAACGAGTGAATTCAAATACTTTGTTTTCTCGATTCGATATTCTAGGCGCCTGATCTTGCCTTCTAGTGTACAAAGCCCTATCGTAGCGTACTATTTGATATTAATGGGCCTGGATGTGCTAAACTATTAGAGATACACCCTGACCAATGAGATAACAGTCAACCGTTGACTGTTATCTTATTTGGTTGGGGTGTATCTCTAATAGTTTAGCGCATGCAGGGTTCAAACCTCTTCGACGTCCCTCGTGCCATTTCTCCTGAAAGCCATGGAAATTACGGAGGTATGCACTTGAAAGTATTTGTACAGTAGACTCTTCCAAGCACGAAGAAGCGCCATAATCCCTCCAATTTGAGGCAACACTGACTAAAGAGATTGCAACCCTTGAATAAATGTGAGTTCCCGGCTTAAGTGCTGACTAGAGGGCTTGCAACCGTTGAGTAAATCCGAGGCCCCCAGAACCGCAGTCCCGTTTTGGGGACAAACCAGTCAAATTTCAAGTAGTTTGTCCCCAAAACGGGCCTGCGGTTCTAAAGGGGTTAACAGCCAGTGGACCCCGGATTGTGCTTCTATTGGAGATGCACTTTAACCACTGAGCTAACAGTCAGCGCTGACTGTTAGTACCCCGGATTGTGTTTTTATTGGAAATACACTCTAGCCACTGAGCTTACAGTCAGCGCTGCATGCTGCGGCAGAGTGAGCTGTGCTGTGGGTTGTACGATGTGCCACACTATGAAATAAAATGCCCAGAAAAGCTTTACTACCGAATCACATTTTACGGGTACACTGCTGTACCTGCTTCGTCGGAAACGTGCCCATGTACTTATGTTTGGAAAAAAAAAACATATTCGCGCTGGTCGTTTTTTGTATTTTGGCATCGTGTAGTCGATCGATGCTCTTTTCTTTAATCTTACCCAAGTAATAAGTACAGTACATACCAATTCGTAAGTCTTAAATGTGTCTTATTTTTATAGTACCACCACGAGTATAGTGTTGATTACTTTGTAACCGTCGTGCGTACGAGCGCAATACGTGTCAAGAAACCCCGCCGCAGACCACTGCTGTGTGCCACGGTAGATCTGTCACTTTCGCCATCCCCACTTTTTTCTAGTATGATAAGAGTAGGCTGTGAAAGAGTCTGGTGCATCATCACTACTATACTATTAATAGCAGGACAAAAAAGTATAATTCGCGTCAACTTCAAGATGAAAAGTAATTCGCTTTTGCTCTCCAATCCTCTGTGTGGTACAGACATGTATGTTCTGTCTCCAATCGTCTAGTTGATCATTTTGTTACCGCCGTATGTTTCGTCTCCCCGACTTCAGAAAATAAATATCTGCTCAACATTATTTCTTGCAAGCTGTACCTACTGGTCCACCACCGCCTGGACTCTACATGACGCTATGATAGCGTGCTTCGTATAACGAGTGTGTCTTTCCGTACGCAGGGACAGGCAGGCTTCCGGCTTCCATCGTCGCTCGGAACCGGAGCCGTGAGCGGTGGGCTTTTCATAGGGGCGAGGAGAGACTTTTCTGCGATATAAAGATATCGGCAGAGGACGTGCTTTCCCGTATACATTACCGCCGTATGGACCAGGCAAACCACAACCTATTGATCTCTGTTGGGAGGTGGGGCGTCCTGCTCCCGCCGTGCTATCGTACTGCTGTACTGGCATACCGCTCTGTCCCGTAATATAGTAACCGTATTTAACAATGAGGCGCGCGAGACTTTTGTTCTTGGTTTTCCAAGGAAAATAAGCAGGCGTTCAGTCTGAGAGCCAAACTCCGCCTGCTGAGGTGCCGTCTGTGCCGGTGCCGACTGGTCACTCTCCGCACTCGCACCAACTCCAACTGCGACCTCACAAAAACAAGAGAAAGGCGAAATCAGAAAAACTGAGAAGAGCGCTCGATCGCATTTCATCGAGGGCAATAACAAAATACAAATATCGAGTGATCAATAATGATTATATACCCGTAATGATTATTGATGGGATATATATCTTGTTTATGTGTGTTTTCAGGTGCGGTTCGCGAACGCTTTGCGAGGAGGAGGGACGAATTTCACCGTCACCGACTCGCAGCCGAACAAGCTTACCCTCGATCTCGCCCAGGGCAGTCTGTGGCGTCAGGTGAGCTAACTACTTGCTTCGTTTTTCTTTGCGCTATTCGTTTAATTCATCGTGATGCTTTCTATTTTTAGTTGTGTCCTTTGCTTGGTCATACATCGATCATCTACACATCTCCATTCATCCATTCTTTTCATTTATTTATTCATTCATCTGCCAATTTATGCATCCTTTTATTAATAATTAATACCTGGTAGAGCGTTTGCGATAACCCCCCCTCCCCCCCTGAAATTCCATCGAACTTGAAGAAGGCGAGATTCATTCTGGCATCTTTTTTATTGTGTATGCGACGAATAAGTGACCAAATTCAATCCGAATCCCACAATATATATATAAAAATGTCAAGATATACCTTGTACGTATAGAAAAAAAAATACCAGTTGGCCTCGCGAAGCACAGCAACGTCAGCTTTAGGAACACGGAGGAGTGGTATGGTATGTGACAACGCCAGCAGCACAAGCACCAACACAGCAGCAGCACAAGCACCAACACAGCAGCACAGCAGCAGCGGCGGCGGAAGCAGCAGCAGTAGCACCAGCGGTAGCAGCAGCAACGGTAGCAGCAGCAGGCAGCTGCGGCGGTGGCGGAGGAGGCGGCGACTGCACAGCAGGAATTTGCACAGCTGCAGCGGCAGCACCGGAAGGATGATACATGTAGGCATCATCACGCCGCCTGATGTTAAAACTTTTTTTGTTTTGCCTCCCCGCTGCTGCTACTCCTGCTGCTGCTGCTGTGCGACCGCAGCGGCACCGTCATCACTGCCTCCGCCGCCGTGCTGCTGCTGACTTGCTGATCTTGCTGTTGTTACTCGATCCTGCGCGTGTTTCAAAAACGTAAACGCAGTCTGTTGTGCCAGGTTGCGCTCCGCGATGCATCCCAGATCGCAGAGCGCATCTACAGAGCGCACGCAGGATAGAGGCACAGTAGACGTAGCCCCACAGCAGCAGTAGCAGCAGCAGCGGCGACCGACTCCCCTTTGGAATACTGAAGGCCGTTGTGTTATGTCTCCGTTGCCGAGGGGCAGCAGCAGTGTGTGCATTGGGCATCCCGGTTGCCCTAGTTGCGCCTGGAGAGTCTCGGTTTAGTAAAGCTCGCAGCATGTAGACCAATCAGGTGGACTGCTGGAGTGCGAATTAATTACTTTGGAGCGGAGTCCAGCCTACATCACTCACTTCAAAAATTCTGGGCTGTTTTTTGCTTCATGTCAAGCTGATTAAAATTAGTTCCCTCGGGTGATTTTTTCGGGTGAATTTGGTAATGACTTGTTTTGCCGCATATAGTCTGTTTATACATTCATTATTTTTTCTCTCGCTCGTTCGTCCATTCATTTGTTTATTCAGTCAATTCTTAATATATTTTCAGTGTATTGGGAAGGGGGGAGGAGAGCCCGCCATGTGCCCCCGTATCTGAGTTACGACTATAATAGTGTGCAGTAGTGTACCTGGTATAAGGGAGAGAGAAAATAAGGGTGAAGGTACTACATGAGAGGAGTAAAGAAAAATAAAGTGTCGGATGGGTGTGGCCGTTACTACATACATAAAACCCCAACTGTATTAAGTTTGAGCTGAAACATGTTGCAGTAGCAAAGGCGTTGAATCAGTTTAATCTCAAGCTCCATCTCGATCCTTTTTGTCTGTATGCATTTCGGTTTTTCATTACAGAACCTTGCTCTCTCCCGGGAGTCCTTGTTTTTCTTACGGCGAAAGCTGGCCACGGTTGAGTAAGCTTAATCTCAATATTTTTCTTGTTCGATCTTTGCCGTTGTTCATTGTCTTGATCTGATATTTTGCCATTGATGCTTTGTCTTGGTTGATCTGGCCGTTTTTAGTTTACCGTCTTCTTATCGTGCCGCTGATCGTTGTCTTGATCTGGTCTTGCCGTTGATCATAGTCTTGCTCTGATCTTGCCGTTGATATTTGTCTAGATCTGAGGTCGCCGTTGATACTATTCTTGGCCTAATGCCGATGATCTTCGTGTTGATCAGATCTTGCCGCTTATTCATGTCTTGGCCTCTGATCTTGCCGTTGACCTTTGTCTTGATCTGGTCTCGATCTGATTTTGCCGTTGATCTTTTCCTTGATTGGATCTAACCGTTATTATTTGCCTTGATCTGATCTTCTCGTTGATCCTTGCCTTGATACGATCTTGCGGTCATTCTGTACCTTGTTCTGATCTTGCCGTTGGTATATGCTCGTCTTGATCGGGTCTTGTCGTTGATTTGCCATTTCATATCAGAACCCGAACTCTCTCCCGGGAGAGTTGGTATTGCTTGCGGCGGAAGCAGGCGATGGCTGGGTGCCGCTCGGGCCCACCGCAGCTAAGGCCGGACGTAATGTTGCCACTGTGTTCGAAGATCCCAGCGTTGAGGCGTCGGATATCGAGATATACCGCACCCAGACACACCAGCTTTTGGTCAGGGGGACCGGCTTCACCAAGGCCGCTCGCCCCGTTTTGGACTTCGAGCCGGCCCTCGGCTCGCTTGAGGTCTTCGTTGATGTGAGTTATGCTGCTGGTGATGGTGTTGCGTTTTGTGGCGTGTTGTGGTATTAATAGTGGTGATAGGATCGTTGATTGCTGCAACTATTTTTTGTCATCTTCCATGACGGTGGTGGTGTTGATTATTGTTGTTGTGGGGGAGCATACTGTAGTAGTCAGCGCCGATTGTTGTGTTTAAACTGAGGGAGACACCTGTTTTTGTTCCATCCTTGGTTCTGATTACAACATTAGCCCACCCGTAGAAACACTTTTTTGTCGTGATGGGGGTGGTGTTGCTTTCACCAATGGTTGGTGGTTTTTATCGTCGTGACGGGGATGATAATTGTCGCGGCAATTCATGTTTAATCGAGTTTTTGGTGCCCTTTGCTTGCGCGTGTTTAAACCCTGGTACCTGGTATTGCTTTCTGTGTGAATGTGCTGGATGGTATGTGGTTTGCTTACCATTGTTACCACTCTTATGCTACTCCCAGTGATAACTGCTCGCTTGTGAATTGCGTGCGATAAAATAACACGTACGCGTAGCAAGTATTGATTGATTCAAAGCCAATAGCTTTGCACATGCGCGTGTTTGCTGCGAGGGTGGTGACCCGCACAGTGGTCCGTGAACTGCATCCTTGGAAAGTACAATGCACGGTTTTGTTGGTTCCTTGTCAATTGCTTGCGCGAGTGCTTTCACTTTTTTTGCGAAGGTTCGATGACCCGTGAACTGCATTGTTTAGAAACTACAATGCACGGTTTTATTAATACCGTGTCAAATGCTTGCGCGTGTGCTTTTGTGTTTTTAAGGACCTACAATGCACGGTTGTATTGATCCCGTGTCAACTGCTGGCGCGTGTGCTTTTATTTTTTGTTTGCGCAGGTGGTGACCCGCACGATGCTTCGCTTGAGTCTGTCGTCCTCCTCGTCCGAGTGGACCTCTGTCGAAAACATCGGGCCCCTCACCGTGAAGGTCAGTTCGACATTGAGGAATTTGTTGAAAGCTCATCGATGGAAAAACCGAAGTTACGCATTGGTAAGGTTTTGTTTTTTGGGGGTGCTCCTGGCTTGGTTTTCGTCGGGATTTGTGTCCGTCGACAGGTCCGTCAGTTTTCGATTGTTTTAGGTGTTTTTCGCTTGTTTTTCGTTGGGGCATTGTGTCGGTTGACCTTGACTGTTGACCACGCTGCCGGCCATCCGTTGAACTTTGTGTGGTGACTTTTGTCCGTTGGCGCTTTTCTGTCAACCTCGGTTGTTTGACCTATTGATATGCCCGTTGACTCATCAACATCCTCATTAACCTATTGATTGGCCGGTTATGTCTGTTGATTTATCTATATGCCAGTCGACATTTGTGCATCGAATTTTGTTTTGGACCGTTTTCCGTGGTTGCTTACTTTCGCCCATTGCCTTGTTAGGGAGTTTGTTCATCGTGTAGGGTATGGACACCGGTGCTGGCTGTGTGACCGTTGACTGGCCTGGTGGTTTGTCCGTTGACGTTTGTCTGCGGACCGTCGTCCGTTGTACGTCGTGGTGGACGTCTATATTCGGCTGGGGTGGTTTTTCCCTGCGTGGGGCATGGACACGGGTGCTGATATGGTCACGTCCATCTGTTGACCGACCTACTGTAGCAATGTGTCCGCTGGTGTGTCGGTTGTCTTTTGACCTTCGTCCGCTGTCCGCCATTGATGGTGTCTATGTATTCGCTTGGTATGCATGTTTTATGCGCAGGGTGGTGGCATGGTGACGTTTGTTGACCTCCGTCAGTTGACATTACGCATTTGCTCGTTGGCCTATTTTTGTGTTTGTTGGACTATTTGTTGTGTGTTCGTTGGCCGTTTTCTGTCGTCCGTTGTCCGTTGGCGTGCATATTTTCCGTTGGTTTGTGTTACTTGCTCAGGGGATGGACACCGGAGCTGGCATGGTGATGTTCGACGCTCCGGTAACGGTGGCAATTGTGGTGTCTGACTACGATGCGCATAAGCGCCGCGTCGAGGTCTTCCCCGCTTACAGCCTGCCGAAATACCAGGTGATATTTTGACATTCCAGTATGTACGGTTAACATGTTCGATATCATATCGCAATATTCAATACCACCGTACTGTAGCGCCTGTGGACGATAGTGACGTGCTATTTCTCCTGTGTAGCGTTTTGTAGAGTTGGTCGGGTTTGTGCGGACGAGTTGGCATACAAAAAAGGTAGAGGGCCGTGCCCACTCTTGTTTTGCACTGCGCAGACACCCATAGGTACATAGGTATCGGGTGTCTCGGAGGCTGAACTACAGGAGCATGCGTTATTTCAATATTGCAATGCCCCCGATGGGATGCATTCGAGCGCTGTTTCACAGGTTTATCCTCGTATTTGTACAGGGCAGTTGTGTGGTGGATGGTGGTGAGTGGACTAAGTTGTACTGCTAGTAGCAGAGATGAAGCACGAGCAGCAATGTTGCCTGCGTGTCTCACTTTGGGCCTGCTGCTGTCGTTTTTTGCATGCCTGTCTGTTGTTTTTCTGCATATTATCACACCACCATAACATCTGGCACTATTTTCCTCTTTCCTCTGCTTTGGATTTGTTTTGGTTCGTTTTGCTTCGTTTCGTTTTGGCTTCTCTTCGTATGCATGCGAACCCCCCGGTTTCGGTTGGAACTCGTATGACGAATGCATTTTCTGGTGTATTCGTACGCTGACTCGACACTTCGTAACTTGGCACCACATGCAATAATACATAAAAAAACATACATATGTCAATCGGAAGAAGCCAATTGCACGAAATACACAAACAACAAGATGGGACTGAAATTCTTGCGACCGGTACTCTTGAGAGCGGGCGCTCTGTGCGATTTCAGCTTCGCAGTATACGCCAGGTAAACTGTATGATAGTAAGAATGGAAAGCCAAAGCGATACCTCGTCCATACTTGTAGCTGCAATGGTAGTCGATAGCTGCATTGCCGTCTATGCTCCCCGCGTGGGGCTTTGGGGCTGCGTCAACCCACCCAACTGATCCCAAAAGCGATAGGCTCCTCGCCGGTGTCGGCAGAAACACCGCAGTAGGTTTGGGGGCGTCTCGCATGCGACGACGTATGTATGCCTTAGCTCTTGTCCACTCTCGTGGATGCCTCTCAGGCGAGCGTTACAGTACAGACCCACGAACATGAAACAGAACGTAATGGTACTTTTCGTGGGTTTCTATGAAAATCGGTTCGAGCAGACGCGCCCAGCGGCGAGCTGTGCTTGCTTCCCCGTCAAATTGTATTTGACAAGAAATCGCGATATGATTGGAGGTAAATATATGAGATGACCCACCGGCTCACACAATCTCTTTGCGCTTTCGACATTGGTTTCATTTGCTCAAGTGTCAATTTTTGCTCAGTATTCTTCCAGAATAATCCATTCTCGTCGACATGAAGGTTCACGAGAGCGTAATAATCGATCGGCTTGCTGGAATACGGAGTAGCACCCTAGGCCAACAGATGCGCCGCGGGGCACAGGAGACATTTTCACATGCAAATCTACAGCGGCGGTGGTGGCTAGCAAACCCAATGAAATCCTCGGTGAATATCTAGGAGTAATTCTTTTTCCATGATGGTCTTGTAGAGGGTTCTTGAAAGTGCAAACAAATCCCGCCAAATTTAATATCACGAGTATCGCGATATGAGGTATGGACGTTGAAGACATGAGGTGAATCATCGGCTCACAAAATATCTTCGTGTTCCTGGTATTGGTTCCACTCGTTCGGCTATCAAGCTTTGCGCATTGCTCGCACGTAACAATCTATTATCGTATAAATAAGAAGGCGTACTAGAGAGTGGTAGTCGATCGGTTCGTTGGAACACGGAGTAGATCCCTCGGCAAACACATACGCCGTGGGGCACAGGAACCGAACAAGTCGGAGTACACGAGTTAGAGTACTGCCGCAAGCGCTGCGGTGTGGGGTGGGGTGGAGGGCCCTATCGTCATACGGGCATGCATGCGAGCAGAGGTGTAGGGTGAAGCGTAGTAGCTATCACATGTAAGCAGGGGGGGAGGGGACGGAGCCATGCAGGAAGAGGGACGGAGGGAGCTTGCTGCGGACAAGCTCGCGACGAAACGAGAGTTTGCGTATCATCCTGAAAGCATGTCTGAGTAGCGATCGCTTTCCGCGCCCTTTGATTCATTATTTCCCAGGATTGTGGAGCGCTTTCGCGTACGAGGAGGGGGGGTGACTCTAGTATGGCAGCTCGCAGCTCCGGAAATTATTTTCATCAACATTTTTACAGGCTGATTCTTTGGCGTTTTTTTTTTCACGATTCGATTCAGGCTTTTCAGTCGATCGCAGACATTTTGTTACGGCAAAGCCACGGAGTGGATCGTGCGCTTTTCGAAATGAGTCCACGAACTCTCTCACTCACTCTCCGAGAGGTATCCATCTCGAATATCCGTCTCTCCACCGGCCCAGTTCGAATTACTGTAGAGCAGGGCAATCGTGGCCCTGCTGTTCCCTGGGTGTTACCTTTTACCTGGCAATATTTCCATAGTTTTGTGTTGTTGTATTGAGTAAACTTACATGATACAGCAGCGCGGAGAGTAGACTCGTCGAACAAGGACACAATGGTCGCCAATTCTTCTCTGTAAATACTAACAGCAGCCTAACACAGGGAAGAAACATCACGAGCCGATCGAAAGGTGGTGTGGCACGGTATGGGAAGAGTCAATGCACATGACACCAGCACAGACGTCGAAAAGCGCTGCATCTAATCTACGCGGGGCCGTTTACTCCAACTACCCAGGGCACGACGGCCCCGAACGCAACGCAACCCGACCCAACCCAACCAAAGATGCTGTGGCACGGTTCTTACACCAACCCCAATGCCGAGGCCGAGAGGAAGATTGGGCAAAACGAATCCGATCAAACGCGTTGCACCTACACTACGCGGGGCCGTTTTTCCTTACCCCCCGGGACACAAGGGCCCCTATAGCGGTCGGGGTTGCAGCCGCGTTCACGAGAGACCCTGCACCCTGGATCGAACCACCGTCTTTCGCGCCAGCCGGTGAAGTCGTCATATTCGCGCTCTCGACCGAAACCGAAATCATGCTCGAGGCCGGCACCGCACTTGCGGCCGAAACCGCTCTCGCGGATGGACCTGCGCTTGCGGGCAACCCCACCGTTATGTCTGCACTGTTTGGCGAACCAACGCTCACGCTAGCGGGAGACCCCACCGTGCTGTATGCCCTGTTTAGCGAACCAATGCTCGCACTTGCGCTCCGACAAGCGGACGACGTGCGCACGCGCGGTCTCTTCTGTTGTAAGAACACAACAGCGGAGCGGGCGACGCCCGCCCTCTGCTCATAGAAGCAATACTCGAAGAAACAGAACTCTGTCTTGCCCTGATCCGACAGGTCAAAGACAGCTGAGCGTTCGCAATTGTAGCTCTTGAATGGGGTGGTGGTGTCTGTGATGGCAGGGCACCGACAAGCCTCCCCATCACGGTGAACGTACTCCCGTCAACCACGCCCAAATGAGGCCACACGCCAAGACAGGAGCTGCCTTAACGATGGGAGAACAGGGTACACATTTGCGACGGCTCCTCCAAGACCCGAAATAGCAAAGATGAGAAGCCAGAAGATGGGCAGTCAAGCGGAAACCATCAGAATCGTACGAGGGCTTATAAATAGAAATTCATTCGAATACCACTACTGTAGTACGGCAGGAAACATTGGAACGTGGCGTAGTACCGGTCGTATTCCTAATACAGCAAGAACCTCCGGAACGCCGGTAGATCAGTGGGCGGATTGGGGGTTTGGGTGGTTTGGGTGGATAGGTGAGTTGGGTTTTCGCCACATAGTGTTGCAGCATGGGCGGGTGGACAGCCAACACAACGATAAGTACGGAACGGTTATACGGGGCGTTTGGCGCACCTTGTCGCAGCAGCAGCGCTCAGCGTACACGGCACCAATGCCTGTCCCGGCGGGCTCTGTGCACGCGCACACACAAACAAAACCTTCTCGTGCTGGTGCGGTTGTAAGTCCTAAAATATCAAACGATTATTGTAATTGTTTTTTTAGGTCTACCTAACGAAATCCAACTCTCCGAGCACGCGTAGGCAGACTGTACCTGTCGAACAAACCTTCGGGCCGCGTCCCTAAGGCATGCTGCAGGTTGTGTTGTCAGGCCCACCCTCCTACTGATAAGGGGACGGAGAAGCAGGAGAAGATCTGCTGCGGATGCCGTACAGCAGTAGTAGTGGTACAACGGTTATTGTTTTTTCAGATCTACCTAACGAAGCCCACCTCTGCGAGTGAGTACTCGTAGGCAGACTGCCTGTCCACAGCAACGTTCGGGCCGTGCCCCTAAGACATGCCGCAGGCGGTATTACCAGGCCCACCTTCCTATTGACGAGCGGACGGAGAAGCTGGAGAAGCTCTGCTGTAGTAGATGTCGTACAGTAGTAGTAGTAGTAGTGGGGGCACCTGCGACGAGAAGCTCTCTTGGATATGTCTACATATTTACCTGGTAGTTCGCCTTCAACTTATGCCGAATTTTGACGTTGGAGCAGCGAAATACAAACCAAAATCGAGTACGTGTACAAAGGGCTCAAGGGTTAGACCGATAAGCCGAGCGTACAGCGATGCTGACCCTGGCCTCGTGTGTCCTGCTGGTGCTGGTGCTGGTGCTGCTGCTGCTGCTGGTGGTGGTGGTTGCAGAGAGTGTCGTTGGTTTTCCAAGGGGAAGAAGCCTCTTTAAAACGAGTCGTGCGAGAGTAGGGTACCTAGTTCATAGTTTCTCTGCACGTATGTGTGTCACTCTGTGCCATCGTGTGCCATTCAACATTATTTTCGGCCACGTTTATCCACCGCACTCAACGCACAGGTCACCAATCTCAGTCTCGGCGGGCTCTTGTGCACGCACACACACAAACGAAACCTTCTCGTGCTGGTGCGGTTGTAGGTCGTACAATATCAAACGTTTTACTTGTTTTGAGCTCTACCTTCCTTCTGTTGAGGGGCGGAGAAGCAGGAGAAACTCTGCTGGAAATGTCGTGAAGCAGTATTCCCTACGAGTAATCGGGGGCGTTTGGCACACCTTCTGACAGCAGCAGCCTTCTTCCGATCCTTGCTGCGCGTGGCGTGCCTCCGGAAGGGAATCCGTGCCCGTGCGACGGTACCTCTTTGTGCGCGGGCTTCCATGCTTGCGAGTCCTTCCTATCGAGCAGCCTTGCACGGCGTCAAGAACTTCCGAACTGCTGTTGTTGTCTGTTTGATAAGTACTTCGATTTAACGTGGATCAGAAATGACCGTGCCATAAAACACCAAAGAATATATCGCAAATCCCGTGAGGTCAAGACCCTGTAGCGAAAAGTGACCTTGAACAGCCGTTTGCGATCGGCGAGCAACGACCTCATTGACGCCGGTACCCAACACCGCTGAGCGACCCATGCTTCTACAAGGTAATATCACTTTTTTTGACGATCGATGCGCTGCAGCCAATTTGCGAAATATTTCGCTGCTCGTGCCGACTCAGGCACAAGCCATTGTCTACAAGCGATTGCCCCGCGGGTGGGGCTGGGACGCGTAGCTCAAGAAACGGGGCTCCGTAGGCTTGTATGTGTGTCCGCTATCGATTCGCGCAGTATGCACGTCAACGTCGGGGGCGGTTGGGAACCAGATTTTGCGAGGGTTAGAGTTTCCTTTTGAAGGGGGACAGACAGACAGACAAGGTTCGAATTTCCGCGACAGAACCCCTAGGTATACCTAGGGAATTGCCGACTGGCCAAAATCTGACCGAAAAAAACTAATTTACCTTCAAATCCGAAAACAGACTTAATTTCGGTAAGGGGTAGATTCAGATTGTTTTTTCGTCGGATTGTGCTCCGTGGGCGAAGCATCGAAATGCGCCTCCGGCGAAGCGGAGCTAGGTACCTCTCGGAGTCGGAGAGGCTCTGAACTGATTCTGAAAAGTGCATGGCTGATTCCTCACTTTATCGGTAACAAATGACACGAATGTAAAAATAGTCCAACATAGAACCTATAATAAAACACGATCCGCACAGGAATCGACCTAGTTAACCGGATTTCTTATGCAGATTTCTCCCCATAATATTGGCCGAGATCCTTTCGGAATGACATCTTATATCAGAGGGACGGCTGCCGGTATTCAATTCCTGGAGAAAGTAGCGTAGGTCAACCGTGGAATGAACAGTTGGGAGGCGGACAGACGGACAGACAGACAGACAGACCCGCAACGATTCATGCTCGCTAACAGGGTCTCCCGTGTACTCGATAATATCGAACTTTAGAAATACCGATACTTTTGTATATACTGGATAAAGCTAGCAATGTACTGGTACCTGGTACTATGTAAGGCGTCTCACCGTCGTTTTCTCGGCACGTATCTTGCCGCTAGTTGCAATCGAGAAGCGCATGATATGACACGACCGGTGTACATCTTAAGCCGAGAAAGGGGATTGTGCCGCGAACTGCTCACGAAACTTTCATTTTTCTTCATATTATTTTTGCTTGGGTCACCAACTAGCTCGCCCCCCTCCCTCCCTTGGTTGGCCCATCGGTTTTGGTGGGTGCTCGTGCTCGTATCAGTCTTCCAAAGAGCCTTTGGTTATCTACGGTGCTGGCTTCAAGGGCGAGCCGGTGTTGAACTTCGAGCCGCCCATCTGGTCGCCGGCTAACTTCACCCTCACCGTTGTCTCCGAGAGCGAGCTCAAGCTTGACTTGGTGGCTGGTTCGATGTGGAGCAAGCTCCCCGGGGCGCTGATGATGAAGAGCATCAACGTTGGAGACGGAAATGTGAGGACACTGCTGTGGTTCCACGATTATATGGCGGACTATCCTGTAGTTCTGTTCTTGACATGCAACATCAATGCGTCCAGCAGTTGAGCTGTTAATAGTGGGGCGATGGACATACCACTAATGTAAGGCAGTAGACTCCATATTTTCAAGCGTGAGTGTTAGTACTCGTGTCGCTGCAGAATTGATGGTACTACAATGTGCACTTTGTTTCAAATGCTGTGTATGTGCTGACTTTGAAATTCGTATCAAGAGCATCACCAGAAAGGTGGGGGGACGGCGAAGAAGTTTGTTCGTTCATGTTTCGGGGAGAACAAATCGTTGTTGTACAAAGTATGTGATGTATACTTGCTTCTTTTTCTATTTTTAGCCATGCAATATCATCCCTAACCGTCACTTTTTTTCTTTGCCGTCTGCCGATTTATCTCCTACAATCGACGTCTTCCCCGAACCGCCCCTACATAGCATTGTAGCCTGTCCACTATTTCCGAACCGCCACCTTGTTCTCCGCCTCACGCGGTTTGATCACCTTCAGTCGACGATTGTCCCGAACCTTACACTGGAGTCCGCCCACTATAGCCGAATTTTGCTATCCGGGTCTTCGTAGGGCTCAAGCACCTTTCCTTCGTGTGACCACGGACTCCTTGATTCGAGAGTTGATGTGAGAACAGTCCGAGTGGTCAACCCGTTTCCTGCAAGAACTCCATAATTCCCTCCCAACCTCCCAACTCCAAATCTGTCGCTGTGTGTTTCTAAACTATTAAAATGAAACAGCGCTACATGGACACATGACACAACGACACACATGCTACGTCACTCTAGCCAGTTCTAGCCGGTAAAATAGTTCCTGTTCGGACGCTTATATGAATTATGTATGAATACTGTACGTATCAAACGGAATTTGTGCTCACGGCCAGAGTTGAACAAAATGTGGAAGTGGTGAACTTTGGTTTGGTTTCCACCCATCCGCTAACAGATAAAAACAATATATATCACACCCTGGACAATTCCTATTTCAATAGTCTATTGGGTCTACAATTAATTCAGGAGACTGTGTGTTAATCGGATTTGTCTCAACAATTGGTTTTGGCGACAGTCTATTAATTGAAATTGTCCATACAATTGATTTGGGCGATTGCCGATTAATTGATCTTGGCCAGACAATTGTTTTCGGCCATTCTCTATGAATTGTAATTGTCCAGGCAATAGATTTCGAAGACCATCTATTAATTGGAATTGTGTGAGCAATAGGTTTTGAGTGTGTATGAATTGGAATTGTCTAGACAATTGATTGCGGAGACTGCTAATTAATTGGATTTATGTAGCACATTGATTTCGGGTGCGGGCCCAACAATTGGAATTGCGGACAATTGATTTCGGGTGTTGTCCAATAACTGGAATTGTCCAGACAATTGATTTCGGGAGCTGCCTATTTGTTGGATTTGTCTGAACTATTGATTTCGGATGCTGCTTATTGAATGGAATTGCCCAAACAATTGATTTGGGGTGCTGTGAATTAAGTGGAATTGTCCAAACGGACTTCAGCGATCGAAAAGTAGTCGGAATCGTCCGCACAATGTATTGCAGATGCCGCGCAAGAAACCAATTGCTCGATAAATGTCGTGGTCGTGTACCTATGTATTGTATTATGATAAGACACTCCCCATTGAATTGATCCTACTCGTAAAACGGTACAGTAAAGGACCTTGCCAAATGATTACGTCTACAGGAAAGTTCCCGATCCAGTTGTAGAGGCAATATTAACATGGTAGGTATTGTTATGTACTGACCAAATCAACTCCGCAGTTCTACAAGCAGCTGCCGGCTTTCAAATAACACAGCCCTCTTAAACTCGATAGTCGTGACAATTCCAATTAGTAGATCACTTCCGGAACCAATAGTCCGGGCAATTCCCATTGATGGACGGTCTCTCTAAGCAGTTGCCCCGACAAGTCCAATTAATGTAAATCACCCGAAATCAATTGCTCAAGCAATTTCAATTAATAGACAACCTATGAGATCATTTGCCAGCACAATTTCAATCAATAGGCAGTCTCCGAGCTCGTTTGTCTGGACAATTCCAATTATTGAAAAACACCAAACATCAAATGTTCAGACAATTCCAATTAATGGGCAGTCTCTGAAATCAGATGTCAGGGCAATTTCGATTGATTGAGAGTCTCCAATATTATTTGTCAGGATAATTCCAATTGCCAGACAGTAAGTACCCGATATCAATTATCCGAATAAACCCAATTGATAGACAGTATCCAAGATCAATTGTCTGAACAACTTCAATTGCTACACAGTCTTTAACATCACTGGCCCGAACAATTCCAATTAATAGACAACTTCGTGACTCTGCTGTAGGGGCAATAGTCTATTGATAGGTCTATTGTCCAAGGCATAAGCAGAAAAGGGCGGGACACCTCAAGTTTAGCTTTGTACTTTAAGTCCGCACGTAGGACGTTTTTATACCGCCTAGCCCATGTGCTCAGATGTAAATCATTAAAAAAACATTTCACGAAACAAAATAATCCGTATGCACTGATATCTTGAAATGTGCGGGTAATTGAGCCAGGAGACTGCCTACCAATGGCATTGATTGTCTGAAGAAGATATTTTGTAATAAGTCGAAATTGTCCGGATGCTTTATTTTGTATACTGTCTACTAATTGGAATTACCCGGACAATTGATTTAGAAGGCAGTCTGCTAATTGAAGTTGTCCGGGCAATTGATTTTGGAGGCTGTGTATAAATTGGAATTGTCGGGGCAATTGATCTGGGAGACTGCCCATTAATTGGAATTGACGGGACAAATAGTTTTGGCGGAAGTCTACGTCCGGACAACTGATTCGGGGGGCCGTCCGTCAACTGGAATTGTCGGGACAATTGGTTCAGCAGACGGTCTGTCAATTGGAATTGGACGGATAATTTATATAGGAGAAGGTCCATTAATTGGAATTGTCCGGACCATTGATTACGGCGACTGCCTGTAAAATGGAGTTGTCTGGACAATAGGGCCAGGTAGGGGTCATTCAATAGAAATTGCCTGGATAATAGAGCTCGATGCCTTTCAGTTAATTGGAATTACGGATCACAATAGACAGTCAATTGCAATATGAAGCTATTAATAGACTATTGGACTGTTGTCTATTGTCCAGGGTGTGATTATATATACATATATGTTCGTCGTCTATTTCTGAACCGTCACCTTTTTCTCCGCATTCTGCCGTTTCATGTACTGTTTTTCAAAATTGTATCCCGCCACAGGTTTGGCTGGAAATCCCCAGGGGGGTGATTGTGGCGACTATCTTGGAGGACCCTGTTGTGAATACGGGCTTTCGCCTTTCACACGCCGGACTGATCCTTTCATCGTAGCTCGAGCTATTAATAGATATTTCCTACAGTAGCTCATCGGTGAGCTACATGAGTTGCACATGCGTTGCCGGCTTGAGCTATAGGAGGGCAGCTCATCTGCATTGTTTCACAGATTGAGCTGTCGAGAATAGCTCATCTGTACATATTCGCCGAGGGTGAGCTCTAGGAGCTACACGATTCAGCTCATCTGACCCCAGAATGAGCGATAGGAGCTACATGAGCTACACATATTTCACGCGCCTTGAGCTATACCTGGTAGGCGGTAGCTCATCCGTACATGTCTTCCCGACTTGTTGTAGTAGCTACACATTTCCCCCGCTTGAGCTCTAGGCGATAGCTCGTCTGTACATGCTTCACCGGCTTGCTATAGGGTATACGTAAACTACACATGCCTCTCCCGGCTTGAGCTATAGCGGTAGGCGATAGCTCTCATCTGTTCATCCAAGTTTTCGTTGCTTGAGCTATAGGCGATAGATAGCTCATCTCTACATGTTTTCAATGCTTGATCGAGAGTGGCTCATCTGCACATGTTGTGGAGGGGCGAGCTATACACGATAGATAGGATCTATTAATAGTTCAGGACCTGTATAACTGACTGTAGAACAGCGCCAAAAAAAGAGCGTTGCTCTGTCGTTACCTGTTACCTTGATATTCGTGTACGACGTACCAGGTATGTCGATCGGGGTGGTGGTGTTCGATGTCAATTTTCAAGGTTAGACTTCGGTTGGAATTTGCCAATCTGCCAAGGCGAACAGAATTAAGTGACAACTGAAGTAATTTTGGTTCTTGTCCAACCCCCGTTTCTAAGCCTCGGGAATAGGAGTGCGTGTGTGTGGTTTCGGAGACTACTTTGTCGGGTTTCCCTGAGACCTCATCATGTCAAGATCACGGCCAACGGACTATGATCTTAACAATGAGGCATGCGCCCCTCTAGGGCCGGGCCGGCGGAAGAAAATGTTTGAGAGAAGCGTAAAAGGTCGTTCGGCTGGGCTTTTTACGGCACGCATTTGCCCACACAAACGGTGCGCGGATTTGGATTGGGTACCAGGTAGTATTTTTCATGAGAGGCCGGCAAGGGCGAAGAGGCGTGCAGCAGCACTATGATACTGCAATATGCGAGTTTCTACTTTGGGCGGCGCTTGTGCTTAGGGGCCCCTTTCGAGCTGGGTGGAGCCATTTTTGCAAGGTCTATTTCCTGAAGCGTACGATGTCCACCAACGAACGAACACCGTTTTTCGGCTTTTTCGCAAAACCACAGATTTTGACATACTGTGATGCATCCTCACAACACGCCACAGATTGGCCGCGCAGTCCCACCCATCCAGGATCCGCCCAGCCACAGCGAGCACACAGGATTGGCTAGGGGTGACCGCTTCTGTTGCTACTATTGGGCTGTTGCTGCGAACAAAAAACAGCACAGCATCAGCGCTGAACAACAACAAGGCCGTTGCACCAGAAGGTTAGCAGCGATCGATGCTGCTCCCTGGAGCCTGGCTTGTGACAACGGACTGTCTTAATGTATGTATTTCGAAATTGTAATTGTTCCACAAGTGTACCAGTGGTCTCTCAAACGGATTCAGAAAACTTGTCTGCCTGTCTGTCTGTCTGTCTGTCTGCCCGATGAGGGTCACTCTATGGTCACCTACGGACAAATTTCTTTCGAAACGGCTACGCCCACGCCGCACGCATCAGATCGAAGCCCTCGCGGAGGCGATCGTCATGGTCCAAACCACACCTCTTCGCGTGCCCTGTGTGTGAAAATACCAGAGTTGACTTCCAGCATGTGGCGGATCGAGGTGCAGCAATCGCTCCCCGAGGCCAGCGGAAACACTCAAATTCATTTTTGTGTTGTGGAAGTGCTGTGCTGCAAGCGATAAGCGGGAAGGCAACAGCAAGGACAATTTCTTTCGAAACAGCTACGCCCATGCCGCACGTATCAGGTCGATCCCCTAACGGAGGCGATCGTCATGGGCCAAACCACACCTATTCGCGTGCCCTGTATGTGGAAATATCAGAGTTGACTTCTAGTATGTGACGGATCGAGGTGCAGCAATCGCTCCCCGAGGCCAGAGGAAACATTGTTTGTTAACTGTACTTTCAAGTGTTCTGTTGGATGAATCATATTCTACTGCTGTGCTACGAGTGAGAGTAGTTTTTAGTCGCCGTGTTTTTACGTCTATATAAATAAAAGTTAACCCCTTCAGAACCTCAGTCCCGTTTTGGGGACAAACTATTCGAAATTTGAGTGGTTTGCCCCCGAAACGGGACTGCTGTGTTACGAACGATAGTAATCTTTACTCGCCGAGTTTTTACTTCCATACAAAAGTTCAGAGTGCGCCCGGACCGCTACGTGCCCGTCTTCATTTTTCTTAACATGCCGTCTTTTTTAAAGCTTCAAGATACGAACGTAACAACACCGTTTTCGAAGTTAATAACTTATTTCGGTATCAACATCATTTCGAAATTTCGTAAATCTTTTCGGTCTTTATTCCGTATATTTTTCAGTACGATGAGGGTCCCACTCAACCCTTTTAGGGCTGCAGTCCCGTTTTGGGGGCAGAGTACTTGGGATTTGAATGGTTTGTCCCCAAAATGGGATTGACGTCCTAAAAGTGCGGCTCCATTGACTGCGGGGTCCCACGCAATAAGTGCGCTGAATTTTTCTAATAATAGCACAAATTAATCCCAACGATCAGGTGAAACCGGCCCCGCTTTAGCCGTTACCTGGTACCGGGGGGGGGAGGGGGGGGCGGTTTGCCCGACAGACCGACGCCTGGGTATGGTCATCATCGTCATGATGCGCTCGCTTCTTTGAGACCCAAGTAACTAGCATGGTGCCACCCGGGCAGCTTTGCGTATCTGTATGCACCAGTCCCCGCCCCTTTTTGTTTTTTTCTTTCTCCTTTTTTTCTCTTTTTCTTTTTTTCCCTCCTTCCTTTTTCCCCGTTTGCACCTCTTTGTGTCTCTGTCTGTATTTTTTCTTTCCCTTCGTGCTATCTGCTTTTTCGTTTTGCTTTGCTTCGTCGTCTTCCTTTTTGTTTTTTGTCTAGTGTTACGTATGCAGTAAGCACAGTAGACGATGCAATGGCATACGTCATCGTACTGGATATGACAGACACGACATACACATTCTATGAAAAAGAAGAAACCAGAACAAGGGAAGAAAACACACGAGAGACTACGCATATTTTCAGCGCGAGGGGGTGTTAGGCAGATATCAAAAGATATGCGGTGGTCCAACCCCTCCAACAAACCCGACCAACTACAACAAATGGTTTGGAGTACACTCACTTGTGGAATAATCACGCCAACCCCGTTCCTTGGCCGTGCAATAACAATCTTATTTTTATCGGAGACGTTTGGGAGGGGCTCTACTAGCACGGTACGAGAACCGCGGCACCGGCCGCTGCTTCTCGTTGCCTACCATTATGCCAGTACCCGAGAGTCTCCCCCCCCATCCAACTGGCCGGGGCTCCAATGAGCACCGTCTCGGACGACCGAGACCCCCAATGGTAGTCAACCATGGACATACTCCAATTCCGAAGTCGTCTCGATACTACTTTATTTGGCCCCTTACAAGCAGTAGAACCCTCTGGCTCGACTATTTCTGCTGATGATTTACGTGCGTTCTAATTATGTAGACGGTGCGCGGAGCAATTCCTAACTGTGTTTTTTTAACGCGAGAGGCCGCACAGGGAACAGGGGGCCGGGAAGGAAAGGATACAACAACAGCAAAAGGGGCACTACGATTTGCTGCTGCTGTACAGTATACAGGATTCGTTGATGTGGTACCAAGTTGTGCTCGAAAAACAATCGTACCCCTATTAATAATAGTAAAGCTCGTAGAAGACTGCTGATGACACACCATTCAGGAATGATCTGCTGGTGCTGCTGCCGCTCTTTTGTCCTGCCGACGGCGATTGATGCTACGGTGTGGGGGGCAGGAGACATTGTTATTGGTTTCAGGGCGTTGCTTCGTCCTGCTGACGACATTTGGCAGCCGCGGTAAGGGGAGCAGGAATTATGTTGAAGTTGACGGCCGCGTCTTGTCGAGGGCGCTTGACTGTTCTGCGGGGGGGCGGCAGGAGGCATATCGATCAGCTCGAAGAAACGAAGGCTGGTGACCCTTTTCGCAGGTCCGAGTAGAGCCCGTGGTACCTATCCCCTTACGAAAACAACAAAATCAAGACGGCGAACGCTCACTACTGTAGTTGCTCAGGCACAAAAAAGAAAGGTTTGTGATTCATCATAGGGCTAAAAACACCACTCGTGGCGTGTTCGCTCTACCTCGTTCTACTATTAATAATAGTGTGTACCTACCTGTTGACTCAAATGGGCCAGGTGTACGTGTTTTTGGCTTTGGCCAAATCAAATTACATGCCGTACAGTCAATCAAATACCTGGCGCTGTACTCGAAAAGCCCAACCAACGCGACATAACAAAACCAGAATTGATTGCAAGTTTTTGCCGTCGTTGATCAGTCGCCCCGCGTCGTGCTCACAAAAAAAACGCCCCCCCAGTGAAACCCACTTTGGGTATATACTCGTACTCTGTCCGGGAATGAAAAGGAAGGTTGTATTTGCTCACAACAACGTATCACACAGCAGCCGTAAAAAATTGTTATGTCATACCTGCCCCTTACGTCGTACATAGCCCCTTTTTTTGCATAATCATCGTCATGCATGTACCTGTTCCTTGTGTCGTGCGTACCCCCTTCGAGCTGTACAACACCTGGTACCTGTGGACAGGATTGCTAGCATCCTCGCCATGACACTCGAAACGAATTTAACCCTAAGGCTTGTAGAACCGCAGTACTGTTTTGGGGACACCCGAGTCAAATTCTAAGTAATTTGCCCCAAAACGGGACTGCGGTCCTAAAAGGGTTAAGGTGGTACTGCTTGTGATCTCGGCTGGTACAAGCTATTGACCCCCCCGCAGTACCCCCCGTGTGATCAGGATCTGGGGGCAAATCTATTACTGCACCGCGCGGGAAAGTGCGGGCGCCGTGGGTTCATCATGGGTGAATCATACCTTTCACCGCCATGCGCATGCTAAGATACTGGATGGCTATTAATAGCATCGTCATCGCCATGTTTAACCTCAGACGCAAGATTGCTAATAGCATCATCACCGGAATGTACTTGTACCCGACACGAATTTAATCGCTTGTGTCAGGGCGGTGACATGTCCTGCTGGCGGCACATGGTGCTGTGGCAAGGGGGAGCGAGCAGGCATGCCGTGGAATTAAAAACAACTACTTACTCGTACGCATGATGAGCTCAGTATGGGTACGTATGATGCGCTCGTGAGCACAACTCTTTCTGTTTTGTGACAACGATGTGCTTTACTTTCCCTCTGATGGTCCTTGGTATAGCGCGGCACACTAGCAGTACGCTCTCTGTCTCGTAGCAGCAGCAGTAGAAGTAGCTGATTCCAAAGTAGACGTGCACCACAGGAGTTATCCAAGTTCACGAATAGTACTCGCAGCAGCGAGTAAATATGCCCGGATGTTCTTATAGGACAAGTAGATGGGTGCACTCCTTGAACTGAAATATACCTCCCTCATCATAGCCAATCAACGCTCTCTCCACCTCAAGCATTACACAGGTAGGTTAGTCCAGGAACCTGGAAGTAAGGCCTGATCAAAGCCTGACATTCTCAAACTCGGGAACAATGGTGGGCAGAGGTCGCTGAATGCTAAGCGTGAGCTTTCAATCTCGAATCTTCTTGCAGTATCACGTGCGCGATACCGATTGATGGTACGAGGCAGGAAGCGAACCCTCGGATCATCATTTGTTTTAGCAAAATCTTCGAACACCGAACCGTCGGAGGTGAGCCTTGGCGGACACGGCTTGTCTCCGAGTCAGCTGCCCCTGATCGTGACGGGATGGTCGAACCTAACGCCCTGCCGTTTTTGTTTTTCAAACGTGAGTCGAGCTTGAAGGATGTGTTGTAAAACACGTTCAGTTTTTTCGGCGGCGGGGCGTTGAAAATGTAGGCGGCGGCTCATCGAAAAAAGGCTCGGCGGTGCGTTTCAATTTTCCTTTCTCGTGTATTTTACCCCAGCTGGAGAGCCTATTCGTATACACGCTTAGGGTATCGCATCCTCTAGAATACTACGGGTGTATACTCTGGGTGACTCTGGACTCTGGCATTCACCCTCTCTCTGGATCACCCTTTCGGCACGTCCCGCCCACCGCTGCGAAATAAGTGGAGGACGATTTCGCCGCTATGATCTCTCCCCTTCTTCTCTGTTACTTACTTGGCAAAAAGTGCTTCGAGGGCCTCGGCATATCCCCGCATCCTTACCTCATTACCATACCGATACGACGACAAGGGGCATTTCCTGTCACTCACTACCGGATAACTCCGCAGGAACTCCATGAGCGTGACGGCACCGTCGCCCACGCCAATTCCGAAGCCCCCCCCAAGCGTCGTCGCCCATGTATACAATAACCGGTCGGTTTCACGGCCTAGAAATCAGACCTCGATGATCGTTGCTTACAGTTGTACTGCTGTGAAACGAAATTAACAGCCGCTCCCCACGCGAAATGAATGCTAGCCCCCTGCATCAAAGAATGCTCTTGATATACTGCCCCGGTCAAACAAGAACACATTTCGTCCAACCATGCCGAAAAACAATATTCAAGGCGAGAGGTTTCCCCAGAACTATTATGGGGTTCCGTCCACGTGCGAGACCCGTCAGCTCGCGAATAACCAACGGTGCAGGTGCCGGCAACTCTGTCCGTTTATAAAGGATAGACCACTGAGCTGCTCAGTCAGCGCTGACTGAGTAGCTCAGTGGTCTATCCTTAAAACGAACAAACTCTACCTGCAAACCGACTTGGTGGAAATCTAGCACGACGGCTAGTTTGTTTGCAATACGCTATAGCGGCGTGGTTGCCGCCCGACCCCACGCACAATGCTACAAACTGGAGTGACGATTTTGAATGCCCAGTGTGTTCGTTTATAAAGGATAGACCACTGAGCTACTCAGTCAGCGCTGACTGAGTAGCTCAGTGGTCTATCCTTTATAAACGAACAAAAAAAGTCCGGGGTTCGAGACCCGCCAGACGTCGTATTTCCGCTTTTTCTGCCGTGGGTAGAAAAAGGGAAATCAGGTGGAGAGAGCCACGATAAAAGAGCACTCGACCAGAGAGTCGGAAGTGGAGTGAACCACTTGAGTAAAAGAACTCGCGACTAGGGAGGGGGACAATATGAAAGAAGAAGCTGTCACGGCGAGGCCGGCGACGAAACACCCGAGACGATGGGTTCGTCTCAAGGGGGCGCCATGGACGCCTCCTCGGCCCCGAGGGAGAGGACCGAAACACCCGAGACGATGGGTTCGTCTCAAGGGGGCGCCGTGGACGCCTCCTCGGTCCCAGCAGGGAGGGCCGGAAGCGACCCGGGTGCAGCATCAGCCTCCGACACCGGCCAAGGGAACGGTGAGGGCCCCCCCGCGATCCTGTCGGGCAGGCCCGCACACGAGCTCAGCAGCTGGGGACGGCTCTCTCCAACAGTATGGGGCCGGACCCGGTGTCAGAGCCAACACCTGGAGGGCGTGTGACGCCTTGAACCGCACAGCAACCACAGCTAACCCTGAGAGTAAGTCGCCGCAGGAGATGTGGCATGGTAGCCCCCCCCCGCTAGTATTCCTACCTTTTCTCAAGCCTGGCTACTGCAAGGCGAATGACTCCCTGTCTACGGAAAAGGGGGGGTCCGAGGCGGACGACGTGAGCACGTCGGATCGAGGTGGTGGGGAGGTGGTGAATGAGCTGGACGACGGTCTGGCTCACTTGAACGACCTCGACGTGACGTGGGGTTTTGACCTGGACGCGTTTATGCAGGAGCGCATACATCAGGTACCTGTCGCCGGCGAGGCCGGCGACGAAACACCCGAGACGATGGGTTCGTCTCAAGGGGGCGCCATGGACGCCTCCTCGGCCCCGAGGGGGAGGGCCGAAACACCCGAGACGATGGGTTCGTCTCAAGGGGGCGCCGTGGACGCCTCCTCGGTCCCGCCAGGGAGGGACGAAAGCGACCCGGGTGCAGCATCAGTCTCCGACACCGGCCAAGGGAACGGTGAGGGCCCTCCCGCGATCCTGTCGGGCAGGCCAGCACACGAGCTCAGCAGCGGGGGACGGATCCCTCCAACAGTACGGGGCCGGACCCGGGGTCAGAGCCAACGCCTGGAGGATGAACCTGCTGTGAACCAGCTAAAGATGGACAGAGGAGCCGCAGACGCGCTGCTTGCGGCAGAGTACGAGTGGTGGACGACGCCTGGGAGTATCCTGAATCGTACGTCATGGACGACGGAGGACGCAGTGGCCTTGATGGCCGGAGGACCTGCCGTGGAGAATAAAGGGGAGTTGAGCGTGTGCATGCCGAGTGGTTTCCCGGAAGACGTAGAACCGCCCCCGCAGTCCGTAGCAGATGTAGAGCGTTCCCGGTATAAAGCGGCGTGGCACGAGGCCATGCAAATTGAGTTGGACGGTCACAAAACGACCGGTACATATGAGGCCGCGACACCGCCACGAGGGCGGAAACCTGTAGGCGCGAAGTGGGTGTTCACCTACAAGACGTATAAGGATGGTATGATAGTAAATACAAAGGCCAGACTTGTGGCTAAGAGTTTTAGCCAGGTGCAGGACGTAGATTACTTTCAAACGTTTGCACCAACTCCTTCGTCAGCGTCAGTTGAAATTCTGGCGACTGTTGCCAACGAATATGGTCTGAAGATTTTCATCAAGACGTCGCGCAATCTTTTGTTCGCGCGAACTCGACGCGGAGATATACATGAAACTACCCGGTGGGTGTGGCGACATGTCAGGAAGGATCGTCCGCTTGAACAGATCACTGTATGGTCTAAAGCAGAGCGGACGGCAGTGGGCCGGATTATTGGTGGAAACCGTGGTAGAGTACGGTATGAAGCAGTGTAGGTCTGACCCGTGTGTTTCTCGCATGGTTGTGGACGGCAAGGTAGAACTGGTCATGGCCGTCCATGTAGATGACATCGTGATCGCAGGATCGGACGAGACATGCAGAGATTTCCATGCCGCGCTAGTTACGAAATTCCCCACAAATAACCAAGGCGAACTGATTTGGTATACTGGTTGTGCTTTCAAACGCGACTGGGAGTTGGGAACATTGGAGATTACGCAGAAGGCGTTTATAGAGAGCATGCTGAATCGTTTTGGTGTTAACTCATCCTCTGACATCCCCGCGACCCCCGGTGTGGAACTAGGTCCAAGAGAGGAGGGCGAAATTGGAGGAGACTGGCCGTACAGGGAGGCTGTGGGCAGCTTGATGTGGCTGTCGACCATGACGAGGCCGGACATCTCGAACGCTGTGCGTGCTGTGGCGCGCCACTCCCACAACCCAACGGAGAGGCACTGGAAGGTAGTTTTGAAGATAATGGCTTACCTCCATGGGACCAGGTTTATGGGATTGACTTTTGTGCGGGGTTCGGGATTGGATTTGACAGCGTATAGTGATGCTGATTATGCCGGTAAGTCGAACGATAGGCGCTCGGTATCGGGGACGGTAATTACCCTAGGGGGTGCGGCCGTCAGTTGGGCAAGTAGCACGCAGACGTGTGTTACGTTGTCGACAGCAGAAGCAGAATATGTCGCCCTGGGTGAAGGGGTGAAGGAAGCTTTGTTTACGGGCGCGGTGTTGTCGTTTATGTGTCCAGAGCTAAGCGGATAATGTGTTCGGGTTTTCGAGGATAACCAGGGGGCCATAGCGTTGGCTGAGAACCCTCTTAGTTATGCGCGGAGTAAGCATATTGACGTGCGTTTTCATTTTGCCAGAGAGCTACTTCGTGCTAAGAAGATCGACATTCAGTTCGTAGCTTCGGAAGAGCAGCACGCGGATATTTTGACGAAATCCCTTGCTGCGACCCCTTTTAAGTCTCATCGTAGGTTCTTGTTGAATCTGCCCTTGGACGGCGAATAAGGGGGTATGGGCATTGTTCGATGAGTACCATGTTTGAGTGATGCGAGGAATAATTTGTCAGGTCGCCAACCCTGCGCTACTTTGACGGGCATGGGGGAGTAGGGCACAGCTTGGCATTTTATTTTCTGGCCATGGTCATCGTTTGGAATGCGGCCGTTGTTCAATTGCAATGGTTCGGAGTATATGTGTTATACAGGGGGTTTTTACCCGGTGGCCGGGTTTCCTCCTGCGGGACTGTCGTTGGCTGTTCTTAGATCCTAGCAAGTCTTGAATGTCTCTTCGGTCTCGTCACTGCTGTGAAGAGCCAGGGAGGGTGTTCGTTTGGATCGTTCCAGCAGCGACGGTTACAAGTTGTAGAGGGTTGCGTATATCTTCGCAGGCGTTATTGTGAATTTTGCCGTGTGTTCATGAGGAGAGTTCGAGCACTCCGTTCTCCGCTCCGAGCTACGAGCTAGGCTCCGCTCTCTCTCTCCTCCTCTGTCCTCTAATACAACGAATATAAAGAATCTCATCAGACCACGTGGTGGTCAGGGCATCCAGGTTTGGACTCTACGAACACAGTGTGCCACTCCCGAACACCAGGGTTCCTCGAAAAACGACCCCAAGACCGTGCGCTCGATAACTATAAGTTCTCTGAGGCGACCCAGCGCCTGAATAACAAAAAATGCGCAAAAGTGCCCCTGACGGAGGTACTTGCTTCTACGGCAATGCTTAAACCAGTGCCCGGCGGGAACGATTCAGCTCGCAACCGAACGCTCAACCACGCTGAAATCAACCGGTCGTTCCGAGCGTTAACATGCACTCGCAACCATGCGCGCACATCTTCGTGGAAATCAAAACACCACCATGTACGAAACTCTGACTCTGACCCAAATTCCACGAAAGTGGGACACCTGTGTGGTCTCTCAAACGAATTCATAAACACGGTTCTTTGTGTCTGTCTGTCCGATGAGGGTCACTCTATGGTCACCTACGGACAATAAAATATTACCGATGGAGTCGTCGGAGGCGTCGGATTGCACGATGCACGCGTGCGGCGGCCTGTCCTGCTACCAACAACCGTCACATGACACGTCGGCATGGACCTCGGGGGCCCAGTCGAATCCGCGAGGATGCTGCCGCGCTCGCTCGCCACACGCGGACATTCGCGCCCCACTTGCAAACGAAGGGGTGATCCTATGTACTTGATGAGTAAGCATGCATCGAACGAGGTATGTACCTGGCTGCACCACTGCACTAGCCTAGTCCAAACACCAATCAATTTTGGGACCGTACATTCGCGGGCCACTTGCTGAGAGTGTCACGGAGTTACCCGGACTTTGCGGTCGGAACGGAACTCGTCATGGCCACGGTGTCAATCTTCCTCCAGAGCACACACAACGCCAACCACAGCAGTATACTGCGACGAAACTCTAGAAGAAGACAGCAAAGAAGGGGGGTCGGGTTGGTGTAATTTCCCAAGCAGACGGGTGCGACGCAGACGAACATCTCCGTCATCTCTGCAATGCCCCCTCCGTAGTCTATGACCATACGACTACATTACAGGGGCCATGCATGACACGAGTACACCCCCCCCCATATGTTATATATAGGTTGGGTTTGCATCGGTTGGCAACGACACCGTAAAACATGCCGCTCACTACGTGAGCTAGACAGCCAGGGTACCATTTCCTTTTGGCGGTCAGTCACAGCTGGTTGTCGAGTTAGATCGTTTGTGCGAGGCGAACAACCTTCATTCCGCACAAGCGGGAATGATCGTATCACGTAGTGTTTATGGTAAGGCACCAAGAGGCAGTTACATAGTGCTCCCATTGCTGTCCCAGGAAATGCCTACACCGTAAATTAAATCAACTCATTGAAGCTGTCATCAATATGCAAGTCCGCCTCACAAACGATTCTTGGTAGGATGCAGCTCACACTTCATACGACTCGCCAGACACCTCGCAGCGCTTCGCGCTTGGTCCAAGTAATGTCTGCCTGGTCGGTGGAAACCCGATATGCTCCGTTCCGGCATTGTAGGGATGCGAGGGTCTATGGTCATACGACTACGGCCATGCATGATATCGAGACCGTGAGGGATCCGACAGCTACAGTAAGGGGATCGGACGATCGGTTGCTTTCGGTGGGTTGACCGCGAGATGATGCGTCGCGGCGTTCCCCTGGTCCATGAAACAACAGCGTCGTCATTATCCTCGAGCTGCCGACAATAGACAGAAAACAAACAAACTCTAACCCAGACAAAGTAACAAGGCAAACTGCGCCGTCCGAACTGCAACTTGCAGACAGCAACGATCCTTTCGCAAGATCATCTCAATAGTCGACTCTGCCCAATAGTTTCTTATCGGGCGAAGTCGATGTCAGCGTTGACTCTGTTAGCGCACTGGGTGAAACAAGCACGTCAACTCCCGTCGTATAAGCTGTGCGTCTCGATTTCGTGCTCCTGCATCCCTTCAGACTCGCCTCGACCGCGTTGGGAGGCGAGAGCCGTCCTCCTATGTGTCATCGTTGGCCACCCCAGAGCGAACCTCAATCGCGTTCGGGTCGGCGCCGTTGCTGCCAGACATATGCTTATAACTAAATCCCCCCATGCCGCCCATGCCGAGCCTCCACAAAACCTCTTCTGGGTAAAAAAATGGGACTCGGTACGTAGGATGGCACGGAAACGGGTCAAATAAAGGATTGCAGCAAAAACGACGGAGATGAGTCCCTAACCAAACACCAGGCTAAACAGAACAGAAACTCATCGCCCCCGCGCTTGTGCAACAGCAAGATAGTCTTGTTGGCACAGCATGCATCAGCTTCTCTTCCGACCCTCACCGACCCCTTGCTGGCGTACCTAGCATCAATTCGAACTATCGAGGAACGAAGATTGAGGGTCCGCGCGCTAGCAAGGAAGAACCTGCGGTATCATTGTGGGACAATTTTCGCCGGCGTCTTGCGGGTGCGCCAGTGCGCCAGCCCTATAGTAGTAAGTAGCAATATGGTGGAACGGAGGACGACAGACTGAAGACAACGGAGCATACACCGGCACATATTGCAATTCTTATCGACCGCTAGCTGACGCACCGGCACATCATTTCTGTGGTACGTACGTGTAATAGTTTAGGTACATGTGCTTAGTACACCGAGAGTGCGGGACGAGGGGCAAGTGCCGGCGCGCCGGCGCCGACTACGAGGCATGCACTGGCACATATTCCGGTCGTCGCCCGCTGGCTGGTGCCCCGGCCCAGAATTTCCACGGTGAATTGAAAAATCATTTTATGGTGCATTTGTATCGTTATTGAGGGACGAGGGAAATTGGCGGCGCACCCGCGTCGGCAACGGGACAAGCACCGACGCATATTCCACTCTTTGCCTACCACCAGATTGATTGTGTGCCGGAACAGCATTTAAGGATCCCTATGCATGCACCATTCGTTATTTTTTTAATACCCTCGTATAATTATGAAACACGTCAGCTGTGACGACTGATTAGAAAATTGATACTCAACTTTGCAAGCTGCGTAATACGCCTGTTCCATACTTTCATTTATCGCATGGGGGTTGTGCACGTTAGTTTGGAATTTTCAGTGTAACAACTACGTGCAGTTTCGTCGGGCTGTTGACCTTTAGCGTCTTCGTTCGCATTTAGTCTGCTGGGCTTACCTGTTGGGTGTTGGGGTGATGTAACGATGTGACCCCTGAGAGAATTTTTCGTCTCCTGCCTCTAATCTGCTGGGGGGTTAGTACGGTTACTTGAAACCTATCTCGCATGGAGCTGGCGAACACTCTAGAGCCCAGCCCCGACAAGCCTCAGGGGGGAAGAAGTGAAGGATCTCCGGGTCACAGTATTGGAAAAGGGCCTTGCTCCCGAGGAAGCTGAGAAAGGAACTTGCGCCGGTTCTGGAGACCAGCCTATCGGGTGGAGACCAACCCGAGATAGCAAGGCACACGGGGGAGCCCAAGGGGAAGCAACAGCTAGCCATCGCTGGTGCCGCAGAGAAGATGCTGTATCGTCATCGTCGGAGCCCTTCGATAATGACAGAGGGAGCGGGGAGGGCGGCTCGATAGGTGAACTGTCCTCTGACATGCACTGCAATGGGTTTGTTTGGACCGTCAATTTGGCCGGGCAGCTCTTGGAGGCGAGAGACAGGTGCCGTGAGAAATGGTCTACGGTTTCGAGTAGAGAGATACCCGTACGTTTAGGTCGGGACCCACGGGAGCGAGTCCCATACAGGCCGGGGCACGACCGCCCCGATGGACGGAAGGCGGCAGATGACCTGGGGGTTTCTATTCGAAACCTTCTCTAATAATAGTCATGTGACTTCATAGGTTAGTGGGTAGTACTATGAAACAGATAAAGACCTACAAATGCTGGGTCGTGAGCTAGTCTCGAAAATTTCATATTTGACATTTTCAAGCTTGTACGCTGGAGACAGTAAGAATGGTTATGTGTGTACTCATACTCGTACGACGAGTATGTATACACCTGGTGAGGAGGAGGTCCCGGTGGTGGACAGGGCGCCGTGTATGCGATGATGGAAGGTCCCGGGGATGATGCCCTGGCGGCAACGTCATTTTCAGGGAACAGCTACTGCTCTAGCCTAAGCCCCGCGGTCGTAGTACAAGCGTGGACAGCAGCAGATCACGTAATACTTACGATGGGAGTTAAGCCACACGCACCCCTGCCGCGGGTGACGGGAAAAGGGCGGACGCACAGCAGCGGCGAAAATCCCCGAGGAGGAAGTACATCTGTGAGCACCCCCGTCGTGGGGATCGATGGGGGCAAAATCGTGCGAAGCAGCTACTGCCGTACATAAAGCCCTACGGCGGCAGCAGAACCATAGGGAGGGAGCAGCAGCAGCTTGAGTCCATGGTGGAAGTATGGTCGTAGACACCCTCACCGTGTGGAGCGGGAAGGAGAGGGCGTACAACAGCACAGCGAAAAGTCCCCGGGAGGAAGTACATCCTTGGGCACCCCCGTCCTGTGTCGATGGCGGGAACTTGTTCTGCGTAGCCACATCACATACTCCGGTAGGGGGAGGTTAGTGGCGGATATTGACGATGCGGTGGAGACGGAGTCGTTCTAAGGGAGCAGTTCCTGCTTCACACCAGTAGTAGCGAAATCCTTACGGCGGATCTACAGCTGTAGGCACCCCCGCCACGTGTTGCGACAGGGAGACTTCAAGTCGGGCGACATTTGTTTGCCGTACGCACTCCATGGAGAGGTTTGTTGAGGAGGAGGGGCAGATGTGGAGGTATCGCCGAGCGAGGGGGGCGCGTCTGGCCATTCCGCGAAAAGACGCATGGTCGAGGCGTTCTCCCGTGACGTCTCAAAGGAAGGCGGTGAGGGGGGGAAACCGCGTGGCATGCCCGCGTGCACTCAATTATGGAAAGGATATGGGGTGGGGTTAGCGGGCGTTGGGGGGCTCGTGAGCTGACTGTAGCAGTTCAAAACACGAGGAGAACAACACCTGCATGACAGCAAAGCGCATGGTGTGGCCGAGCGTACTTCGCGACAGCAGCAGCCGCAACAGCAGCGGGGAGGTCGTGGAAGGATGCCGTCGACTGGGATTTTGTTTCGGTATTTCGCGGTACGAGGGGGGTCACGTTGGACTATTATAGGTGAGCGTTTTGCATGGGTTGATATTTTCCCTTGCGATGGATACACCTGTTTGATTGAAACCTGCTGTCGGTCGCACAAATTTGGAGATATATCGTTTGCGACTGGGTAGGGATTTCTGAACTGTATGATTTTTTTCGTTTTTTCCGAGTGAGTCGTGGATGATTAGAGGTGTATCGTTTGCGGCTGGATAGGAATTTCTGAATGGTATGAAATATCGTTCGTTCTGGGCAGAGTCGTAGATGACGGGAGACACCTCGTTCGCGATGCGGGTTGCATTTCTCGCTCTTTCCGGGTAGAGTCGTAGATGGTAGGAGATATATCGTTTGGGTTCATCCCGAATTGTACCCCCGCCTCCCAAAGTAGAAGGCTATTTTAATGTAAACAGGCTGTCTTGTAATTCCAGCACGCCGTGTAGCGTTCTTTGGAGGGCATGCCAGTTGATACGCCGATTTGTACGGTTTACGGGGGGCGAGGGTAGGTATAGGTGCGCATTGACGAGTGTATTTTTGTTGTGGAGCACGATTGGTTATACTGACGTACCAGGTAATGGTTTTCTACTATCTCTTGTTTATGGCTGCCTGCGTGTGTTGACGAGACGGGAAGGGGCATCGTTGTGGCCGTACAGGACGTACTGGCCCAGAGTAGGAGAGAGGGGGTGCAAAGTCATGACCAGTCATTCAACAACCAATACTGTTTCCTAAACTTGACGGATTGTTGCAATCTTGTTTGGGACTTCGAAATACATGCTTGGAGGTTTTATTTGATTCACAAGTAACTTGTTTTTGTGATAAAATATTGGCGGCTTGAGGCTGATCAGATACTCTCTGTAGCTGAGAGGGCTTAGGCTATTTTTAGCGTCGGGAAAAAATGTGTTTGCGGAGAAGAATGTACGCTTATCTTGCTCTGCCATTGCGATCTGTGCATCTATTGCGGTAGTAGGCGACAAAGGGAGATTCTTGTCCCGGGGGCCTCGCGATCTCTGGCCCATAGTTTTTGCCTTAGGTTTTGCTTGGAAGGCGTGGTTGTTTTATTTATAGCCTCTTGTGTGATTCCACCTCGTAGTTGAAGGTGGAAGTATCGAAGAGGTTTTCGCTCATATGGATGAGCTTCATCGTGCCATTTTCGATGTTTTAGGAGATTGGAAATTAGTATATATTTTCTAGTTCGTCGCCGTCGCCCCTGTCTTGTGAAGACTCCGGGAGGGTGTTGATTATTTTAATGATTTTGGAATGTATGAGAGTTACGAACAGTTTTGTTTCGGTTCGGGCTATTGACCTTTAATAAGTTCGTCCGCCTTTCGTGTGCGGGGCTTGTGGGCTAGGGTTATGTTTCCCTCAGAGTACTCCTCGTCTCTTTCTTCTACACTACTGCTGTTCGGAGACCACTGTAGTAATCCAATGGCTTGAAAACTATCACGCATGGAGCTCACGAAAAACATTGTATGGCACATACGTTGTTCAGGGACGAGGGGCAAGCGCCGGCTTGCCGGCGCCTGCGCCGCCTCGCCGGGGTTTGTTCCGGACATCAGGCGCACCTTCGAGGGGCAAGTGTCGGCCCGTCGACGTCGGCAACAGGACATGCACTGGATATACTCCAATCGACATCCACTGCTAGCTGGTGAATCGGCACATCATTTGTTTTTTTACGTATCCCCACATGTTCTCAACAGTACAAGGCAGGTTGAGACACCAGCACGTAACGTATACGTATAGCGTTACTCTGGGACGGTGGGCAACAAGGCACGCACCGGCATATACCCACCCTTGATCGAGAGGCTGTGGGACGGAAGGCAGCTTTATTCCTTGGTATGCGTTAGTTCGCACATTTATGTTCGCTGAGGGCCGAGGGGCAAAAGCCGACGCGCTGGCGCCCGCCACAAGACGCGAACCGGCATGTATTTCGATTGGCATCGACTGCTCGCTACGAGTAGTGCACTCGCCCAGCATTAATAAAGTTTCCACGCATATTTAATGCGTTTTATCAGGTATGCCTGTTTCGTACAAATATGCAAGAGCGGGAGCGGGCGACCGATGGCGCGACCGACCGAGCGACGGCAAGCAACGACGGCGGCCCAAGGTCGCCCAACTATCTACGGAGCGACCGAGCGAGCGATCGAGCCGGCGGCGCCAGCAAAAACCGAGCGAACAGAGGATTGACGATCGAGCGATTGGCCGATCGATCGTTGAAACGACGAAAAGCGATGGCCCACTAACGACGGAACGACCGACGGAGTGACCGACGGAGTGACCGACGAAACGACGGCGAGCTACGACGGCGGCCCGAGGTCGCCCAGCTAACTACGGAGCGACGATGTCGAGCGACGGCGCGATCGACGATGTCGAGCGACGGCGCGATCGACAAGCGAGCGAGCGAATGAACAAATCGACGAAAGTGGCGGGCGACTACGGGCGGCGCGATCGACCGAGCGACGGCAGGCGACAAAGTACCCGTGCTGCTGTGCGTTGCCTATTATACTCCAGATTTGCGTCAACTCGCATACGCATCCTCCTTGACACGGCAGAGGGACAAGGGCCGACAACCGCCGGCGCCAGCCACGAGATGTGCACCAGCGCATATTCCAAACAACAACGACCGCGAGTTGGCGCACTGGCCCGGCATTCACTACGTTGAAGGTATCCTCAATGTGCGTCCTCAGGTATGGAGGGTGCCAGAGGCTCTCTCAGAGACGCTCCTACTGCATACTCCGTACCCTCTAAATCGAGGAGTGGCCGCGCCCACCCTTCCCGCGGTTCCCTTTGCCGGCGGGTCCATTGCGGCGATCGTTTCCACCACGTACCTCGAAACACCCCCACCTTCCACCTTCAGTGCGCCGGTGAGAACCACCTCCACCCCCACCGCTGCTGCTGGCGCTGCCACCTGAGTCACCCCTCCCAGGTTGCGGCTGGGGCTCCAGGTGCAAAGCTCTTATGCATGATGATATGATATGTTCCGGTCAAGTCTATGCGCTTCCTGGGGATGAAGGAGCCCCTAATATAGCTTCGAGATGCCTCTGCTGCGAAGCGACGGATGTCAACACGCGTCACTCGCGCACATGCCACCGAGCAGGCGAGCAGGTAAACCAGAATTTATCAGCCGCTACTCCACGCGCTGTCCAGCATCTTCAAGCGGTTGTTCATCCGCCATCAAGAAGAAAACGGAGCGCCCATTAACGTAGACGGGAACCTCCGCGTGGATAAAGTGAGAGAGAGGCCTCCTAGACGCTGTTCCGTCAGAGCACAGCAACGAGACGGTACCCCTCGGCGACACGCATGCAAACATCCAAGCGAGGGTCTACATGCGGGCTGGCAGCGCTGATCGAGACGAGCAGCTGCCTCCTATTCTGAGGCACGAAAGCACAACAACCTCTACGCTCGTTTAGGGCAGGTGCCCTGCGACGAGCGCAGACATAAACTTGTCCCCCTTACAGCCTTTACGGCTACCGAGGCGACCGCAGTAGTACGGAACTGCCTGCGCTGTACTCGCCCTGGGGCAACTGCCCAACAAGTATGCAATTAATACCAACGGCCTCCATTGCGCTGCTGGACACTCTCACGAGGTCCTACTCCGCAAAACCACGAAGTAGCAAGGAATTGCCCTCGAGGGAGAGCTGCTGGATTGCAGAGGGTGCTCCGTGACGAAGGGTCTCCGCAAAGGTATCAAGCAGCCCAAGCACGCACGAGCAGATAAGAAGCTCGGGAGGATTTTCGTGGACTTTAAGTGGATCTAACTTGGTGAAGTCTCTCGGGAGGAAGCGGTATATACTCTCTTCATGCGCGACGATTTTTCACGGCATACGTGGGTATACGCTACGCGCCACAAGTCGGACGCCGCGGAGTTGTTTGAGCATTTCCTCGCGGATTATCGCGCAGACGGTATCCCCTCTAAGGTGGCAATTGCCCTATCTAAAGGGGATGGTCAATTCCGCGGGGGGAACTTTGGAGACCTGTGTAGATTACGAGGGGTCAAGCAGGAATTCACGACGTTCGACAGCCCCCAATTCAATGGGGTAGCATAGTGCGCGCTAGGTCTGATTGAGACGGCCGCAATGTACGGCCGAATCCAGGCTCCAGAGCTTTTTCCCGGCGCGGAACTCCCACTCACTGTATCGTTGTTGGCGGAAGCGCCCCACTGGGCGTGTGACACCTTGAACCCTACAGCAACGATAGCTAACCCAGAGAGAAAGTAGTCGCATAAAATGTGGAATTGTAGCTCCCCCCCAGTAGTATTGCTACCTTTCTTCTAGTCTGGCTACCGTGAGGTGAAGAGAGAAAACGAGTCACAGGCGAAAGCACGCGAGTGTTTTCACCTTGACCCTGCACCCAATTACCCCCGAGACTCAGTGTAAGTACTGACGAGGCAACGCCCACTGCTACTAACGCGAAATGTCACCGGGCAACGCGTGTCGCCTGCACCACCTGTACCTGCCCAGGCGAATGACTCCCTGTCTACGGAAGGGGAGAGGGGTCCGAGGCAGACGACGTGAGCAGGTCGGATCCAGGTGCTGGCGGGGTGATGGATGAGCTGGGAGACGGTCTGGCTCACTTCAACGACCTCGAGGTGACGTGGGGTTTTGATCTCGACGCGCTTCTGCAGGAGCGCGCACAGCAGGCACCTGCCGCCGTCGAGGTCGGCTACGGGATAGACGAGAGGATGGATTCGTCTCAAGAGGGTGCGGTTGGCGTTTCCTCGGCCCTGCGAGGGAGGGTCCAAATACCCGAGACGATGGGTTCGTTTCAAGGGGGAGCGACGTGGACGCCTCCTCGGCTCCGATGGAGAGGGTCGAAACAGCGGAGACGATGGGCTCGTCTCAAGGGGACGCCGTGGACGCCTCCTCGGTCCCGGCCGGGAGGGCCGAAAGCGACCCGGGCGCAGCATCAGCCTCCGACACAGGCCGAGGGAACGGTGAGGATAATTCCGCGGTCCTGTCAGGGAGGCCAGCACACGAGCTCAGTAGCTGGGGACGGCTCCCCCTGACAGTACGGGGCCGGACCCGGGGTCAGAGCCAACGCTTCGAGGGTGAAGCTGTTGTGCACCAGCTAAGGAGGGACGATGAAGACGCAGTCGCGCTGCTTGCGGCAGCGTACGAGTGGTGGACGAAGGCTGGGAGTATCCTGAATCGTACATCCTGGACGACGGAGGACGCAGTGGCCTTGATGGCCGGAGGACCTGCGGTGGGGAATAAAGGGGGATTGAGCGTGTGCATGCCGAGTGGTTTTCCGAGACAGACGTAGAAACGCCCTCGCAGTCCGTAGTAGATGTAGAGCGCTCCCAATATAAAGCGTCGCGGCACGAGGCCATGAAAATTTAGTTGAACGGTCACAAAAAGACCGGTACGTACGAAGCTGCGACACCGCCGCAAGGGCGGAAATCGGTAGGTGCGAAGTGGGTGTTTACCTACAAGACAGACAAGGACGGCCTGATAGTAAAGACACAGGCCAGACTCATGGCTTCAAGGGTTTTAGCCAGGTGCAGGATGCAGACTACCTTCAAACGTTTGCACCAACTCCCTCGTCAGCGTTAGTTAAAATTCTGGCGGATATTTTCAAGGAATATGGTTTAAAGAGTTTCCATTCAGACGTTGCACAAGCTTTTGTTCGCACGAAACTCGACGCCGAGATATATACTTCGCATGAAACTACCTGGTGCGTGTGGTGACATGTCAGGACAGATCGTCCGCCTAAACAGATCACTTTATGATCTAAAGCAGAGTGGACGGCAGTGGGCCGGATCATTGGTAGATATCGTGGTAAAGTACGGTATGGAGTAGTGTAAGTCTGACCCGTGTGTGTTTCGCATGGTTGTGGGCGGCAAGGTGGAACCGATCATGACCGTCCATGTAGATGACATCGTGATCGCTGGATCGGACGAGACATGCATATACTTCCATACCGCACTAGTTACGAAATTCCTCGGCGAATATCCTCGGCGAACTGAGTTGGTGCACTGGTTGCGCATTTAAACGTGAGTGGGGGTTGGAGATCACGCAGAAGGCGTTTATTGAGAGCACGCTGAATCGTTTTGGCTTTAACTCATCCTCTGACATCCCGACCTCCGGTGTGGAACTAGGTCCAAGAGAGGAGGGCGAACTTGGAGGAGACTGGCGGTACAGGGAGGCTGTGGGTAGCTTGTTGTGGCTGTCGACCATGACGAGGCCGGTCATTTCAAACGCCGTGCGCTGTTGCGCGCCACTCCCGCAACCTTACGGAGGGGCACTGGAAGGTAGTTTTGAATACTATGGCATACCTTCACGGGACCAGGTTTTGGACATTGACTTTTGTGCGGAGCTCGAGATGGGATTTGACTGCGTGTAGTGATGCTGATTATGCTGGTAAGTCGAGCGATAGGCGCTCGGTATCGGGGACGGTAATTGCCCTGGGGGGTACGGCCGTCAGTTGGACACGTAGCACGCAGGGGCGTGTTACGTTGTCCACAGCAGAAGCAGAGCATGTCGCCCGTGAAGGGGTGAAGAACGATCTGTTTATGGGTGCAGTGTTGTCGTTTACTTGTCCAAAGCGGGTCATGAGTAACCAGGTGGCCACAGCGTTGGCTGAGAGCCCTCTCAGTTCTGCTCGGAGCAAGCATATCGACGCGCGCTTTACTTTTTGTCAGAGAGCTACTTCGGGCCAAGGAGATCGGCATTCAATTAATATCTTTGGGAGAGCTTCACGCGGATATTTTGACGAAATGCCTTGCTGCGACCCTGTAAGGACGATTTTAACGAGGAGTATTTCTCAGTTTTTCCAGTATTTTCCCAATTTTTGTTTCGTGAAAAGTCGAAAACTCCAACCCCGAAAAAAGACGTCTTGAAGTTTTTTCAAGCTTTTCAGGAAATTCAGGTACCAGGCTGTTGAGGATCGGGTAGCCCCACCGCTCGAGCTGTACCACTACTCGCGAGCGCACAAGGCTCGCAAGAGTCGTTCACAAGGTCGTTGGCAAGTCATGGACGAACGCAGAAGGCGCAAATAGCTTTCAGGGCTCTCGTGGCCGAGTTGACAAGGTGATCGCAGCGAGGTGGCCGACCGACTACTGAGGAGCTCGGTGAGAGCAATAGCCGAGACTTTGTCGCGTTGGGCGTTGTAGCGTGACAAGTTGGTGATGGATTTCACTCCCCAAGGCACCGACACTTGCCGACGAGTCAGGCCGATGACAGTAGAACCACCGCACGGATGGCTTCCGCGAGCGCAGCTGCTATAGTGACGGTTCTGTGTCGGGTGGACGATTATTTCGCGAGCCAACTGAGGCACGGACTCGACAAGATTCAGCCCTCGCTGAATTTGATGAAACTGCCGAAATTTCAGGAAGAAACGAAATACGATTCGTGTCGTTTACATGGACCCTAAGCCTCACCGTAGCTTCTTATTGGACCTGCCTTTGGAGGGTGGGTGAGGGGGTATGAGCAATATTCGATGAGTACCATGTTTGAGTGATGCGAGGAATGATTTGTCAGGTCACCACCCTGCGCTACTTCGAGGGGCATGGGAGTAGGGCACCACTTGACATTTTATTTTCTGGCTATGCTCATCGTTTGGAATGCGGCCACTGTTTCAATTGCAATGGTTTGGGGTAGATGTGTTATACAGGATATTTGCGACTCGGTGGCCGAGTTCCCTCCTGCGGGACTGTCGTTGGCTGTTCTTGGGTCTTACCATTTCTTGAACGTCAATTTGGTCTCGTCACTGCAATGAAGAGCCAGGGAGGCTGTTCGTTTGGATCGTTCCATCAACGACAGTTACAAGCTGTAGAGGATTGGGTATATCTTCGCAGGCGTTAAAATGATTTTTACCGTGTGGTCATGAGAGAAGTTCAAGCTTTCTGCTTCGCTATCTCTCTCCTTCTCTGTCCTCTAGACTACAAAAATATCACCAAACCACGTGGTGGTCAGGGCATCCAGGCTTGGACTCGACGAATATCTATAGCCAAAGAAGGCGTCTGTAGGGAACATCTTTTTCAGGTCATACCAGGTATCAGTGACCATCCAGGTCGCAATCTCGCACCGGATGCACGGACACACGCTCGCACTGCGAGACCGCCAGGCCACCTGGCCGCCAGGGGGAGAGTGGAGAAGGAGGGAAGATTGTTTTGTATGGCGTGGGGTTGGGATGTAGATGCGGAGTAGGACGCACGGCGAACAGACATATCACTGTGTAACCCAAGGGGAGCAAAATTCATTGGATGAGTAAGTCAGCTTTTTCATTGTGAATGAATAATGCCCTGCATATAGTTGGAAGGCAAAGCAAATAATACTGAGGGATTCATATCCTGTCTAGTGCAGGACGCGCGATCGAAATATCACAGACAGCTTGCACAGGTGAGTTTCGACGAAATCCTCAATCGCACACCCATGTCACAGCTGATGTTTCATTTTGGGCTGTTGCCAAAATCAGGTGTACCTAATCCATTTCGATCGAAATCAGGTACCTACTAAAACCAAGTAGAAAACGCGCTACACGAGCGGTGTTTCGTCCATGAAAACCCATGAATGTTTGTTTTGCGCCTGAACATTGAGCGTGTGACCTCCAAAATCTGAATTGTATAGTTTCCTTTAGGGTACTTGTCTAGGTACCACAAACTCCACTTGGACCTTGCAGAGGTTCACCAGGCTTCGTTTGTTTCGCCACGGTGGGAGCGCCAAAAATATTTGTTCCGCCCCCCCCCCCCCACCCCGTTACCAGCTTTAAAGATTCTTGCAAATTCTCGCCGAACCACCTGCTCGGCACGACATTATTTTGCCTTACCAAACCTGAGTCCACCCCGACGCCGGGTGGGGCAGACGAACTGCCATGAGTGTCCACGGTGCAGTAACATCACTCCTCTAACCATAGAAAACAGCAGAGTACACATCATGGCAAACTTAGAAGCACATCGTTTTTATTAATATTATTTGCCTTCCGACAATATGCAGGGCGTTATTCATTCAAAATGAAAAAACTGACATAATTCGTCGTATACCACCAACTTCATCCAACCAATTTTCCTTCCCTGCGTATACTCAATTGCACACGCACTACCACCATTTACCGAGATAGTTTACCTACTATGCATCTTTACGCCATGCGTCCTACTCTGCATCTACATTCCACCCCCTACGCCATGGGAAGTAGTCCTCCCTCCTCCTCCCTTCTCCCCCTGGCGGCCTAGCGGCCTCGCAGGGCGAGCTTATATCGGTGCACCCGGTGCTATATCGCGACCTGGGTGGCCACCGCTATGCCCTGGAAAATATGCTCCTTACAAACCCCGTTTCTAGTTACAGATCCCCCGTCCGTTCCTCCGACGATGCTCGCCGCGAGTTGGTCGATGGAATCGCTACCTTCCTTCCCGAGGCGTCCAAAGCTTTCCACCGCGAGGGTGACAAGTTTATGGCTGCGCGTCGAAGGACACTTGTCCTGCACGAGCGTAGTGGTTGCGCTTTCGCGCCTCAGAAGTGGAGGCAAGCTGATCCGTCTCGATCAGCGCTGCCAGCCCGCATGTGAACTCTCGCTTGGGGGTCTGCATGCGTGATGTCGAGGAGTATCGCCTTGTTGCGGTACTCTGACGACGTAGCGTCTCGGAGGCCTCCCCTCTCGATCACTATATCCATGCGGAGGCTTCTGTCGGCGTTGAAGGGCGCTCCGCTTTCCATTTGATGGCGGATGGACAACCGCTTGAAGGTGCGGGACAGCGCGTGGACTAGCGGCTGATGCTAGTTTACCTGCGCGCCTGCTCGGTGGCATGTGCGCGCTTGACGCGTGGTGACATCCGTCGCTTCGCAGCAGGGGCACCTCGCCGCTATGGGCTCCTCCATTCCCAGGAAGCGCCGTCCCATAGACACGAACTCCGAAGCCGGTACGATCCGTGCCGTGTTCACAGGTCTTGCCCTCAACCAGGCGACAGCGCCTGGCCCCGATAGACTCCGTTGCCGAGCCTTGGCAATATCTCTGGTTTCGATTCCCCCGAGCACGTCGTTCCGATCCGACGGGCCTGCTGCCTCGGGGAGCTGGTCCAGAGAAGCAACGTACCGTTGGTACCGTACCCGGTTTACCCGCTGCCCCAGCTTGTGCTGCTCCTTGTGGGAGCTGATCGTTAGGGCGTCATGTGCCGGCAGTACCTCCACATCATACTGCCCTGAGACTCCTTCCTCGTTCGCGCGGAACGCCTTGTTCCGCCAGCTTTCCGGGACCACGTTCGCCATTGCCTCCTCCGATGCCCCATGGATGTCGCGAAGGTCCCTGACGCTACTCCATATGCGGCGAACGAGGTCCGAATTGAGCAACTTCCTTCGGACTTTTTCCCTCATTGGACCAGAGAGGTCAGCAAGGACCTCTGGCACCGTCGCCACCAAGCTCCTGATGGACGCTGACATTCTCCTTGATTCAGGCGACGACAGTCCAACCCCCCGGCCCCTGTGGACTCCTTGATTCAGGCGACGACAGTCCAACCCCCCGGCCCCTGTGGAGAGGCTCGCCTGCGCTTTCTGGCGGGGCTGTAGCCTCAACCGGTTCGCCGGGCATCCGTCCGCAAAGAACGGCGATTCGTCCGCTATCCCTGGAAGCTCGAGAAGGCGCTCGAGCATCCACATTGCGCTAGTGTCTGTCCACTGACTCGCGGGTAGTGACAGCTCCAGGTCCATTACCCGCTCAATGTAGGAGGTTCGCTGCACCATTGAACTGGTGGCGATGAGGTTCGCCGACTGTTTGTCGGGCATACGCGGCAGGATGCGCGCGAGTTGCTTTGCTCCCCCATCTCGGACTATCTCCACGGCGCTGTTCACCGCGAATGCATCAGTGCCTACGGGCACGCCAACCATCTTTACCTCACCCCCTTCCGCAATTCGAACACCGATGCCCCCCAGAAATGCTATCTCTTCCGACGTAGGTACATGCCCTTTTGGAGGCAAAGTAACCATCTTTCTGGGGTTAATGGTAATTCCTATTTCACACAGCTCGTGCTGGAGAAAGGGCACTACTCTCATCGTGCCCGGTGTGATCTCGGACATACCGATGCTGATGTCATCGAGGTAGGCAAAGGCTTCAATAAACCGGGGTTCGAACTCCTCACGGACCCGCTTGAGTCTCGGCAGCAGTGGTATGCAGAACAGCGCCGGGCCCATGGCATCCCCTTGCTGCACTCCACTGGAACAGTCAATTTACGCCGCCCCCCCGAACCCATCTGGAAGAACGTAGGGGCGGGCCTCTCGCCGTAGCATTTAACACTGAACGGCGTGAGCGCGACGCAAGTGGCCGCGTCGCAAGTGGCCGCCTCGGCAAGTACTGCCGTTCGCTTCACAGTATTGAAGGCGTTGGAACAGTCAGTTAGGATGAGCCAGCTTCTTGCCTCATGGTGCGCCCGGGCGCGTAGAGCTACCTGCTCCACCCCCCCTCGAACCCCTACCCCAAACTGCCTTGCCTCACGATTAATCTCTTCCAGCCGTGGCCGCCACTGCCGCATAGCCCCGGCTGCGAGAAGACGTCTCCATGTCATACCTACACATACGGGGCGGCCTTTTCCCCCCAAGGCAGTGAGGTTGGACTGCAAGAAGAGCTGCCAGAACTCCGGCGGGAATGCACCGGGGTCGTCGAAGATCCGCCTCCAAAAGGCCTCGATGCTAGCTGCAAACTTCTCGCGACCGAAGCCGGTCCTGATGATCGACTGCAGGCGTGAGAAGCGTAGACCGTCACTCCCCGCGCCTGATAACGCATTTCGGGTTTGATGACGTCGAGGGCCACCTGCGAATCGGACTCTTGCTCTGCACGCCAGTTGGGAACGCTCCCTTCCTCCGGTTCCGTGGGGCTTGCTGCCACCGTTGCCGCTGCCGACTCGGAGATGGAGGCACGGTCTTTCCCCGGGAATTTGAATTTCACCCACTCCCATGTCACCTCGTCACCGGGCGCTCGCGCTTCCGCGAGAAGACCGCGTGCTGCCACTGACACCCCGCCCGAGTGGCGACAGGCTGACGACGCTCTATCGTACTTAGCCGCGTCGGTAGCTTCGTAGCTTGGGCCCCTGAGCCTTGTCGAAGCTCGGCTGGTGTACTCCATCAACCACGGGAGAATAAGCGTGATGTTACCACGTTCGACGGACGCAAATCTCTCCCGTCGCTTCACGCGGCTGTCCTGCGAGTGTAGCAGTGCTGGCACGATGCACCACAGCTTGATGGCCCTCAGGAGCGAACTCGGCGTCTCGGAGTGTCTGTTTGGCCGATACGCTCCGAGGGCGTGGTTCAGGAAACCGAGCACGTGGGTGAGAAGCTTGGCGTGGAAAGTAGCTAGCCCCGGCTGCACCTTAGCAACGGGGATGAAACGTTGTTGGAAATGTTCAAGATAAACATCATCGAGTGGCCCTGCTATTCCTAACGAATTCTGGTCCCACGGGTAGCAAAGCTCTTCCCTCCGTTCATCGTAGATGTTGTCCGGCCTTCCTCCAAGTCCTTCGACCGTAACACGGAGTCCAGGATCAGCCTGACGTGCTGCCTCCAGCGATTCCCGTTTCCCATGGCGGGCTGCGCACCCTCGTGTAGCGCAAATGACTTGCACGTGCGACCCACTTCATCGAATAGCTTCCACCACACACCGCGCGTGCATAACGTGCTGGTTTCCACATGGTAGCCCCTCCACTCGGTTTCCCCGAGCAACTGCTGCTCGGCATCCCCCGCACATCACGCCGTCTTGACTGGCGCCAATGAATATACGGAGTCGCCCTACGCTCCCCGATGCTGATTCTTCCCCTCGCTACCTTCTCCTTCCCTGGGGAGTTCTCTCTCTTCGCCACCGCCCCCTCTCGATCCAGGATCCGAACGAAGCTCGCTGCCCCCTCTCGATCCAGGAGCCGGGGGCGACTCGCTGCCCCCTCTCGGTTCAGGAGCCGAGGCCGGCTCACTGCCGCCGGGTCTAGGGATTCTTCCCCGGTTCGTGACGGCCCCTCTCCCAGTGCTTGTCACTCGTGACCCCCTCCCAGACCCACGAGGTCGACCTCGTCCGCCTCTTGTGCCCCCCCCCTCCCTGGCTGTGCTACCAGGTTCAGAGGAAGTATCCCCAAGTGTTGCTGGGGTGGCGCCGGATCGTGTCAGGGGGACCCCCAAGCGTCCCGATGGCGTGATATCCCCGTCTCTGACTGTTTGAAGGTTTGCCATGGCTATTACAGCAGCATTTCCCTGATCCACCTGCCCCCTTATCCGCGAGTCGCCCTCCGACGCCACAGATTCTCCTCCCGGTGGTGTCGTTTCCGCCGCCGGAGGCAGAGACCGCGCAGCACTTGGACAGGAACCTCCAACATTTGCCCCCATCCCACCTTGGCCGCCCTCGCGCGAGGGCGATGCGCTTCCAGCTGATCTAGGGGACGTTGCCACCGCAAATGTTGCAGAGGCGGTACTGGGCCTTGCCTGAGGGATCTCCACTTGTCTCGCTAGCGCGGCACCCCTACCCCCCTCGGTGTGACGGCTTTCTACGGCACTCCTAGCGGCGCCTCCCTGCTCCACCTGCCCCCTAGTTTTGCGGACCGCTCTCCGCCGCCGGGACCGTTCCCTCCGTTGTGGACACCGCCGCCGTCGGAAAAGGAAGCTAATCGCCCCCTGCCTCCAACGCGTTTTGGGCCCCGAGGGTCCACTCTGCCGTCGGAAGAGGAGGTAGCGCATCACACCCTTCACGCACGTTTAGTACCCCGAGGGTGCACCTGCCCAGGGCTGTGCTGGATGTTGTCCGGGAGATCCCCACTTGTCCCGCTGACGTAGCGCCCCTGTTCCCCGCGGCCTGACGGTTCTCTATGGCATTTCCAGCAGTCCCGCCCTGATCGTTATGCTCCCCTAGTAACGGCTCGCTCTCCAGCGCCTGGCCCGCCCCTCCTGGCGTGTCTGCCACTGCTGTCGGAAAAGGAGGCACCACGGCACCTGCCTCCAATGCATTTCGGACCCCGAGGGTCCACCTAGTCAGGCGTTCCTCCCATTCGGCATGGAGGCCTGCCAGAAACTCTTGGGCCTGTGGTGAGATGTAGATCCTCCGATTTGGGAGCCGGAGCATGATATCCCTCGGTCGGACGGCGTGCGCGGCTAAACGCTCACGGTAGTCGGCGGCGGCCGCTTGCCATTCCCTCGTGCGGGGGAAGTACCCGAAAGAAGAAAAAGTGAAAGCAGCGTACGTATGTATGCATAAAATACGCACGTACGTACGCACGACTACAGAGTCTATAACAAGAATTGCAACCGAGGTGTTCGTTTTTTATAAAGGATAGACCACTGAGCTACTCAGTCAGCGCTGACTGAGTAGCTCAGTGGTCTATCCTTTATAATCGAACAAAAGAAGTACCTTTGGGCTCGATACGGCCTCCCGCCGATAACATCCTCCGGGGTTGATCAAGCCCCTAATCAGCGCCTGGTTTTTCCTTCATATTGTCCCCCTCTCTAGTCGTGAGTTATTTTACTCAAGTGGTTCACTCCACTTCCGACTCTCTGGTCGAGTGTTCTTTTATCGTGGCTCTCTCCACCTGATTTCCCTTTTTCTACCCACGGCAGAAAAAGCGGAAATAAACGAACAAAAGAAGTCCGGGGTTCGAGTCCCGCTAGACGTCGTGCTGACTGAGTAGCTCAGTGGTCTATCCTTTATAAACGAACAAAAGAAGTCCGGGGTTCGAGTCCCGCCAGACGTCGTATTTCCGTTTTTTCTGCCGTGGGTAGAAAAAGGGAAATCAGGTGGAGAGAACCACGATAAAAGAACGCTCGACTAGAGAGTCGAAAGTGGAGTGAACCACTTGAGTAAAATAACTCACGACTAGGGAGGGGGACTATAGGAAGGAAAAACCAGGCGCTGATTAGGGGCTTGATCAACCCCGGAGGATGTGCGGGAGGCCGTATCGAGCCCAAAGGTACTTCTTTTGTTCGTTTATCAAGGATAGACCACTGAGCTACTCAGTCAGCTATCCTTGATAGAACGTACTGATTAGGGGCTTGATCAACCCCGGAGGATGTTATCGGCGGGAGGCCGTATCGAGCACAAAGGTACTTATTTTGTTCGTTTAAAAGGATAGACCATTGAGCTACTCAGTCAGCGCTGACTGAGTAGCTCAGTGGTCTATCCTTTATAAACGAACACGAGGGACCGCAGAGACATAGGCAGAGAACACGCTAACTGTGTCTGCCCTCTCTGGTTCAAAATTCGATAACATCAGTTGGAAGCTACGAGAGAACATAGACAAAATCAGGTGTACCCGGCCTTTTAGAGTCAAAATAAGGTACGATGTCAGTGATTTGTACTTACTTCTTAGTGTTTGATTGATTCTGGCCTAAAAGTGGCTAGGTATATCTAATTTAGGCTAAAACTCTTTCATTCTTACGAGTATTTGTATTAATGATATGATACGAGGTCTGGTTACGGCGTGTCTTAACCCCCCCAGAGAACAATGGAACCAACCGAATGGAATATTATTGGTCGCATGAATTCGTGCTGATTGGTTGTGGGAAACGAATAGATTCAGTGCCGCCCGAGGAAAACAGTGATATCTAGGAAAAGGAAGATTTGTTGCACATCAACTCATAATCACGTGTTGATCATGATCAATATTTGGTGATTAATTTTAATCATTGATGATGTGATTAAGTTTTATCGATTAATGATTATAAATCAACTAATCAATGATGATTAGTAGTAGTAATCATCACACCCATGATTAGTTGATTCGTTTCTGATAGAAAAGAGGCGTTTTTTGTTGTATCTGTGAAAAAACGTGCCTACGGCGCAACCAAAAAGAATATATCACGCGGGTAGAAGGAGGGACCAAGACAAGCACCGTAAAAGGAGAGGTCAACATAGCGGACGCTGAGGTTGGCGGAACGTCTCTCGGCGGTCTCATGCGGGAGAGGCTGAGAGAAAGAGTTCTCTTAAGAACACCAGAGATGACGCGCAAGGTGGACCTGCCGCTTCCCTGGTAAAGAAGCCGCGAACGCCCACTCTGTCCAAAAGAGACGAAATAATGATCGAATGGGCGCTCTACAAGTCGGAAGAGGTTGCAGAGAGGGTACGATCGAAGCCGCAGGCGGCGGCCCCTTGGGTGGAGGCAAAAGGCCTCGCGCGTCTATCCCCATATCAGCCCGCAAGTACCTTGCGCTTCAAGCGTCATCCGCCGCATCCGAACGCGTCTATTCCGTAGGTGGACTTGTTGTCACCAAGAAGCGCAGTCGTCTGGGCGGAGAGAGGGTGGGGGGTATAATTTTCCTTCATGAAAGCATAAAGCACAAACTCTGGTAGAAGGTTCTGCTGCTGTTTTCATGAATGGACTGCTACCCACTACTCAGTAAGCTGTAGGGTCCTGTCTGGCTCCTGCTTGCAGCGCAGCGAAGGGTGGTGGTAATCTAGCATGCATACATTGATTGGGAGATAATATGGCGCCTTTCGTTGTATCGTAAGCACCCGAATATGGGCAACATAATGCCATGGGGGGGTACGTTGTATGAGGGGCTATTATGGGGGCTTGCTGGTGCTTCCAACTCTTTGCGTGCTGTGGAACAGAGAAGAAACAGTTATTAATAGTTGTATTGCATTGCACAGTAGTAGTAGGATACAACACCTGAGAAGGCGAGTGGAGGAAGGGAATCCGTTCGTGATCACAGCAAGGTCCCATTCGGGAAGCTGCCCCCGGAATCTGTGAAAAAACGTTGAATTTTTTTCATATATATATATTCAACCAATAATCATGAGTAAAAGAACACCATCGCACATACCCTGCCAGTACTGCTGCTGTAGTAATACCTGGTAGTAATCGAGTAATAATGGTATGATACCGGTACATGATATCATTCTTATTATTTTTAGGCTTGCCGTCCGACAATACCACTCGAGTATCATACGAGTAGGTAGACGTCTGCAGCCTGCAGTCTGCAACACGTTAGTTTGCAGTCTGCAAGTGGCACGCGGCAGGTCGGGCCTGTTTCCGTCTCGCTTATTACAGTACAGGACACCTAATAAGAAACAGGGGTCTGAGCTCAGCCTGGGTTTCCTATTTATTTATGTATTTTTCCAAGCCTTTTTCTTATGGATCCTGTTTCTTGTACTCGCCGGACAGAAATCGAGCGGATTTCTCTTTTCGGTTTTGAAAAGGTGTTCACTCATATTAATACCGCTGTTGACTGTACGCCCGTCACTGGTCACGCATGCGCACGTTCGGCGTCCGAGCTCTTCCGCGTGTGTACTCTTGCTGGTGGGCACTGGCCCCGAGGAAACGTGCTCACCAACGGAGTTGGATCGTTTCCGCTTACGCCCCTTCCCCTCGCGTGAGTGCTGAGTCCCGGCAATGGTGTCAGGAAGCTCTTCCCCGCTTCCACCCTCTACCTCGCTATCACTGCTATCGCAAAAGCTGCCCTCTCCGAGATCACTATCGTTGTCACCATCTACTTCGCTCCCACCCGAGTCCTTCCCCCCTTCCTCGTCGTCATTCCTCTCCCCCTCTTTGGCGACGCCTTCCAGGGGCAGTGTTGTTTCACCAGCGTCTAGGTCGTCATCGTCGTCAAGCATAGTTAAGCCGTCCGATCGACGATCTCGTTCGGTGTCAGCACCCTCCGTTTCCTCCTCGTCCTCGTCACTCGGGGAACATTTTTTTTGGAAACATGAAACGGCAAAAAAAATGCGATAAAAAAAAATCTTCTATTATTAGGAGTACGGAACATATATACAAGTACACTGCTGTACAGTACCGGCCCGCTATAACAGTAAGAAACTGACGTCGGCCTGAGGATGGTTTTCTTATTTTCCTGGGATCATGAGCATCATTTTCTTAAATTCGCCTTTCTTATTTTCCTGGGAAAATGAGCATGATTTTCTTAGAAGCGCCTTTCTTATTTTTGCCAGCAATGTTCAAAGTTGTTTTCTTCCTCAATTTTTAATTCGTCTCTTCTCTTCTCACGTTATATTCTCAGTATCATAGCGTATACGCCCCCATCTACGCCCCAATGACCCCGATAAACCATGATGCTACTCGTGGTCTTGCAGGCGCGCGTTAGGCGTGCTCTTCCTACCCCCTGCGCGAATCGGCCCGACGTCGCTTATCTTGTTCAGGCTACCCCCTCCCCCCCCCCGGCGAACTCTCGGTCGCACTACCGACCCCCCCTCCCTCTCCCGACTCTTCCTCCTCCTCCTCCTCCTCCTCCTTTTCGGACTCAATGCGCATGCGCTTCCTACCCCCTGCGCGAATCGGCCCAACGTCGCTCATGTCGTTCAGGCTACTCCCCTTCCCCCCCGACGAACCCTTGATCGTACTACCGACCCCCCCCCCCCTCCCGACTCCTCCTCCTCCTCCTCCTCCTCCCCGTCCTCGAACTCACTCTCGCTGTCCTCTGAAGAGTCCTTGTCGGCGCAGCGCGATAGCAGTGCCCACGATCCCTCTGCCGCGGCCCCATCCACCGAGTACTTCGCTAGCGGAAGTTTCATGCTACGTGTGCTGCCGTCGGTCTCGAGAAACACGCTGAACTCGTAGAGATGGCTTGTGCGTGCTTTGGCCTTTCGTGTGATGACCCCCCTGAACCAACCCATCCCCAGCCGAAGCAGCATCTCTTGGTTAACAAGATTCCGAGTGAGGGCGGCAGGCGCTGAGCTTACAAAAGAATAACCGTCAGGGACTTCAAACGGTAGTAAGGCCTCGTCGTTAGCGATGTCGTTGTCCATGTCCAGCGCAGCCTCCTCATCAACCTCTTGCTCCCCGTGTCGCTCTCACTCTCCTCCTCGTCGCTTGAACCTGGCGGGTTCTCCTCATCCGCGGGAGCAGGCGAGATCGGTAGCACGTCCTCCAGCGGTTCCGGTGTAGTATCAACCTCCATGAAGGAGTACGTGCCCCGCTCTACGCCTTGGAGATTCATGAGGTCGTCATCGCTGCCATCTGCCGTCATCGCCAGCCCCGTCTTCTCGAAGAGGCGCTTGCTGTACGCAGTGCCACCGTCGACCTCCTTCGCGGCCTCTCCGGTCCATTGCGTGATCAAGATCCGACGATCCGACGCCGTCAGCTTGTTGGACTCCCACTTTTCTACGTTGTCGCCGTCAAGAAGCCACTTGTCCAGAGCCTGCCCCACGTAGACCTTGAAGAGCTTCCCGTAGCCGGCATCCACAGGTTGCTCCCCGTCGGTGCATTTCGGGGGCAATAGCCACAGCAGAATGTTACACTTCTCGTCGGTGGTCTGGCCGTACAGGTTGTCGGCAAAAAGGATAGACTGTTTCTCGGGTACGCCAATGGAAGCGCTACATACGCCCTTGCGGGAGGTGTTGCCCGCCCAGGAGTTGCACAAGGCCGAGTCGGCTCACGCGCAACCTTGCCAGTAGATGTCCACACCGAATGTACCCCACATATCTAGGGGCACGGTGGGACGCCAGGGGAAGGGTTGCTCTTTTGTGAAGTTGCGGCTTGGGGTTAGTTTCTTACTTCTTACTGGCACGTTTCTTACTATTAATAGCGGGCCGGTACTGTTGTACGGGGTTAAAGTGGAAAATTTAATTGTCCCTGAAAAGCTGAAAAAGGTTACTCGCGACCACCTGGGTCAGGCAGCACAGGGTGACCCGAAGGCATCGGGGCGGGGCAATAGGCCTTTCTTATTTTGCGGAGGAGAGGCCCAGCCTCGCGTCTATATATATTTCTGGAAAATCTCAGCCTGCCTTTCTTTTATTATCCTTACCATGGTATAATTTTTTGGAAAATCTCAGCCTGCCTTTCTTATATTATCCTGTTGTTTCTTATTATTAATATTATAGGTGTCCTGCACAATGCTTAAGGCCGAGGTGATGGAGACCCTGCTGTACGGGTGCGTGACGTGGACTCTTGGTCAGGAACACTTCGCTGAGCTCAGAACGGCACACCACAAACTCCTACGGATCATTGGCTTCCAGCGCCGACAACGCACTAACCACCTCATGTCGCACGCCAAGGCCCTCAAAAAGGCACAATGCGAGAACATTGAGATGACCATCCTCAAACGACGCCTCCTCATTGCGGGGGCAGTACAGCGGGCGGCCAATGAGCGGCTGACCCGCCGGGTGATGTTTGGGACGATGGCTGGTGGGGAGAACCCAGGACGAGGCCGACCGGAAAAGAACTGGGCCCAATGTCTAGCAGAAGACCTCAGGGCTTTTTCAAGCCACCGAGGGGTCCACGGAAAGCTCCCCTCTGCTAAGCAGCTGTTCGGAGTAGAGACGCTGTTATGGCCAAGGGTGGCTAAGAAGAGCGGGGTGTGTGGTACCGGGGGGTCGTCGAAGCGGCGGATGGTTTCATGGCGTGGTGGCACAGGGACGAAGCACAGAAGAACAGCCGGCTGCGCCACGCAGCAGAGGACGCCAAGAACGGCGACAAGGGGAGGGGGGGAGGGGGGAGGGGCAGCAGTCTACTGATGATACTGCTTGCTGTCGACGAATGCAGAAACGAAATGATAGATCGGGTGGCTAGGTATCGGTTCCACTATTAATAGCTCTTACAGATTTTTGCCTGTATCTCTCTCTTTCGTGTTGCTTCGTCCGCGCAGCGGATACCCGCCCTTGCTGAGTACGTATGCTTTCCGTCTACCAGGTATACCTGGTATTCAATAGCAGCTTTTCTGAAGAAGTCCTATTATTAGCTTGCGTCGTTTGTATTCTGTTTTTTGTTTTTTATTATTATTGTCTTTTTCTTCTTATTTTTCCAGTCTTGCCCCAGCTGGTGTGTTGTGTTCTCGTACCCGGTACGGTGGCATCACTTGCTTGACACTTGAATTTGCGATTTATTTTTATTTTTTGGTCTTTCTCTGTCTGAGTCTGTGACCACAGAATCAGCATCTCTCTAGGATAAGGAATCAGGACGGACACTGGGTGTAGTCTGTGACCCCAGCATCGGTATCTCTACGAAGGATAAGGAATCAGGACGGGCACTGCCTGTACTGATGAAGCTGGGTAGAAAGGACGATTTTAATGTCAAGACAACAACAGCAGTACAGCAGTAGTACCAACTGTAGTATTAATAAATAGTACTGCTGTTATACCCTTGCGTCTATTACTATTAATAATACGTTTTCTTCCGCGCTGCTGCCCCTGCTGCTGATCCTTCGGCTGTTCCTGGCCAGTATCGTAGGTGCTCATGAACCTCAAAAAGCGTGCACCCACAGCAACACAAAACAACAACCAAGCGTCCATCATCTTGATGGCGTTGCGTTGTATCGTACCATATCATGGATCTATTCCCAGCTTCCTGCTGTAGATTGCAATGCACCAGGGGTACTGTTTGCTGTCTGTTTCTGTTGCTGTGCTATACCTGGTACCGGCCTGGTGCTTCTCTTTCACTCAACCAGTAGATGGATGGATACCCACTTCGAAGTGACTTTCACTAAACATGCAGGGGCGACCTAGCTGCGAGGTCGCAGTGATGCCAGCACACCAGCACGCGAATCACAGGCTACGAGCAATCTGTGCTAGAATTTCGCTGCTGGTGCGACTATCAGTCCCCCTTTTGGTAGAACCGCGTTGCTCGGAAATCTGTTGTTGCACATGGCACACAAGCGGAACATATGTGGGGAATATGTTTAAAATCACCCCCCCCTCCCCTACAACCACCCATATGTTTCACATAATAAGATATACCCCCCCCATCCACCCGATAGTTTTTGTTCTCTCGATATTATTTGTAGCGAACCTCGGGCAGATGAAATAATAAGCTAGAGGAAACAAACCAAGCAGAGCGGAAATTGGGGGCATAGCGCACCGGACAGCACCAGTGTCAGCGCTGTGAGGGACAGCATAACCACGCTCGAGCGATCTCGCAACAAGAGCAGGGAAAGGTTTAGGAACTGAAAGCCCTAGGGGCGCAATTTTTTTGCATCCCTCCGCTGACTCGTGCTCGCAATCTTCGGCCGCGCACTCCCGCTGAGCGTCTGGCGCCTAGCCGGCAGCACCCCTAACCGGGCAGGCTTCTGTCTTCTCTTTCCACATGGGTCTTCTCGGGCGAGCATGGGCGTTCCCAGCCATGCTCCTGGCGTTGGTGGCCTGTGCTGAAGGAACGGTGAGTGCATAGGGCCGAGCCTGCTCTCCCTGGGGCGAGTTACAGGTGTTAGCTTTTGATGGCGAAAGAGTTTCCCGGTGCTGGCTGTGGCGCGTTGTCTTGATTGTTTTTGTACACAGCCTTTTAGAACATACATACCGTACACGTAATAACCGGATCCCTTCACAGACTTCAGCGGAGGAAACCTTCCACTAGGGAGAGATGGGGGTACGTCTGGCATACCCAGCCGAGATCGACGGCCGTCACCATTGATACCTGGGACGATGTCATGCATCGAGCAAGCGGGAAATAAAGGCACGGGGTGCAGCGGTGTTCGTTGTGGGTATGGGGCTTCCAGTCCACAACCCAGCTCCCACTCGGTTTGCTCCGTATGGCGACAGGACAGGCAGCACCGCGAAACATCCAACCTTCGGCTACGGAAGCATGACGAGGCAATGCTGCATTCCGTGCTCGGTGTCCTTACTTTGGTCGTGCTCCCGGTCCTTACTCGTTTCGTGCCGCCAGCCCTTACTTATTTCTTGGTCAAGGGTAGTGCCAGCTCGGGTTGGCGGTGTACAACATAGCCCCGCCTCTTACTTCGGTTTGTGGTTTCTCTTGTGCTTTCGTGGGCACTGCAGTTCCTCAGGCACGACCCGACCCGAGCTCGCGTGCACAGTAGACCTGGTATGTTATTACGTAATTGAATAACACAGCAACCCCGACCGCTTGTAGATTTCACAATTTTGTGCTCCGAAGTTTGTGCCCGAAAACTACAGCAGCGAAACAGAAAAAGGATCCTCAAATTGTTGTCTCACCAAGGCTGCAAGGACGAGATGTATGTCAGCTTGAGAGCATATCGCAGGGAAGTGCACCGCTGCTTGCTGTGGTTCACCTAGCGAAGCTTCTCTCCTTTACGAGCACAAAACGCCCTTTTCAGTTTAGCCTGCTACTGCTGAGATCGGCTCTCTCGCGAGAATTTCTCGTCAGAGTGGTACGCACGACCACCGCTAAAGTAGCCGCTTTCACAGAGCAACGTGACAAATTCACTTAATTTTTGTACGTACGAATTCTTTCTTTTCGTTTTCGACGGCAATGTTCCGGTTCCTCTCCCAACTTGTTCCGATGATGAATGCCAGTAGAGAACATCTACCCTGCTCCAATAATTATCTGTCTGTGCGCATCACATCTTGACATCGCGCCGAGCGAACGAACTTACGGAATATGGACACAGCAGCAGCCACGTGCTCTCATGCTGCTGCAATATCTCGGCACGTGAGTACTATTTACTACCAGGTATTTACTATTAATACGAGTATTTACTGGTATTGATACGAGTACTACGAGTACTGCTGTACCTGGTATCTGGTATCTGTAAAGCGTACTCGTACGGTAATTTCTCTACCTGGTACCTGGTATGCTATTTCTGTCTTGAATTTTTGCCACCCTTCCATCGCCAAATGATTATGGAAAAACCCTGAAAACAAACTCGTTCGAAAACCTGCTTTTTAGTACGTTTTCGCGCCGCTATTCAAGTGAGTGGATAACTCTCCCTTGTCTTGCTCCATGTATTCGTACTTTGTCCACAAAACGCGAAAGTGTGTGCTGTTCCAATTCGATTCGGAATGGTTTTTGCTTTGTTTGATTCCTGTTTTCATGGACAGAGATTGGAATTACTATCAAGTACCAGGTAGGTCTTTCCGCAAAATCGTTTCTTATCGCACGTATTCCAAGTAACCAAACTGCTGCAGCTGCCCACGTGCAAGATTTTTCCGATTCTGAAGCCAAGTAGGTTGCCCCCAGACTTACTTACGGAAAGTGGGCGCACTGGTGCAGTTCGAAAGTGTTGCTGGTTTGAGCGACGGGGATTGAAGACGTCCGTCTGTTGGGAATGGGAGTTCCGCAAGACAACTGTATTGCGTGGCTCGTCGTATCTAATCTGATGATTTACGAACCCTTTCTTCCGCCGCTTCCGACCGCACCAATTTCCTATTCTAATTCCAAGTAATTTGTCCCCATGGTGTGAAACGTGTGGTCTGTTCTCAAGTGTCGTTTTTATTTGAGCGACGGAAATTGAAAGCGGCCACCTGTGGGTCTTTCCGCAACACAAATATATGCGGTTCTTATTGCATTCCTATTGCATGTATTTCAAGTGCCGATGGCCACCTGTGGGTATTTCCGTGACGTTAGTATATGCGGTTCTTGCCGCATGTATTTCATGTGTCGATTCTGCTGTTCCTTCCATTAAGTTTTTTTCAGCTCTGTCAAAGTTTGCCTGAGTATTTTTTCCCCGGTAGTATAATAATATGAATGCTAATAGTTGTTCCTAAGGCGTAAACTGGGGTGGAGTTCGAAGACTGCCACCTTTTGGTTTTTCCGCAACGAACATACCAGGTAATGCGTTTCTACCGAGTAAACCGAAATCCCATCCTGCTACTGCTGTAATGGCTAAATAGTTATATACATGTACCGCCTCCCTGTCCTGTTTGCATTCCTTGTATTGACAACGATATCGTTTTTTTTATAATATTTGTAACGAAATGACCATTATTTAATCTAACATTTTTTTACTTTGCCCACTTGCCCGATGTAGGTTTCCTTCGACGAGAAGATGGCTTTCGTTTACGACATCGCACCTAAGGTTAGGATCGCCGGAAGCGGATTCGGCACCCTGGACGCTGCGGCGCTGAAGCTTTCTTTCGCGCCCAAGCTGAAAGTGGGTAAGGACTACACGGTCGAGGTGCAGAGCTCGACGGTCATTGTGCTCTACCTCAAACCCGGAAAAAAGTGAGTTTCGAGTTTGGACACGTGGGAATTGATTTTCGAGTTTCGAGTTTTGTTGTTTTAAACATACCGTATTCTAGTGACGAGTACATACGAATTGTTTTTTCGTTGGTTTGCGCTCTGTGTGAGTTCGCATGACACGTTTATACTGCTGTGGTACGAGGCATGCGATTTTCAATAGCTTCTGCTGCTTGGTGTGTGTTGTTTTGCAAGCGAATGATGTCGATGAGTAGAGATCCATGGTCTTAAGGGGCGAGAGCCTGCCGGCGGCGTCCTCCCAAACCTGTGTGTGTGTGTTTTTTTTTGCCATTCGAGGCGGATGGAGAAGTGTTGTCTCCTGTTTTGTGCAAGCCGGTGGCCAAATGTTTTTTATCATACGCCAGGTCAGCTCCCGCCACATGACACCGGCCATGGTGTGAAGATGGTGACTCTAGGGTGGGTCGGAGCCCCTGACGAGCGCACTCTGTTCAGAATTCATGACGCAATCGCTGTTTCTGTTAATCGATGTCTGTCGAGGACTCGGAATCTCGCCGCTTCGACCCAAAGATCGGCGTGAGTTTTTCTCTAGCCCCAGATTTGCTTTTTTCGGGCTTTTCCAAAAGTTAGGATTTTATTTTTTTGTCAGCGAGCCCATAGGAAGCGTGTTCTATTTTTTTTGCTAGGGTATCTTTGAAATTCAAACGTTTTATTTATACGTCGCTTTCCCATTGGCATAGGTCTAACACATTTTTTTTTCCCCTTTTTTTAGTACCTGTTACTTTGACGAGTATTTTGCACCAATACGTTGAAATACGAGTATGTGATTTGAAAAATAAACTGGTACCTGGTATTCGGCAAATCGATGTTTCGTTTTTGTTATTTTTCGGGTTGTCCATGTGCTCTGTGTAGAGTAGCCAGTCGGGGGAGCGGTGAGAACTCAAATGCGGTCGATGAGTTTTTTTTTTTGTAAGTTGTTGTCACCTTAACTCATCGCCACAACACAAAAAATGTAATCCGTGGTTTTAGGACAGGCTCCAATAACTCTCGGGAGTAAAAAAAAAACTCGGGAAAGAAGAAGAAATTGGCGTGGACACCCGCGGCCATGTTTTTTATTGTAGTATTAAATAGTTCGGTTTGTACATTGATTCGTTTCATGTGTGCGTTGTGTGCGCCTCAAAGATGTCAGAAGACAGCACTTTCACCCCTCGACAGACAGCAAGTTTACCTTGCCTCGCTCGACTGACACCGCACTACGAGTACCATACTGGGTTTCAGTGTTGAGCACTCGGCCCTACACCCTCCCCAGCGCACGTTGTGCGTTGCTTGATATGTATCCTGGTATCTTTGGTGCGCCTTTTGGTTTTCCTGTATTTCTAGGTGTATGGTGTTCAGATTAAACCGTTCCTTCTACCCGTCGACAACCAGCACAGCCAGTGTCCGTGCGGATTCTCCAATCCTAGAGAGTGACAATATTTACTTTTAATAGTGTGTGCTGCAATATATACCGTATAACACGGATGATAGCACCCCCCCCCCGCCCCTTATGAGAGCCTTCGGCGGTATATTTTTTGCATATATTTTTTCGATCGTCACTTTATCACCGGGAGTACGTTAGATAGCACACCTCCTTCGAAGGTACGCCTGACATCAAACAAAAAAATCACACCCAGACACCATTCACCAATAACATGCACGGCTACGGATATGGAAATCGAGTATCGGGACAACTGCTGCGCCCGATGACAGTGGGCTGGTCGAGCCTGCGCCCCAGACCAGGCTCAGACCCCACCGGTACCTGCTGCTGCCGCGCCTCGAGCGAGGATCACGTCTTTTTTTTCCGGGTCCTCTCCTACCAGTACTCGTACAGTACCGCTACTGGTATTGGCGCTCACTCCTGCCGTGGCTCACACACCGACGACGGGTACTAGTACCGGTGAAGCGCAATAAGCTCTGCCAGAAGCGCCCGACATTTGAGCCACAGGGCCTGCAATCTGTTCGGTGTCTGGTAGCACTCCCTGGTGATACAAAGACAATTCCGCCACGTAGCACACCTCGTTATCACGCACGCCCCCGGTCATCTGGCTGAGTCTGTTCGCACTCGATGGCAACCGACGTCCCGTTATCACACCCCCTCGTTATCACACACCCCAGCCGCGGGGCTCCTGTGCATGGTGCTTATCACCGGGGTTACGCTAGTTACCACACCCCCTTATAAAGGCACAGCACCCCGCCCCGGACCCCCGGTAACTATATTTTCAAAGGTCAGGAAGTTATCACCGAGGTGTGCTTTTATCCGTGTTTTACTTGGAAAACATATTTTTAAAGGTCAATATGTTTTTGCTGGGGCGTGCTTCAATTGGGGTTATTCGGTACTCGTTCGTGCAAGACCCACCGCTGTCCGGCGAGTCCAGACTGGCCCTGCGGCCGGTCCGTTTTTTTCAAGCGCCACACGAGGAGAGACTATATTCTGGTTGAAACACCATCTGGTTTTCTCGTGCAACACAATCGTCATCTGATCAGCTGATCAGTCGAGGCTGGCCTTTCGGCCGGCGGTGTTTTTTCAAGAAAAAGGCCTCTTGAGGAGAGGCTCTAATTGCAATACCACCTTCTGAATATCCTCGTGCAACACAATTGGTTGTATGATTGGTTGAGGCTGGCCTGTCGGCCGGCGGTGTTCTTTCGGAAAGACGCCTTTGAGTAGAGGTCCCATCTGCAGTACCGCCTTCAACACAATCGGTTGTCTGATTGGTCAAGGCTAGTCGACGGGCAGGTTCTTATGGAAGGAGGCCCCTTAGGAGGGACCCTGATCGCAATACCACTTTCCAAGTATACTCGTGCAACATTGCTGTCTGATCGGTCCAGGCTTGCCCTTCGGCTGGTGGTGTTCTTTCGAAAATACGCCTCATGCGGGGAGGCTCTGATTGCAACACCGCCTGATAGATTCACCCATGCAGGAACACTTTTCGAGTAGTTGAGGCTGGCCTTTCCACCGGTATCTTGTTTCCGATGTAGACGGCTCCTGGGGAGAGACGCTTGTTGCGACGCCGCTTTCCAAATTTTCTTGGGGAACACCTCTGGTGTCTGATCAGCCGAAGCTGGCCTTTCGGCTGAAGGCATTATCTTGACAAAACTCCCCCGAAACACGCCTCTTTCTCGCTCTCTGCCCGCCTCGAGTACGGGCTAGTGTCGAGGCCGAGGTGGGTCTGGGCTGAGCGACTCACGAGATTGAAAATAACAAAAAAGTGCTGGCGGAGATTATTTGCCTTGTGGTGTGCAACCGCTTGACCGCCCCTGCCGACCTCAAGCCCTACAGAGGAAAGGGGTTTGGGGTTCTTGGGTCGGATAGGGCGTCGGGGTCGACGTGCAAGATGAAAATTTGACGAAGCTACTTGATATTTTGAAGCGAAAGCCTTTCGCAGCATGGCAGTGGATGGTACGGGAATTCTTCGTTTTTTCGACGATATTGTTGCCAGTATGTTGCCCGCCTGCACTCGCTGCTGTCTAAAGCCCTGTAGCAACCATAGTGACGTCAACACAAAATAAGTTGAGCTGTCGGGAGAACAGTCTACCGCCAGTGGCAATGCAGACAAACGTGTACATGATATGCTGTTGCTACTATCTGTGGAGAATATTATAATGGTGGATATTACCAGGTGTGAAGTTACTTGCAATACTATTAATAGTGTCCCCCGATTTATGACATGACTCGAAGCTACTGCAACACAACGACAAAGGTACGGGCAAACAGCATACTAAGCAGAATGCTAACCCAACTGCGCAAGCCTCATGTTGCTCTTTGGGTGTTCCCGCAAACCGTTGGACGAACTTACATGTGATGTTTGAGGGGGGAATTAGAGATCTAGACTGACCATAATCATGATTTGTACCTGGTAGGTGTTGTCTCTCGTTTATCGCCAATTGGTATCAACTAGTATTAATATTAATAATACTATGCTCTTGTATCATTCATGTTCATAGCATCAACTACTGTTATACAGTAGGACCTGGTATCGCCAATTGCGAGAGGACCCAGAGGTCGAATCATGTTACCTTATGATATACACTCCACCAGGGAACGCGAGCAATGTTGAAATTCGTGCATCTTCTTCACTGATGGCAATAGCAAGAGTTCAACGCATATTCGAAGGGTATGTTCTGTATATAGTGTGCGTATAAAAACCGGACCCGGGGTAGTTCCCAGGGTGTTATCCCCTTTAGAACCGCAGTCCCGTTTTGGGGACAAACTACTTGAAATTTGACTGGTTTGTCCCCAAAAACGGGACTGCGGTTCTAAAAGGGTTAACCGTACCCGGAATTTCGAAGTGCTGTACGACATTCAAACCAGTACCCGAAATTTCTGTAAGTGCTTAAGACATGATATCCGTATCTTGAATCCACAAACGCTGCAAAACGTAACCTCGGTAGCCTTTGTTTACTCGCGGACGGTACAAGTAGAATAGCCTTAATGCGTACAACAGTTTTTTTGGTTGTTTTGAATCGTACGGATACCATACGATACAACTTATGTCAGCTGGAAACTCGACGAACTTGGTCGAGAGTCGGCAGCAGCCTGTGGAGTGTCGATACTAGACGCGACCGTTTTTTGTCGTAGCTCAGCAAGGGGGAGGCTCTAGTCATAGCCTCAGCAGCATCCTTGGGGATAAGCCGCGGCCACAGACGTCGTCTATTCCCCACCCCGGTTCATGTCTTCATTTTCATGTTTTGAGGGGGCAAAGCGATAGGGTTCGTTCAGCATTCCCGCTGCCGTATATCGGGGGGCGAATGTTGACAACTCGCGCTCTCGCACACTTACTTGACTCAGTAACTTCTCGACATCAATGGTTCGACTCAAATCGACATACAGTCGAAAGTTTCTATCTAAAGCAATCTGTCCCGGATATGTTGACTGCGCAGCTTGCGTATTCCCGATCCGTACCTCGTGTGTTGTACCAGTATGCACGCAGTGTGGGGCCGCTGAGAAAAAAACGCCCATCTGACTTGAAACCTCCTTTCGACACTTACCTCAACCTATGAGAGCGACATTGAGCTTACCGGTAGCCTCTTTTCAAGGGTTTGGTGTAGCGATCGCCGCTCAGCGCGATTTTTTTTTCCCATTTGGATTGGCATCGCCTTGGGCGCTCCTAATTTATTGGACGTTCTTGCTTATTCGTCGTTATATTGTGTACCGTTCAGGTAATTCAATTTTTTCGTCCCCGGTGGCTTAGTAGGTGGTCCGCGTGCCTGTCAAGATCGATTTCATGGGTTCGAGTCTCACCGAGTGCATGCTCGTACGGTAGGGGCTTTTTGTAGCATAAAAACTGATCGGCGGAAAGCGCGAGAGCGCGAGTTAGCTACATCCGATGAAAATCGACAAGCAGAGGGAATGTTGAAACCTTTGCGCGACAACGAAAAATAAAAGCACGTACCGGGGGGGGGGGGGGGGGGGGCGACGCCTGTGACCACGTCTTGTCCAGAAAATGGCTCAGGGTAAAAGCTCCTACCAGTACGAGCTACCAGGTAGACTGTAAAGTGAGAGTGATCGTTGAACAAATTATAAAAAAAATCAACGCGATGCTAACGCGATGCTAACATCGCAAGACTGCTGAAAGCAGAACAAATACACCCAGGTATGTAGCTTGGAGACTTGGGAGACCTCCCGATGCGGAGAAACCCCGACCCCTTTGGATTGACACACACGCTTTGGATGCGGAGGAACCCCGACCGTTTCCGAGTGACCAACGGGGAACTCGACTGCTCGTACTAGTTACGCTTGACTGTCACCGGCCATCAGTTGTAGGCCCTTAGTGTGGTATGAGTACGCTGTACCTCTATACTGCTGTTGGTAGACATGATTATCACACCCGACTAAACAGCGCAGCTATCAAGGGCACCCTATTAAGCGGTCGCTATCGTACTACACATGTCTTTCTGTTTCTCTGCGAACATCCGCGAAGCGCTTGATCGTTATTACTGTTGAAAACTTTCGCGCGGAGGTGCGATCGTTGCTCGGCGCTTGCTTTCTCAACTACGGAGTTTGCCGTACGATGTTCAACATCTTTCTAGCAAGCTGTCGACCAGATATTCCCGAAAACAAGCTGTCCGACATGGACAAGCTTCATCGTTGTGGGAGCTTTCGAGCGCTGAAAAATGACCACAACCAGTGCGACCAAAAGCAAGGCGCCTAGCGGTAGGCATACCATAGAAGCTCTCTATGTGCCGTACATTATACCAGGTACATTATACCAGGCAGTACACACGAGGTACTTTCGTCGAGTAAGAGTGTTGGTATCGATGTACTCGGAGGAATAATTGGTACGGATCAGGGACCCTGGGTGCGCTAGATGTATCGTTGATACGCTTTCCCGGAAGTAATGTTTTGCGGGGTAACGTCGACCCACCACCGTACCTCTGGTGGGGGGATTATAGCTTGACTCCGGAAGTAGTGTTTTGCGGGGTGACGTCGAGCCACTACCGTGCCTCTGGTGGGGGGGTTGAGGGCGGCAAATACCCGTGTAATTTCAGTGTCGGCCCCACTTCCGTGTCATAGCCCCACTGTATTCAACTCTGTAGAGATATGGCCACACGTGTGTACCACGTACGTAGCTCTCGTTCGTTTGCCGTCTCTTCGTCTTTGGTTTGATTGCTGCAGCAACAGCAGTAGTTGCTATCGTGTACGATCCCACTAAGCGCCGCAATAGAGAGGTGCAGATGTATGCACAAAAAAGGGACACCTCTTGTTTGTATGCGGATACACAGTTGAAGGTAGATGAACAACGTACACTGAATAATTTACGATGCCTGGGCTCGTTGTGTATGATACTCCTCCACTGCGGTGTATGTGCATGCGGTTCCGTTCGTGTGCTTTCTGGCTTACTCGTGCTGTTCTGCTATGCTCATGCTGTGCTACGTTATACTGCGGTACAACTACCGCAGGTGGATGAAGCTCGAACCTGGGTCATCACCCACCGGCCTTTACCTGTCTTCTGCCAAGTCTGGCGATGACAGCCTGCTGGAAGACTCCGTTCAGGTCAGTCATTTTTCGAGTCATTCCCCTAGTAACTGAGTCGGTCAAGCCACTAACTTGAGGCATTTGTTTAGGTGCTCACTCGGTTATCAAGTTACTTGGCCGGTTACCAGGTCAGCAATTCAGTCGTTCGTACTATGTTTCTCCTTGCAGGTCAGTCATTTAGCTGTTTTAGTCATGCGTTCATGTTCTCGGTTAGTTCCTGAAGTCCGTTACCTTCAGGTATTTACTCCAGTTACTCGGTCAGTAACCCAGTATTTCGGTCGCTCATGACCTGATGAAATACTGCGTGCCAAACTGGTACCTGGTAGTGACATAAATCAGTTCCGTAGCCACTCATTTCACCACCCAGTTAGATCGGTTATTCAACCAGTTGCCCAGTTATTCAGTTCCCAAGTTACTCAGTCAGCTACTCGGAAGTGAGCAGTTACTCGATCAGTTTGGTATTCGTATCCTTTCCCTAAGAGTACGCGCAGGTCAGTATTTGACCCCGTTACGCCGCCGGTTGCGAACAGCTGTTCAATGTTTATGAATTACCGTCTTCCAGTTACTCAAGGTGCTTGTTAGGGCACACATGTTACTCAGTCAGTTACTCGATCAGTTCCTCTGTCAATACAGTTACACAGTCGCATCCTGCCCGAAGCCTACACACGGGTAATTTATTTACTCAGTCATCATTCTGTCGGCCAGTGATTGACTTAGCCCACGTATTGTCTGCAGTCGAAGTAGCTTCTTCATGGAGTATATACTAGTGCTATTATACGTGTTGTTTCCCTTGCTGTGGTATCTGGACGAAGGTACCTATTATCCACGGACCTTGATATCCGTATGTACTTCCTGTACCGGGTTGGTATCATACATGATGCCGCCTGTGGTATCCATCTGTACGTAAACGTACCCATTATATATCCCGCATATCACTGCCTGTACAACATATCATTTACCGGGTATCGTGAAAATCCGGGCATCGGGTTGTACCCGGTTGTCGGGTAGTACCCAAGTAACCGATAGCACCCGGGTATCGAGTTGTACCCGGTTATCCGGTAATACGGGGTTATCCGGATAGTACCCGAGTATCGCGTAACACCCAGACATGTTTTTTTTTTACAGTAGTATCTTCGTGAAGACATGATAATCTGGCGTTATTCTTCCCCCTGTTTAATAATAACTCCTCCATTAGGAGTACGAGCGGTGCTCCGTTTCGAAAGGGATGCGTGGTCAATGATGAATTGATCACGTGGTCAACGATGAATTGACCAAGAAAACCAACTATTAATAATGAGCACCCCAACCAGTTTATGACCGTCATATATCAAATTGTTTGTTTTTTTTCTGGTCTGTACAGATTGCGACCATCGTAGCGTCACCTACGGTAGAGGCTTCTTCCAAGGAGGTGTACATGAAGACCACGCCGAGACTCGTCGTCAACGGGACCAACTTCAACCCGAAGAACACTGAGCTGTACTTCGACCCTCCTCTTCAGGAAGGAACAAACATCCAAAAGCAGGTGCGATAAAAAAATACTTTCCAATATTTGACACCACTATTCCACCAGGATTAAACACCTATCACGTCCCTTTTCTGCGAAAAATATGTACATCCCAAATACCTGATGCTGCGCGCGATACGTCATTTTTTTTTATCATTGTTTAGACACGCGAGCAGATGAGGAAGTGTGTGGCTCACCTCTACTGCATTCCCTTGGTGGGCCATATTTTTTCCTGAGCGAGGGAAGGCGCTACCGGCGGTAGGATGGATCACTTGCGATATATTGTTGTTTTATTCCCTTTTCCAGCTCATTCCCTCCCGTAACTTGAGGTTAGGTATGAGAATGGCGCGCTATGTATACTTCCCCCTCCCCGTTACTGTCATTCGTTTTTATCCAGAAAAGTCCAGCATCCATCCACCTTCGCTAGGTTAACGCGGAAAGTGTTATCGTGATTGAACCGATTAGATTTGATAGTGATTTCGTGAAAAACGTTTCTTTGGGTCCTACCAGGTATCGAGGAATATCGCGTACCAGGGTATTTTGTTGATTTAAAACGCACTTAGAGGTCAACCAACAAACACCCGAGGGCGACCTACGAGGCAAGCGACGGCCCGCGTCCGCCACGCGACGCAGCCAGCGGCCTTTTTTTTTCGCTGGCACCACCACCTCAGAGGCTATCGCTCTCTGAATGCCTTGCCTGGCTGGCTGGCGCAGCCCCAGAGCCCCACGCAGGCAGCAGCGACGGGGATACAGCGATTGAACGTATAGGCGAAGTCGCAACCTGGGCGGTGCTCGTGCGGTTTGCGAGGCAAAGAGGGATGGAAAACTGGGTTCGGGACGGCCGTGTAATTAGTTTATTTAGGCGCCGGGGGTGGTCTACTCTGTGCTAGGGGCCATCGGACCTCGCGTTGCGGCTGCTCCGTTGGCCCTATCTCTCGGCAGTGATGGGTCTCGCTTCCCAAGCAGGCCACGACACGGCTCAAGTTTGCGTGGCTCGCTTTGGTTTCAGGGACATGCCACGGCCAGTTGGACAAACCCCCCAAATAGAATAACACGAAGAGCAAAATATGTCCCCAAAGATACTTTCGTCGAATTTGTTGTTTTCGGATTTTCGATTCAAAACGCCAGCTCAATGATTTAATTTCCACCAATCAGAGGCGAATCAAATCAAAACGAATTTTTATTTTGGAAATCCAACTTCAAAGAGTCCTCGTTAATACGGGCCCCAATCGATTTCTGCATGGCAATTTTCAACTTTTTCAAAAATCCCTTGTGCTCGACCTCGTGAAACCGACGTCACCACGTACCGGCAGGCGGTAGTGAATGAAAACAATAAAAGACTAAAAGCTGTGAGACCGAATCTGATTGGTACAACTTTTACAACCTTGGGGGGCTTAACATCTTCCTGCTGACACGGGATAACTGAGGGTATGTATTTCACTACCCACAGCGGAAGGCTGCCTGTGCAACAGCAGTGCGCCTGGTGAAAATAGATGAGCATCAGCCAAAAATAGGTATACCTACGCGTTTTGGGCCAATATTAGGTACACTGCGCATTGTACCCCATACAGCTTTCTGGCGCCCTCTGATATTTGGCATGCGCTCCTCCGTACAACGAATGGCTCAAAAGGCCAAGGTAGACCTACTATCAGCTACCGGTATTCCACTTCCGTGTCACCTACCTTTGGCTTCGGTTGTTCCTATAAATCGCTCGAACGATCACTTTCTCGCTACTGAAACAGAGAGACAAAAAACACTGCGGAAACAGCCCGAACGCAGATGACACCGCAGACAACACAGTCCACCCATTATTCTGTACTTCACCCCCAATCCACGTATCCGAACGTTTTATACTTATTCGAGGCGCTCAGCTTTGTGTAGTGCTCTCATATTTCCCTTGTTTTTAACAGACCTAGTGGCGGCCTTGGTAGCATAATACTACTGATAATTAGTATGTGAACCCGTAACCATTTTCGCGTACTCGTAAGATGCGTATGATAGGTGGGGCATGTCGTATCACGCACGATGACATTGGCATTGCTTTGCGCACTGCTGTGCTTCCTGCATACCTCGTACGTGGCAATGTACTGCTGTGCTTCGGCACAATTCGATGCGAGTCGACGAGGGAAGAAAAGGCTGAAATCTTCTCGCGATAAAAATGAAGGCACGTACCGTAGCGGGAAGGGGGGAGAAGAGCCTGCTATGTGACCCCGGATCTGAGTTACGAGTTGGAAGGAGAGAGAGAAGAAGATGTGCGAAGATAATGAATGGGATGGAAAAAAAAAAAAAAAAAAAAAAAAAAAAACTCGTACCTGGTACGTGGCAACGTCGTATCTGTGATTTGGCGTGTTTTTTTCACCACGAAACATGTACCAGGTACCAGGTACTGGTATGTATTTTTTATTAATAGGATTGAAGAATCGGCACGCACACTGGGTGTGCTGGATGCTGGATGTTGACGGGCAGAAATAACACGAACACACACACATGCACTCACCCACGTTTGCTATGGAACGTTGGTCCGGACCGCGCCAGCAGTTGTGTAACTGAGACGCCCCTAACCCTCTTAGGACCGCAGTCCCGTTTTGGGGACAAATCATATAGAGTTTGACTGGTTTGTCCCCAAAACGGGACTGCGGAAACTCCTTTAGAACTGCAGTCCCGTTTTGGGGACAAAAACTACTCGAAATTATGGTCCCCAAAAAGAAACAGCAGTTCTGAAAGGTAGATGCTGTACGTACACGTATATACCGATTTTTTTCTCCTACTGTTTCCGAAGTGTTTTTTTTTTTTTTTTTTTGTCTTTTCGGTAGCGAAAAAGTGATCGTTCGAGCCGTTTATAGCTTCAATTGAAGCCAAAGGTACGTAAGTGACACGGCGTACCTTGGCCTTTCGAGCCATTCGTGGGTACGATGGAGCGCAGGCCAATTTTTCATGCGGCGCCAGTAAGCGTTTTCCGGGGTACAGCAGTGCGCAGTGGACCTCTTGATGGCCCAAAAGCCGTGGGGATGCCTATTTTTTGGCTAATGCCCCAAATATTATCCGTACGTATTACCAAGTACCAGGTATACGTCGTTGTTCTCGTGTATACTATGACTGGTATACGTCAATGTTCTCGTATACCTGGTACCTGGTAAAGCACGAAGGCATGTAGTAAGGCCATATTTTCGAGACCACTAACTGCGGTAACAACATACCAGGTACTATTATTGTCGATACTCCTGCTGTGTGTGTTCTTCACATTAAACCGTTCTTTCTACCCGTCGACATCCAGCACAACCAGTGTCCGTGCCGATTCTCCAATCCTAGAAGAGATACAAGTTCTGTGGTCACAAAGCTACGCCACAGAGATACTGCTGTACTATTGTTGATAATACCTTCTTTTTAAGAAATACTTTGTCGTGGCGTATTGTCCTCGCCATCGGTGGGGTGAGATATTGCGATACTGCTGTTGTTCTATTACGGGCGACCATAGTTAATAGGATCTACGGTGCACACAACAACCTATAAATTCCGTACTTTTTCTTTTTTTTTTCTTTTTTTTTCTTTTTTCTTTTCTTCATCCCATTTATTATCTTCGCACATCTTCTTCTCTCTCTCCTTCCAACTCGTAACTCAGATCCGGGGTCACATAGCAGGCTCCTTTCCCCCCTTCCCGCTACGGTACGTGCCTTCATTTTTTATCGCGAGAAGATTTCAGCATTTTCTTCCCTCGTCCACTCGCATCGAATTGTGCCTACCCACGCTGCAAGGCGCTCTCAACAATTGAATCCCTTTTTTATATTTTTGCAAATAAAGTCAAAGTCCGACCCACCTGGGGCTCTAACCCAGGACTCAAACAAGTAGAATTCGAGGTTAACCACTTGAACCACCGGGGCGACTGACAATACTTGGTCCTATTTACTATGGCCCCTGGTAATAGTGACGAGACGAAAGACCCCTTTTCTGTTTTCACATCTTGGCAGCTTGCTGGATCTAGTTTGTGGTCTCCACACGGGGTGTCCCCTTTGATTGCACGATGATCAACCTTAGCACAACGATTCGCAAATCACACCATCATAATATCATCTTCATATTCATAGTCATCCCTGGTAGTCTAGAGGTACGAAGTTATTATTGTTGTTAATAGTAATACCTCTGGTAGACCGCCGGGGATATCGACGGCAGGACTGAAATAACAGCAGACGACAGCAGTAGTAGAGTAGTTACCTAGTTACGGGTACAGCAGTCGTTGCTGTTGTTGTTTCTCTCACTCACTCTCTAATCAATGAGTACGTCGTCACCAAAACGTGGATCCCTAGGAAGATCCGAGAACCTATTCAAAGAACAATCAAAATCCGGCTGGGAAGCACGTGGTCGTGCTTCCCACTAAAAGTACATGAGACAAAACAGGCAAGCGAACACCGAACTGAAATCGATGTCCTGAACTTCATTAATAACATGGCCGCGGGTATCCACTCAATAACAGCACGGAGGTGGCCCCCGATCTCACAACTAACCAACTCGTGGCTAATGCTGTCTGGAGAGCTGTCTGCATCGTACGAAACGCACGGTAGGGTAGTGGTGAGCATAGAGAGGAACACTCCTGCTGTCACCAGTGACGTAAATAACAGGAACTGCTGCCTCGTGAACGATGACTGCTGCTCTCGTGATGACGTGCGCGCCGGTCGTGGGTCTCCGTCTGCCGTCCTGCTGCCGTTCTCCATGGCCGTCTCATCGCCTTGGACCAATCGGCCCGCTCCTTCGCACGTGCTCTTGTTGCCACTGCCTTCCAGTCGGTTCCCCTTTCCCCCCGCTCCGGGGACACAATGTTTCTCATACTTGGTTGCGGTTCTGATCTGAAACACGAAAGTTATCGCCCTGGGTGAGTTCAGTCCGTCTACGAGTACCGCGTCCCTGGATCTTCGCTCGTGAATACGGAGGAGTCAGGGTTGTGAACCGACAGAAACACGCGGTAAACATGCTCCGTTTTTGGGTTTTTTTACAATAAAATCGGTCGGGGTCGGTCGGTTTTCTGAAGCAAACCGGAACCGAAAACCCCCCCGAACCCCGAACATGTCGATCGGTTCCGGTCGTTCGCTCTTAAAAACCGAGGAAAATTGTCTGTGTATTCGGTTGTCGGTTCACAAGCGGAAACCGTTTTGTCTCTTTACCTGATCGGGTGGAATCTGTACTGAGCTCCTGTGCTGTTCGTCGTACTCCTTCTGTGTTCGTCGAAAAATCTGTCGACCTTCGAGTAATGACCACATACATATTGTGACAACGTGATGACGTGACGACACGCTGATTCGTACACTACTTTTATGTAGGAGTATTAGAAATAGTAATGATATTCTGTTTGTTTCTGAACAATATGTGGAAATAAGAAATAAGGTGCTGCTGAAAGACGAGGTGTACGTACGAACCTGTACTCTGTAGACAGTTACCAGGTACCTGGTACCAGGTAAAATGTGTCAAATTCATCATGCCTACGAGGTACCAGGTACGTATTAATAATAACTTGATACTGCTGTACCTGGTACCGGTTTGTGTCTATTAATACTGTTAAACTGCTGTACAGCCCCAGTGGCTTGATCGGTGGTCCGCATGCCCATCAGGATCAATTGCGTGGTTCGAGTCTCTCCGAGTGCATGTTGCATACATAATACCAGGTATATGATTAGCGGAAAGCGCTAGAGGGTGAGTTATCGCAAGCAACATTCGATGGAAACCGGCGAGCAGTGGGAATGCTAAACCCTATGCGCGACAAAAATAAAGGTGCGTACCGAGGGGGGGCAAGGGACGACACCTGTGTCCACGGCTTGTCCCGAAGATCGCTGAGGTTAAAACCTCCCACCACGAGGTAGGCTAGAAAGTGAAAAAGCTGTTGAAAACCCCATAAAATAATAAAAATAGTACCAGGTAGTAAATGATAATAATGACAATAGTAAGACCAACTGTTACGGGAAATTATTTCTGAGCCCTCAAAACTGGGTTTTCAAGCCGAATATACGCGTTTTACTCGGCGGGAAAGCCCAAAACATCGACAGGCTTCCCCAAGTGCTATGTGACCCCGGATTTGAGTTACAAGTTGGAAGGAGAGAAGATGTGCGAAGATAATAAATTGGATGAGCAAATGGTCCCCGGAGTTTTTTGCGAGCTTTCAGAAACAATTTTCGGTTTTTCCGGAGTCCTAGTAAATATTTTTGGGAGCAGCCAATCAGTTTTCTCTGGGGGCTCAGAAAGAAATAAGGCTGTAGGTCAGAAGAACTGGGGCTAGAAATAATGGATCTTCGAGGATTCTTTATGAAAATTAATGATGTCCTTAGTCAGAAGAACTGGGGCTAGAAATAATGGATCTTGGAGGATTTTTTTAATGAAAATTCAGGGTGTCCTTAGAACTGGAAATATGGAGGAACAGTCCAACTAGGACTCTGGAGAAACGGCAAAGTGCTCGAGGAAGCTCCCGGAAAACAAACTAAAGGGGACATCCTGACAAGTCTCCCGGTGTTTTTGACGGTCCTGTCGAGTAAATCTCCCGGTTTCCGGCAAAAAAAGCCAGTTCTGAGACCTTTTTTTCCCGTAATAGTTGGTCTATTGATAATAATGATAGTGAGAATAGTAATAAGGGCCGATCTTAGGGCCCATCATAACGAGATTTTTTTTTCATCATTCTCCGCCAATCTTTTTTTCGTTTTATTCGATTTGCATCTGATTGGTCGAAACGTGAATCACCCGTCAGGCGTTTTGATGTTTGATTCGAATTAAAACGAAAAAAACGACTTCGACAAGAAGCCTTTTGGGACATCTTTTCCTCTTCGTGTTATTCAAATCGGGGAGTTTGTCCAACTCGACGTTGCATGTTCCTAAATCCGAAGCGAGCCACGCAAACTTGAGCCGTGTCGTCGACTGCTTCATATAGGTGAGATCCACCATTCCCGAGAGACAGGGCCACCGGAGCAGCCGCAGCACGAGGTCCGACGGTCCCTAGCACAGAGTAGACCATCGGCCGCGCCTCGAAAACTTACAAGGCCGTCGCAAACCCAGTTTTTAATCCCTCTTTGCCTCGCGAACCACACAAGACCCGACCAGGGCACGACTTCGGTCAGAAAATTGATCGCCGTGTCCCCGTCGCTGCTGCCTGCGGGGGGCTTCGGGGCTGCGTCAGCCACCAAAGACATCCCAAGCGCGATAACCTCTTCGGGGGGGCCGGCAGAAACAACCGGCCGCTGCCCGCGGCGCCCCCAGGAGGACGCGGGCCGTCGCTCGCCTCGTTGGTTGTCCTCTGGTGTTCGTTGACCTTATGCGTTATTGGATCTAATATACGCTATTCCTCGATAGGACCCAAAGGCATATCTTTCACGAAATTCTATTCGAATCAAATAAAAGAAAAAACCCTCTATTATATTATCATGAAAAAGATCGTTCGTTAAGATTGGACGTCGTGTTCACCTCTCCCCTCACGCTGACTACGGGTGTGGTACCTCCAGAATGGACCCGATCAGGCCCGGTCCTTCGTGACCACCTGCAGAGGTTGTCACTCGAAGAGCCTGGACCCTATTGGGTCTAGCAATTGCTTCCTGAATTCACGACATTACTTTGCTCGGCTTCCGTCGGCCGTAGCGACGGCTTCAAGAGAACCCTCGCTTCGCGACTTCTCCAGCGACTTCATCGGGTCTAATGACGAGCGTAGGCTGTGAACCATGCCTCGGAGCGCTTACCCCTGTTGATTCTCGGGTCCTTTTTCCCGTTTTTTCGCCTACTACTCCCCGATAATGAAATGCCCGATATTTTTTTCGTCTGCACCGCAGTAGATACGGCAGAGTACGTACAGGTTGCTGCTGTGTTGTTTGTACCCCTTTGTTATTTTTCTCTGTTACTTTCTCCTTGGTTCTTTGTCTCACTCTGTTCACAAGCAGTGGTGTTTTTTGTTATTTCTTCTTTTTTCCAGCTCGTTCTTTTTCAAGTGTTGGCCACCTCGCCTGCGGGGGGGGGGGGGCACGACAGATTGTTTCTCTTAGATTTTGCTTTCATTTTTCTTCTCTTTCTTTTTCGATTTGTCTACCTTATTTTTGTTTTCTCTTTGATTGTTTCTTTTCGTTTCACTATTTCATAGATTGTGTATGTCGTGCCTGTCGTATCTAGTATGATGACATGGCTTTGCATTGCCCACTGCAGTTCACACTGCACACGTGGCAACGTAGTATCTCTGTGGCGTAGCTTTGTGACCACAGAACTTGTATCTCTTCTAGGATTGAAGAATCGGCACGGACACTGGTTGTGCTGGATGTCGACGGGTAGAAAGAACGGTTTAATGTGAAGAACACACACACACATATATTCATACTTTTTGTACCTATATATTTATACATGCATACTACTCTACACACGACATCCAGTATGCCCAAGTCCAGTTGGGGATGGGTGTCTGTCGAATGCCGGTTTTTTCGATTTGTCGTTGTTTCACCCGGAACTTCAATTTCAACTTCCGACAGAATCAGTCAATCTGTTTCTTTCATGTAGGTGTGCGGTGCTGCTGCTGGGTCGTGGTCATTACGTGTGTGTGTGTTCTTCACATTAAACCGTTGTTTCTACCCGTCGACATCCAGCACAACCAGTGTCTGTGCTGTTTCTTCAATCCTATTGATAGAAGAGATACAAGTTATGTGGTCACAAAGCTACGCCACGGAGATACTACGTTGCCACGTATTATTATTTATATATACCAAGGTATATATATATTTTTTTGCTCATCCCATTTATTATCTCCGCCCATGTTCTTCTATCTCTCCTTCCAACTCGTAACTCAGATCCGGGGTCACATAGCAGGCTCGTCTACCCCCTTCCCGCTACGGTACGTGCCTTTATTTTATATCGCGAGAAGATTTCAGCCTTTTCTTCCCTCGTCGACTCGCATCGAATTGTGCCTACCCACGCTGCAAGGCGCTCTTAACCCCTTTAGAACCGCACTCCCATATGTGGGGACAAAACACTCTAATTATAAGTAGTTTGTCCCCAAAACGGGACTGGGGTCCTAAAAGGGTTAACAATTGAATCCTTTTTATTTATTTATTTGCAAATATAGTCAAAGTCCGACCCACCTGGGGCTCGAACCCATGACTCAAACACATGTAGAATTATACCTGGTATGCAGGAAAGCCATGTCATCATACTAGATACGACAGTCACGACATACACATTCCATGTAATAGAGAAATGAAAGGAAACAATCAAAGAGAAAACAAAGTCAAATCGAAAGACAGGAAGAAAAATAAAAGAAAAAATAGGGAAAACTGACTGTCGCCCCCCCCCCCCCCCCCCCCCCGCGTAGGCGATGTGGCAAACACTTGAAAATAAAGGGATGGAAAAAAAGAAAACAGAACCCAAACACCACATCTGAAAACAGAGTAGGACAAAGAAACATGGCAAAAATAACAGAGGGAAAATAACAGGCAAACCGAAGCCCAAAGCACCCTCCAGGTAGCGGCAGCAGTTGGCGGTACGAGTAGCATGACCAGGTTCTCCCTGCTAGTCTGCCTGGTACCTTGTTACCCTGACGGCCGTCTCCGCCCTGCGTTCGTCAACTTTGCCCAGCCCCTTTGCGTCAGACAACACGAAACAGGCAGAGTCAGATCGTCATCCACCCATGCCGGGGTTTGTTATCCGACGAGTCTTGAACAAATAGTAACCGCCAGCCTTCGAAGATGAATACCAGAGACTTTGTGTACTCGCAGGTATTTGCGGCTACGTCGCGCGGATACCCGAGTTCGCGTCTACCTGGTATTAAATAGCAGCCGGGGGTCCGTTTCACTGCGAGTTTGTTAGCTGGGTTCCTCGGTGCCTGGGGCCCAAATACTCGACGAGTATAAAGTGTTACTCGTACGTAGCCGTGACGGGTGTGAGCAGGCCGAGTAGTACTCCCGAGTACCCTAAGGTAATTGGCTAAAGGGTAAACATTCTGCTGTTGTAACAACACCTCTAGCCAGGAGAGCGCGTTGCCATGCAGCCGTGCAGCTGCAGCGGCATTCGATTATTAAGCATTAAGTTACTATTTTTTCAATCTCGAATAAAAATGTTGAGCGCTTGACATTTATGTATGCGTAAAGGATGGGCGAAAACTGGCTTTTTCATTATGATTCGGTCCGCGAGGGTAAAAATAGTAGAAGGCCTTCCACCCACCATGAAAATGAACACGTACCGTTTTTACCATGTGTGTGTGTGTGTGTTCTTCACATTAAACCGTTCTTTCTACCCGTCGACATCCAGCACAACCAGTGTCCGTGCCGATTCTTCCATCCTAGAAGAGATACAAGTTCTGTGGTCACAAAGCTACGCCACAGAGATACTACGTTGCCACGTGTGCAGTGTGAACTGCAGTGGGCAATGCAAAGCCATGTCATCATACTAGATACGACAGGCACGACATACGCAATCTATGAAATAGTGAAACGAAAAGAAACAATCAAAGAGAAAACAAAAACAAGGTAGACAAGTCGAAAAAGAAAAAGAAGAAAAAAAATGAAAGCAAAATCTAAGAGAAACAATCTGTCGTACCTGGTGCCAAGTATACATTCAGAACTATCCCAGCCTAATTCCAGGTGATTTTGTCCCGGGTGTAACCATGGGGTTTATATTTCTCTCTTATTGCCCCATCTGGCCGTCTCGTCAATTTTTGACATCGCTCTGCAGATCCTGTCTTCAAACCAAATAGCAATAACGAAGGTCTTCAGGGACGACGTACCCAACACGTGGGCGCCTGAGCCCGGACCGCTCAAGCTCGTGGCCGTCAACACCGGCGCGGGCCGTCTGGTGCTCAACCCCGATGTGAGTATAGCCTTTGTCTCCCTTCTGTCCTGCGTATGTCTTTTCTTTGCCTTGCTTCGCCTAGCCCTTGCCTTGGATTTCCTTGCCTTGCCTTGGGCTGCCTCATGTTGTTTTTCCTCGCCTTTCCTTGTCTTGTTTCGCCTTGTCTTGTTTTGCCTTATCTTGCTTTGCCGTTGTCCACTACTCGGACTGATGGGACAAATTTTCTTCGGCAAAGTGCAAAAATAAACGCATCCGTTCGGTAAAACCGTGAAACCTGTTGGGCATGATGGTTTAGTCAGTGCGTGCTGTGCGATCTTGGGTCTTGGAGCATACAGTAGTACAGTAGTACGGTTTCGGGGCGACTTGGCTAAAACATTCATTACCAAAACCTGAGAATACCATCCGTACGAGCAGCACTAGAAAAATTGAAAATATCATGAAAATATCGTCCCTTTGCGCCGCGTGGTCAAACGGTTTTTACTCCAACGCCTTGTCCGATAATAATTCCCCCTTGTTTGGATGTATCGAAAAAAGAGGAGCAAATAGTGTGAAGTCGGAAGGTACACGACCATAAAAATATTAAATTCCGAAGATACCCGCCATAAGGTTTGAGGTAGAGCCTGCTTGCTATGAGCACGACCCTTCAAACCGAAAGTTCCGAAGTTTGCGGAAAATTTCGGGAAAAAAAAATCTGGGGCCGATATTGGGGTAAGATCGGCTTCAGAAAAAATCGGGCGGATGTTTAGTTCGAAGCGGCGAGATTCCGTGTCCTCGACAGAAATCGATCGGTAAAACCAACGACATCGAAATGAACTCTGAACGGAGTGCTATCGTTAGGGGCCCCGACCCACATTAGGGTCACTAACGATGTTCACAGAAGGGGCGGTAATATGTGGCGGGCGCTGGCCAGGCGTACGATGTAAAAACTATTGGCCGCTGGTGTGTACACAAAGCAGATGACAAATTTCTCGATCCGTGTCGAATGGCAAGTAACAGGGGTTGTTCAGGTTTGGGAGAACAGCGTGGAATGCCGCCGGCAAGCTTTCTCCCTCTATTTCGACCATGGATCCACCTGAAAATATATTTTCGTTTCTCTATTTCATAGAATGTGTATGACATACCTGTCGTATCCAGTGTGATGACATGGCATTGCATTGCCCACTAATGTGCTTGCTGCATACCAGGTACGTGGCAATGTAGTATCTCTGTGGCGTAGTTTTGGTGACCACAGAACTTGTATCTCTTTTTGATTGAAGAATCGGCACGGACACGGGTTGTGCTGGATGTCGACGGGTAGCAAGAACGGGTTAATGTGAAGACCACACACACATATCTTCGAGGCCGTCTTGTACACTCGCTGGCCTTGCCCGACATAAGCGTGTTGGCGGTGGGCTGACTCCGTGTTGAGATCGAAGGTCTAACCTCGCACAAGCTGATTTCTATCAGCGTGTTGACAATTTGCAACGAAACGCAACAAATTCCGCCGCCTGCAGCCAGTTGAATGAAATAGGAAAAACAAACAGGAATAAAAACAAAGGTTTTGCCTCTTTTCCCCCACACAGCTGCGGTACGACAACTTCTTCGGCCGTTTCTTGAGCGCAATATCTGTGGAAGAAAACTTCAAACCTGGCGTTCCCATTGTTTTTGGGTCTAACTTATAGTCAGAATCTGCAACTGCAACGTCATCGTCTGGAGTTTTTACTCATACGACCCCCCCTTGTGTCGAGGGGCATCCGAAAAACAGAATTCCAGAACAGCACCTATTTCCCGAGACGCTGCCAGGTGGGGGGGGTTAAACTGAACATACTTTCCCAAGTATGATATATGCGTACACCTACTCCTTAAGTGTTGTCGTTGCTGTCTTCAACTTTACTCATGCCTTGAATATGGACTCCTTGAGTCACCGGACGACACGCCCCCCCAAAACTTTAACGGAAGAGTAAATCTCTGGGAAAAAAATCCACCAGGTACTCGTAGTCACATGAAATATATATATCAAAAGAAACAGCCAGATCGTACCAGATACCAGAACACATCATGGCTGAAACAAATTGTACACCTCTTTAAACAGGAAAAAAGTGTGTGTTTCGTCAGATATCGACGTCTTTTTTTGCATGTATTTTTTTTTCCGGTTGTTTTTGTGGTTTTGGATAGTGACTTTTGTGTGAAATGTGGCGACCTTGAAATGTTCCGTCCGACTGTACGGTAGTGATTTGTTGTTGCGTTGTGGTGGGCGTGTTTCGAAGATATGCCTAAGGTCGCAAGGTCTCAGAACGACGGAACGGTCGGCCAAATCGCCGTCTATGCTTTGGTGGGGTACATTTGACGGGATGGAGGCGTTATTGTAACTGCCATACCGTCGTGGTTGCCGAAAGGTTCAAACCGACCTCTCTGCCTCACTGGGTCAGCTGCCGCTTCTGGTTGCGATGCACAACAAGCAGTATCAAAGTTCCCTTCGTGGGAGAGTCGACGATTTCCAGCACGAGGGTTTAATATTATGAATACACAATGCCTACTCTATTAGTAGATTATTCCCATCGTGCCCGGCCTTTGTCAGATGTTGCACAATAGTAGTATCTGTGTACTGTAGTACCGATCCCACCCAGGAAACATGCCTTGTTACGTACGTACCAGGTACCACCTATCATCGATACCAACATCATGCAGGTTATGTGCTTCCCATCCAGCAATATGAGCTATTAGGAATCTAGTGTACGATGAATGATACATATATACCAGGTACCAGAGCAGGAATCTATCTACTTTTTTTTTCATGATCACTTTTACCTTCCAGTTTAACTTTTAACTCGTAGGAGGTTATATTCTTAGCGATCTTCTTCTGGACAAGCCGTGGTCACGGGCGTCGCCCCTTATCCCCCCCGGTACCTGCCTTCATTTTTTTCGCGCATAGGGTTCAGCATTCCCACTGCTCGTCGATTTTTATCGAAGGTTGCTAACTCTCTCCGCTGGTCATAGTTTTAAGCAAGAGAAAGCATTGACGAGTATGCACTCGGTGCGACTCGAACCCACGAACTGATGTAAGCAGGCGTGCCGACCACCTACCAAGCCACTGGGGACGCCGCCTTCAATATAATGGTGTATAACCCTGGAGTATATTGGTAATGAATGGTCTACCTGCTATCTCATACCAGGTATGTTGGAGGTGTGCAAGCAATGCGATGTTTCGAGATTTGAAGCATTTATATTTTTTCCTTAATTTTTTGCATGTGACAGGATGGCGGTATCGTGATCGCCGAGGTTCAAGCGGACCTGACTGGGCACGGCATCACCGTCGTTTCGCACGAGTCTTTCGACATATACCAATCGACGAAACAGATCATCATCTCCGGCGACGGCTTCGTAGACGGAGTCAAGGTATGGTACAAGTATGCAAAGTACGGTCTACTATTGTGTTTGATGCTGTTGTAGGGTATGGTTAGGTAAGGCGCAGCATGGTGAGGGATGAATCGATACTACTGCTGTATGGCACGCTATGGTTCGGTATGGTGTTAGGGGTGGTTCGGTACTGTATGGTATGACATGATATGATGGTGGTAGCGCAGAGTAGGAGACCGCAGTGCTACTTTTCCGCTCTCCCACCGTGCAATAAAAAATACACAAAATACATACCAGGTAATTAGTAGATGCTGTGTCGACAATGCGCGCTGTATGTACTCACCAGTTGCCTCTTTTTGTACGCCAAGGGCTCTTTTTGGGCCTTTCGAGACCTCGAGACCCCGTAATTAGCATCCAAGTCAATGCCTGGTACCTGCCAATATCTTCCGCTTTATGGCTCGTCTATACGAGCAGCGCGAGAGCCCCGCTAGCGAATGAGGATCCAGTTTCGCCTGTGTCGTACGGCTTTCTTGCATTCAACCAATGTAACTCGGACACCAATTTGTGTGCCCCCATCACGTCTAGCAGTAGTGGCGGCGGCCGCAATCGTCACACTTTGCATCTTGCCGTCAATTTGTTCTTGTTCCCTAACCCAAGTCCCAGCAGGGTTAATGTACTACAGTAGCGGGCAGTAATGGGGCGAGCCACATCGCGGCGTCCTCTGGACGTCGTTTATTCATGTATCTATAGCAAGTTACCTGGTAGGTACGACCGCATCCCTACATTGTTTTTTGTTGTCATGCATGGCAAGCGGCGCCGCATGTTCTGTTCCAATTTTGTACTATTAATACTTACGTCGCAGTAATTAGTTTGCGGTTCTTACGTATTGCATGATAAATGTGGTACATGGTAAGCAACGCATGGTACACGTTTTTCCGAAGCACTGCCTGTTGTTGGCGGGTGGCTGTAATGTTGATAGCTGTGATAGCGCCGAAAGGGCTCTAGGGAGCGGGTATTTTTAGTATTAACCCCTTTAGAACCGCAGTCCCGTTTTGGGGACAAACTACTTAAAATTTGACTGGTTTGTCCTCAGAACGGGACTGCGGTTCTAAAGGGGTTAATAGAGAGCAGAGAGTCGAGAGGGCTCCTGATGGAAGTGTGAAGGACGCGTCCAGACCGACTATGGCAGGGTTGGTGCAGTTCGTTTTTTTGTTTTTTTCCCTTCTGAACGGCGTACTAAGCTTTTTCAATTTTGGGTTACACTGGTACGACACATTTTATACCTGGCTCCAGGTAGGTACACTTCGTCTACGTAGCCTATACCTGGTATTCTTTGTCAAAGCAGCAACAGAGAACAGTTACTTTGTGTGTAATATGCAATGCACGATGCTGGTGTGGTCCGGGTGCTCTTCACACTATACCGTTCTTTCTACGCGTCGACATCCAGCACAACCAGTGTCCGTGCCGATTCTGCAATTCTAAAGGGATACGTGGTACTCGTTATTATGTGGTGTACCCACTTCAATACCACACCCAGTTAAGGCCATAGTAGAGGGAAGACGACGGCAAAATCGGCTCGCCACTAGAAAAAAACAGACAACACCGATTTGCCCCTATATCCCTCCAACCCGGTCTGGAGTCGGGGAAGTAACGCCTGTGCGCGTACATGCAAGGCCCTTAACTTGACCGAGACAGCCTACCCACGCACGAGCGCCCGAGCGCCTTGCTTCTGCCGCACAGAGACAGCTCGTGCTGCTGTCTCTTCGGCTGCAACCATGTCCTGCCCAGCGGCTGTGGACGACACACGCCGGGGCCTCCCCGCTTTACATGCCACAAACGGCGCAGCTGCCAAGGGTACCTCCCTTGATGGCATACGAGGGTACCTACCTTTATGTCGTTTGCTACTGTTGCAAGGGTGCGCCGGTGTGCCAGACCCGATGGGATACGTCGATAGTTCAGGTATTTACTTCACTGCACCCCAGAAGAGAGGGCATTAGACAAAAATAGGTATACCTACGCGGTTTGGGCCGTTAATAGGTACCCTGCGCATTGTACCGCGGAACCCGCTTCCTGGCCCCGGCTGATGTTTGACCGCTTTCCATCGAATGGTTTTTAACCCTTTTAGAACTGCACTCCCGTTTTGGGGACAAATAACTCAATTTATGAGTAATTTGACCCTCAAACGGGTCTGCGGTCCTAAACTAAAAGGGTTAAGAGGCAAAGGTACACGTACTGTAGTACCAGCGATTCAACTTGCGTGCCGCCTACTTTTGGCTTCAACTGGACCTACAACTGGCTCGAACGACGACTGTTACGCGAGTCTCTCAAGACCCATCGTTCGGCGGCCGGGCAGTGGCGCACACACATCGTATCTGCACGCCACGTTTGTACTGCTGTGCATTATGTTTTTTTATTCTTTTCGGATGCATCTGCATGTTGCCGGGATACTTTTATTAATACGAGCCATTCTGACGTTCATGCTGCTGCTGCTGCGGCTGGTGCCGTGCGCGGTCGTGGAGGGATGAGCCGGTGTGACGTCCGCATCTGACAAGTGCAGTGCCGTGTAGAGTAAGTAGGATTGACAGAACCATTCGTGCATTGCATTTCCCCCCGTTTTTTTTCGACCGTTCTCGCGGCCATCCCGGATATAGACCATAACCATTTTGAAAAGGGATAAGGCCGAAGGAGAGATAAGGCCACCTGAAGTGGATAGGTGAGGACACTACGGTTGTACGAGATTAATTTGAGTTATTCATCTTGTGGATGTGGATGATGGATTTTGATTGTTTTTTTCCGTTTCTGTGTGTCGGCAGGTGCGGTTCGCGAACGCTTTGCGAGGAGGAGGGACGAACTTCACCATCACCGACACACAGCCGAACCAGCTTACCCTCGATCTCGCCGAGGGCAGCCTGTGGCGGAGGGTGAGCTGTTCGAGCTGGTTTGTGTTTCTTTTGTTCGTTCATTAGTGTATTAGTATAAAGTCATCTATCTCGTTGTGGTGTTTCCTACTGCAGTTCTGTCCTTTAGATTCGGTCATTCATTCATCTTATTCATTCGTCCGTCGTTTCATCCTGTCAACTATTCATTCATTCGTTTAGATATTGTTGATGTCGGATTTTGGCGTTATGATACGAAACACCAACTTCATTTTTTCTTGTTACGGGGGACCATAGTAAATAGGACCAAATATGGTTCGTAAAAATAGCGAAATATATAGGCTTTTGTGGGTACCGTAGGCCCTATTTAATATGGTCCCCCGTTATAGCTGCATCTTATCAACAGCAGTACCAAAAGCGTTCACGCCGTTTTATGTCAATTTTTGTCTGGATGAATCCGTTCACATATGTCCATTACAGAACCTCAAATCTCTCCCGGGTGTCATTGTTTTTTCTTGGCGGGATAGCTGGGATGAGCTCAATCCCTTTCTTGATCTCATGATCTTGCCATTGATCTTTCGTTTTGGTCTGATCTGGCTTTCATGTTTTGTCTCGATCTGATCTGGCCGTTATTCTTTCTTCCCCTGGATCTGATCTTCCTGTTGTTTCTCCCTTGATCTGATCTTACCGTTGGTGTATGCTCGCGCCGATCGGGTTTTGTCGCTGATTTGCCATTTCATATCAGAACCCCAACTCCCTCCCGGGAGTGTTGGTATTGCTTGCGGCGGAAGCCGGCGATGGCTGGGTGCCGCTCGGGCCCACCGCAGCTAAGGCCGGACGTAAGGTTGCAACGGTGTTCGAAGATCCCAGCGTTGAGGCGTCGGATATCGAGATCTACCGCACCCACACGCACGAGCTTTTGATCAAGGGGACCGGCTTCACCAAGGCCGCTCGCCCCATCCTGGACTTTGAGCCGGCTCTCGACTCGCTTGAGGTCTTCGTTGATGTGAGTTGTGCTGCTGGTGATGGTGTTAAGGTATATTTGCGGTTTTGCGGTGGTGGCCACGATGGTGAGTGACAGGATTTGCCGCTGTGTTGCTTTTCTTTTGTTTTTTAGTTGGCCCTTTCAGTATTTGAGTACTGCAGTGCAGGTAGTCAAAAGCAAACATGGTGTGTGTGAGTGGGGATACCCGGAACTGTTTTTTGTCGCGTTTTTTGTCCCACTCATACGAAATCTGACGGTGATCATTTGCTCGCTCATGAATTGTGTGCGACAAAACAAACATGTTTTTGATTGCTGCCTTGTCAATTGCTCCGTGCATCCCTGCGTCCGTGTGCGTTATTTTAGGGTTAATAGAGAGGTGGCCCGCTTGATGGAATCGTCGACTCCATGTTCATGTCGAGCGGTTCCATGCTTTTTCTTTTTTTTTTCTTACGCGTGTGACTTCGTTTTTTTGGGAAAAAGGTTTGATGATCCGTCGATTGCATTTTTGCCGTCTGCACGGTTTTATTGATGCTTTCTCAATTGCTTGCATGCGCGTGTGGATGCACGTGTGCTTCTTTTTGTTGTTGTGTTGCTCAGGTGGTGAACCGCACGACGATCCGCTTGAGCCTGTCGTCGACCTCTTCCGAGTGGACACCCGCCGAAAGCATCGGAGCCCTCACCGTCAAGGTGAGCTCCACTTTTTGTCGTTTGTCTAACCCTATCGGGAGTCATCGTTCAAAACTCATCGCTGGGAAACCGAAAGATTCCTGAGGTTTTTGTTCTTTTGCGGTGCTGGTTACACGTTAATTGGACAAGTACCGGGACCAGGTATGTGTTGTTTATTTGTCTTTTGGGCTTTGTTGTTGGCCTTGGTCCGCCTTCTTTCATCGGTTGAACTTCGTGTGTCGGCCTCAGCCCGTCGGCGTTTTGTTGGCCTCTATCGTTTGACCTATTAACATACCATGGTATCAGTATCTGTTGACCTATTACCTATTAAGCCCTTCGGTACCGCAGTCCCGATTTGGGAACAAACCACTAATTCCAAGTGGTTTGTCCCCGGAACGGGGCTGCGGTTCTAAAAGGGTTTGACATATCGGTTGACCTTTGTTCGCTGTATTTGGTCTGTTGTCCCGTCCTTCTTGGCGTCTATTAATACATGTATATTACGCTTTTTGCGCCCGTTCCCTGGTGACGTTTTTCTGTTGACCGGGCCTCAGCAGTAGTAATAGGTCCGTTCACCGATGTGAGTACATGTATCCGTTGACTTTTCCCCTTCGCCCGATGCTCGTCTTTGTTGACGCCCGTATACGCGGGTTGTATGGTAGTTGAATAAGGTGATGGCATGGTCAAAGGACGTACTACTACTGTATGTACGTTGTGACCCGTGAGCATGTCCGTTGCCCCGTTTTCTGTCGACCGTTGTCCGTTCGCGTCTGTCTCGCTGTCTGTCTGTCTGTCTGTCCGTCTGTCTGTCCTGTACGCAGGGGATGAACACCGGTGCTGGCATGGTGACGTTTGACGCTCCAGTGACGGTCGCTACCGTGGTGTCCGACGCCGATGTTCACGAGAGCGGCGTCGAAGTCTTCCCCGCTTACGGCCAGCCCAAGTACCAGGTGACGTCTTTTACAGAAGTTCATAAATGCGAAAGCAACAAGAGCTGTGATATGTAGGTGATTTCGTTTAAAGCTCTATTTTCGAGCTGTGTGTGACATATTTGTATGTAGTACCGGCGTCTACGGGTGTTTTGTGTTGGGCATCGTATGGAAAATATTCGCCAGGCATGTTCGATATTCATACATTGGACTTCTGAAATACCGACTTTGCGACAGATATTCAGCAAAGATTTTGCGAAATATCAAACTTTCGTCGTATCGTATGGAGTTCGTCCCGCCCTCGATTTCTTGGCGTTCCCTTATCGTGCCGCTTGTTGCAATCGAGGAACACACAAGCAATTGAGTTTACCTTTGTTGGTGTACCAGATTCCTCGGTGCTCATTTTACCACTATGCCACGGAATGGAATAAATCCTCGAATTTCTATTTTTAACGGTTTTTTTTTCAATTTTCCCTACTTGGCTGTTGTGCTTGGGTCACCAACTAGCTCGCACCCTTACCCCTGCCCCCTCCCTCCCTTGGTTGACCCATTGGTTTGTTGATTTGCTGGTGCTCGTATCAGTCTTCCAAAGAGCCTTTGGTTATCTACGGTGCTGGCTTCAAGGGCGAGCCGGTGTTGAACTTCGAACCGCCCATCTGGTCGCCGGCCAACTACACCCTCTCCGTCATCTCCGAGACCGAGCTCAGGCTTGACTTGGTGACTGGTTCTACGTGGAGCAAGCTTCCTGGAGCGCTGATGGTCAAGGGCATCAACGTCGGGGACGGAGATGTGAGGACCCTGACTGCGTGCGGTCTCGCGATCAAATTGATGGGCTACCTGGTATCTTGTCATTTTGCTCTGACTTGTAATATCGGTACGTGCTGCAGTAGATCTACTGGTACGATGATACTACTGGTGGTAGGCAGTGGACTACTGATAAAATGTACCAGGTATAGTAGTAGGGTGTCGTCGCAGCCGTTTGTGTCAGTAGTGCCGCCGATGTGACGTCACTGCTGCTGCTGCTGCTATGCACCTGGTACTAGTTTTGATGCTGTGTGAAAGCGGACTTGAGGTAACTTTCATGGGCAGCAGACAGCAGCAGGGAGGTACGGGAAGGGGGAAGATGTACATGTATATTGTAATTGTTGATTATTCGGCAAAGGCAAATCGTTGCATTCACAGCATCATGGACTTTCTTGTATTTCTGTTGACATGCAAAAAATCAATCCGACCGTCACATTTTTCTTCGCTTCCGGCCGCCCGTTTTGTCATCTACAATCGACTTGTCTCCCCCGAACTGTCGCCTTGTACTCCTCCAACTGTCACCTTTTTATCCTGCTCAATGCTGTTTCATCTCAACATTCAGTCTATGTTTTTCCCGAGCAGCCATACGTGTGTACATATAATAGTCCGTCTTCTTTAACCCTACCTGCTAAAATCGACACTCGACCCATTTTTAGAAGAACTCTTTGTCATCCGCCTCCCCAACATCCCATTAGCCGGGAGGAGGCAGAAATAGATGCACAGATGTACCCTTGTGGCAAAGCAATACCTGGTATAAACTATTAATAGGACTCACATAATGGGAGAATGTGAAATGCACGAGGAGGAACAGGATTGCGTTGAAGATGATGTATTAATGGGACGTGGATGAGTTCGGTACACTAGATAGTAGCGAGCAAACGATATCTCTCCTAGCAGACAATTGGTGGCCACATGCGGCAAAACTTGAAGGCGATAAGATTATTTATTTCATAAACGTTTCTCATCAGGTATGTAATACCAGTATCCGAAGTATGGAAACAGTATACTGAGCGCCCAACTGTTTGAGGTGTCTTTCTGACGAGTAGGAACGGTGCTCCGCCTCGTATAAGATGCGTGGTCACTGGTCGAATGACTACGGCAAACAACAAACGAGTAACCCCCCCCCCCCCACCCCCTGTGCCCGTGTGGCAAAGCAATGGAGATAACAGCTCACATAGGAGGGGAAAGTGAACTCTACAAGGAGGAACGAGACGTGTTGAAAGAGGAGATAAGAAAAATGGACGAAGTGTGAAATGGAGAAGTTTGGTAAACTAGCAGCGAGGAAACGATCTCTATCCTAGGAGGTAGATGGTGGCCACAGGCGCCGAAAATGGAAGGGGACAGGACTAGCATAACGTTCAAATGTAGCGTATGGAAACATTGTGTTGAGCGCCCAAATGTGGTATTAGGAGTAGGAACGGTGCGCCGTCTCGAAAGGGATCGGTGGTCAGTTCTCAATTGACTTGAGGTAAGTAACAAATGAATACGCCCCCTCCCCCCCGCCCCCCCCCCCCCCTCCTCCCGGGAAAAAAATCCCACCTCCGTATCTGGCATCAGTTACGAAATATGTCAGGAGTCAGTAAACGGTAATTTTGACGTTGAGAGCTCTGCTGGACTAGTTGAAAGTTTTGACGCACGCTGCCGTTTCTAGAGTCTTTGAACATGTTGTCATAAATTGTCGCGGTCTGTTGCCGAACCGTCACCCTTTTTACGGACTCTACCGTTTCAGGCAGACTCATCTTGTCTTGTTTTCTGTCAACGTCCTTTTTCGAGCCGTCACATTTTTCTCCGCATTCTGCCGTTTGATGTTGCGTCATTGTATTGTTGCACTATCGATTATAGTCGCCGTCTTTTCCGAACCGTCACCTTTTTTCCCGCATTCTGCCGATTCGCGTGGTGTTATCTTTTCTTCTTATTATTTGTAGTCGCCGTCCTCTTCCGAACCGTCACCTCTTTCTCCGTGTTCTGGCGTTTTTTTTTCTTCTTGTTTCGTTTTCTTTTTGTTCTCGGTGACAGGTTGAGCTGGCGGGAGGCAAGGGCGTGAAGGTGGCGACTATCTTGGAAGACCCCTCTGTCAAGGAGGCCGACATGCACGTTTACGCCACCCACACCAAGCACTTCCCCGTCCGCGGGACTGGGTTTGTTTCGGTCCAGGACCCCAGCAGGCCTCCTGCCATCGTGATCGACGGTATCTCCGCCGCTAACTACAAGGTTCAGGTGAGAAGCTTGTTTTGTTCACTGATTGGTTGTGCTGGTGGGGGTTGGGGTGCTTGTCCTACTGTTGTCTGTTGTTTTTTTCATCCGGATACACGTCTATAGTACGCTTGCTGTCCAGATTCGTCCCATTTTGATTTTTTTTATCGCCACGATATCGCCTATGATCCGGCTCTGTGGCTGCTGTAGGGTTATACCTGTCACAATGTCTTCATATCGTGTCGTACCGGTGTATTTTGTACCAGGGTATTTTCGAACCCGAATCGGGTGATATCGACGCCAACATGGTGCCATGACATGGTGTTTGATCAATGGTACAAAGTACTTGCGAAGTGTACTCATGACAACGCTTGTGCTGTTGGATGGTGATCGTGACGGTGATGGTGATGATGATGATGATGATGATGATGATATTGCAGGAGAACTGGCACAACGGAGTGATGAACCTCCAGCTGCTCGATGGTGGATCATGGGCAGTCGTCTCAGAAGGGGCCACCGTCCCCCTCAAGATCATGTCCATTGACACCGGGGCGGGACGGATTTCTTTCCCCGAAGGTGCTATAACTGGCAGTGCTGGGCTGTACAGAGAACAACGGGTTTTTTTTTTGCCTTGCGAGTGCTCTGCGAGTCCTCTACGCTACTCGGCTCGCCTCTATTCTGCCGTAGTCGTTGTGCTCTGCGCTACTCATCGTTCTCTGTCTACCTGGTACACTGCTGTACTGGTATGTTACCTGGTAGCTATGAATTGTTTCATTTTATTCGTCATCCAGTTCCGGTAGCAGGGCCGAGTGCCTGCATACCTGGTACGTCGTTTCCAGCGTCTTGCTCTTCACCCGTGTTGCCTCTATCTTTTTTTTGTTTTCCTCTTCCGTCAAGATTGCTGTCATCTTTATGGCTATCGCTTGCCGTCTACACAACATAACCCATGTGTAATTTGTCGATCTATCTGGTTCTTGTTATCAGGCGTGCAGATCGCGGATGTGGCTGAAGACAGCGCGACGGCTCTGTGCGAGGACAGCTGCACCTTTGCCGACGATGGCCAGTGCGACGAGCCTGGAGTGGTGAGCGGTAGGGATGTTATCAAACGGGAGCTTCGTTCGGTAGACGTGACCGATCGTTTCGTACGAATTTTTGAGAGGCTTGATACGATAGCATGGTGTGCGCTATTACGGGGCACCATAGTAAAGAGGACCAGCTCTTGTTATTAGGCGGGACCATGGTAAATAGAACCTAATATTGTTATTACGGAGGGCCATACTTGATAGGACCAAATATTGTTCGTAGAAATGGTCAAAAATGTAGGTTTTTATGTATACCACAGGTCCTACCTATTAACTATGGTCCTCCGTAATAGTGAAAAGAGCGAAATATATAGGTTTTTGTGTGTACCGTAGGTCCTAATTGATATGGTCCCCCCCGTAAGAGTAAAAATAGGGAAATATATAGTTTGTTGTCTGTACCGTAGATCCTATTTACTATAGTCCCCCGTGATACTATTTTGTCGAACTTCGTCGAAATTTTCCGTACGATATCTGACAGTAAGTTGCGGCAGTAGTTGTGGATATGGATATCGAAATGGCTCTGGGTCAAATAGGATGGATCGTTTGATACGATATATCTACGGTAGCTCTGCAATGTACTGCGCTAGACCAACTTTTTCGGTGCGATATCCAACGCTACTCGCTTGGTAGATAGTTCGACGACGACGGACAACAGCAGTGCGATAAGCTTGGAGTGGTGAACGCTGCTAATAGTGGCGGCGCTTGAGTTTGTCCACGTTCGATGTGTTGATGTGTGTTCATCTCAAGTTTCGATATACTATGTTCCGCATCATGGAATATATCCGTGGTACGTTGCTTGCCGACTTGAATAGCTGAGAAGGTGACACGCCCGAAGTCGTGAGGGATGTGATGTGATAGCTTCGATATCTGGTACCAGATATGGTGCACGCACTCCTTTGCCATACCGCTGCTGCAGCTGCTTTTCTATACAGACACCCCGCCATCATGATATAACTACAGCAGTCCAATGCAAGAGTACAGCACCAGGCATGATCCTACTGCACTGGGGCAGTATTCATACCAGCGGCACTGCTGAAGTACAACAAGCGACCCAAGGCGACAATAGCCTCATGACCCTAAACTATTGTGACTTCTCTATTTAGCTTGCATGATCGCTCATGACCCTGCTGCACTGGTACAACAGCGGCGGCAGCAGCAGCAGACTAGACTGACTGCTACTATTAATTAATAGACTGCTGCTGGCTTTAGAAGATGGTCTGATCGATTGGGTTGGACTCATTGCTTGCAGGCATTCGGCACCTCCAGCAGCTACATGGGAGGGTCTTCTTACAGCAGCAGCTACTACTCGGACATCCTCAGCTACAACCCGTACGGGCGGGCTTGGGGTTACGATGACGACGCTAACAGCTACCTCGGTACCAACGACTACAGCGGCATGTGAGACCTCGCATTCATATACGCAAGTACTATTAATCGACTACATACCTCTATTAATGGGATATATACTCTCGCATAAGCAAGCACTTGAAAATGGACCCAAACTCTTGTTTCAAGTGTTTTACCATCGAAAACCGTGGTACGCCCTTTCAAGGTGCAATTCTACTCAACGAACGGGCGCAGTCTTAATGCAAGTAGTTTGCCGTCGAAACAGTGTGAACATGAGCATGAGCATTATGGCGTTCTATCGATACCCCCGCCTTTGGTTGAATGTTTCAAGTATGGTTGAACGATCGAAAATGCGCGAGTGGGGCGCTCGGTGTTTCTTTCCATCGGTGTTCCTCGAGTGTTTTTTTCTATTTGTGTTGCTCGAGTGATTGATTTCGCCCTGTACTTGTTGGTGTGTTAGCCCTACCTCCGGCCTGTCGCATGCCCGTACCTGATTGGTGTCAGTACCGATGTTTTGGTTCTGACGTCTATTTGACGTGTACGGCCATGTGGCACCCCCCCCCCCCCCCCGCGCATCGTAACGCCTGATGTTCGTGTACGTAAACATGGTTCGTGTACGTAAACATGAAGCATTAATATTAATACTGTAGTACATGTTGCTTGGGGTGTTTGTTGTTTGGAGATGGGGTATGGTATTTCTGTCCCCATGTTTTGGTTATTAGCTTTCATTTCAGGGGCCCGTATATACATACCATCACTCATCAGAACCTTCGATGGACACAAAATTCACATACCCCCCTCCCCTTTCCTCGGTTAGTGCATACTGCTTATACCTGTACTACATCTGCGTGGTACAATAATGTTGTATAGTCACGGTATAGGGTTATCAACCTATGGTACTGCCTGCATGCAGGTACTATTAATAGTGTACCATCCACCACAGAAACAGTCTTGCTCGGTTCCTGCCGACTACTATTTTTCTCTCCTTCGATCAACACGCTAACCCTAACTAACCCTCTCGTTTCCGCCAAGAGCGGCTATAATACGGGTGTTACCTGCGACTGCTTTTTCGTCTTGCAACGCCCCCGGGATTTTGACGTTACGCACATCTCGAAGGGGAACCTTGGATGTATTTCGATAGTCGGTTCCGATCACTATCTATGGCCAATCTGGTAGGAAAAAAACGAACCAAAACGGAAGGAAACAAAAAAAAAAACAGTAAACACCAGCACCAAGACAAATCGTTTCTCAGGGTCTGGCGGGTTGTTGAAAAAAACAAAACCACCCTTAAGACGACGAGCATCGAGCGCGGGTGTTGATAAACTCGATTCGTAGTTTTTGTTGACTTTCATCATGTCCCCTCCTGTGTGTAAAATTCTTGTAGAAAGAACCGCGTTCAGTGCAGGCGTGTGCCGTGCTTTCCCGCCCAATGTACTTTGACCACAGTTTTGGTCCTCTCTCGGTATGTGGGACCGTCAAAAAGGTGGATATTGAAGATCGTTAGCGTGTTGATAATGCACGCGGTAAAAAAACACGCGAAACATATTTCACTATGAATGACGTGTCTGAGAAATTCAGCATTTTACACCGAAACGGAGTGTTTTTGACCCCGATGCTGGCCGGTCTCGATTTTTTTTGTTGGTGTGTGCTCTTGTGACTACTTGAATTTATTATGTTGGCTTGTGTTTGTTTTTTTCCTCGCGCTCAGCATCGGTCGGCATCGATTCTCGGCATCGGGTTGTGTGTTGACTTTTCGGTCACGAATACGGTTATTTCGTCTGACAAAAATATGTTTTTTCATCAGGTATGGCTAGGAACGCGATTGGAAAAATTGCCCTTCACGGACCGCGTGTATGAATAGTAGGATAATATGCCCGCACCGTAATAGTGTCTTTACCCCAACCACCCCCCAACCACCCCACCTCTGTGCATCGCAAACGCCTGGTTGGCAGGTACAAATACGCCGGGTACGACGAGACGTACCAGTACTACGGCATGAGCGACGACGGGTTCTTCAACGGGATGTCTCCCTGTGACGTCGGCACTGACTGCACCGACTGCGGTGTCAAGGTAGGCTTCGACCTTCGATGGTTGGACCCAAGCGTTCACAAGTGGAATGGTTGGGCGGAAGTTGCATGGTTGAGCAATCCGTGTGCGGGATGGCGGTACATGTCCTATGTTGTACGTTAGCGATGGTCGAACCAAGGGTTTGTATGGTTTTCATTTCAGCGGGATGTCTCTCTGCGGTTTCGGCACCGAGTTCACCGACTGCGATGCTCTTGACCCTTTTAGAACCGCAGACCCGTTTTGGGGACAAATTACTTAGAATTTGAGTGGGTTGTCCCCAAAACGGGACTAGGGTTCTAAAGGTTCGGGAAGGGGTTCGATGGTTAGATCTTGCTGTGTAGTGATGAGGTGCGTCTAGAAAGGTATATCTTCTGGGTTGTCTGTATAGGAGTAAACTGTTGATATTTTTGTTCCTGTTCCCCACCTTGAAAATTTTCCTTGCCCCCCTTCCGCCGGGCAGTCTTCTCATGGAAAGGATTTGTGTCAACACCTGCCATGTTCCCATTCGCATCGTCACACTCCCAATACCGTCCCACTTTTCTCTTCATTCTCGCTCAATTTCGTTGTCGTTCGTGCCATCAATTTGCTTTTTTTTTGTGTCAGTACGTCGCCGACGGGACGTGTGTGAACACCTGCCAGCACGCTCGGGACGGGTACTGCGACGACCCGCGCTCTGGTGGCATCTGCCCCTCGGGAACTGACTGCCAAGTGAGACAATTGCGCCGGTTAACGGTCATGACAGGCTACTTGGACCCGTAACGGCATCTTCAGAGTTACTGTAGTAAGAGCAAGCTAGCTTTAGCACTGGTAGTTGCTTTAAGGCTGTCCCTCAAGAGGCAAGCAAGAATTCCGACCACCGTTATGTTTTGTTTTTTTTCCGCTTGTCCTAATGAACCCCGTCACACCTACGGTTTTCAATCAAGAAAATATTGAGCTACATGGCGGCAAACCTTGCAATTGCAACCCCCTTTTTGTGCTCTAGAAGGCAACCCTAACCCAACTTTTGATTCAAAGCATGTCAAATTTAGCATGCCAGGAATGCCAACCGTGGGGCGAGTCTAGCTCTATAACCGGACGAGAGACGGTGTTTTAGACGTAACCAGCCAAACCCTGGCCTGCATTGTACCGTAGTATCCCTCTGGTCGCTTTGTTTCCGTCGCATGTTTTTTCGCTTTTTCCTAACGTACTGCCTCCGAAAAAACTTGTGACATTTCCTGTCTTGCGGCAGGATTGCGGACCGTGGGGCGAGGGCAACTCCAACTTCACGGATACCTCGTTCTACACGTCCAGCTCGTGGTTCGACGACGATGACTGGGAGATGCTCTGGAACGACGACGGCATCCTTTACGGCCAGGAGATGAACGCGCAGCCCGTATATAAGCGCGACTGGAATGACCACAAGATCGTCCACCAGGTTTGTGGAGAAGGGGGGTAAGGGGGGGGGGGGGGGGGGGGGGGGGGAAGGGGTACTCGATGTCATGCATGGCCGTAGTCGTAGGACCAGAGGCCGTGGCATCCCTACCATGCCGCGTCGGAGCACGTCGGGTTTTCATGGACGAGGTAGACTATCATTTGCTCGATACTAAGGAGCGCTTGTGATACTGGGGGGGGGGGGGGGGGGGGGGGGGGAAGGCGTCTCATTTGTTGTTCGCCTTGGTCATTTGGCCGTTGACCGCGCATCCCTTTCGAGACGGAGAGCACCGTTCCTACTCCTCATATAGACACCTCCCAACATTTGGGTGCTTAGTTCGTTGTTCCTATATATTACATACCGGCAGATGCTTTTTGCTTGTTTTATCCCCTTCCTGGTTGGCCGCCTGTGGCCACCATCTATCTCCTAGGAGAGCGATCGCTTTCTCGCTACTACCTACTGTACCAACCTCATCCATGCGACATCCGTCTATGTCCCTCATCTACTCCGACACGTCGCGTTTCTCTCTGTACATTTCGCATTTTGCCACACTATGTTGGGTTTACTCTCGGCACATCTGTGCATGTACTTCCTCCTTGTCTCTGCTTCTGGTAGGCTTTCTTCGTTTGGAGGGGGGAGGGGGGATACTATGTTATTGCTTACCTCAGTAATTTGACCATCGACCACGCACCCCTTTCGAGGCGGAGCACCGTTCGCACTCTGAATAGAGACACCTCCAACATTTTGTCGCTCATTGCTCATTTTGCATTTTACTTATTTTGCATATATTTTAAAGGGAGTGTTGGTATTTGACAAGCGAGAATGTGCCGGTGTGATCGGCTTCTCCACCCCAATGCAACGCAATCCAATCCAATTCCATACACCACCTCACCCTATCCCACCCCCATGACGCAAGCCAAACTCTGGCGATATGCGAAATCAACCCAACACAAAACAACCTGTACCCACCCGCCCCAACCTAACTTATGGCGACCTACTCGTACGTCTATCTAATCCATCTTCGCCGCTGTCGGCGCTGTTCTGCCGTACAGGAAAATGCTGGCGCGGGCACCATCTTCGTGGATGTGCTTTGGGCGATGGTGGTATTGGTGGGCTGCTCGATGTCGCTTGGGGGATGCATGGTAGCCTACCGGCACTTCAAAACCGGGGGAGGGGCCGGTACTATGTATCTGCCGGTCGAGGCTGCGGTAAGCTAAAACATTTTGTTTTTTGTGTCACGAGTTTTTCGTGTGTGAGGGTGCTGTAGAGTACCAGGTATGTGGTTTATAGCCCTCGGCCTCGGAAAGGGGTGTTTTTTTTCATGTATCTAAATATTTCACATTTTTCATAACGCCAGGCAGGTACCAGGTGGTAGTCTTTTCACATGCAGCATGGAATGTGGACTTTTTTTTTTTTTTTTTTTTTTTCTTCCTATGTTCGCTGTTGGCGATTGGACAAAAACTCGGTCATCATCATTCACTCAACTCTTCCATGTATTACTGCTGCTGTAGCCTGATAGTACTTTTTATTCAACCACGATATGCCCTTTGGCTGTGACCTCAACAACCGATGGCTTGTAGTTGATACTCAGCTCTTTGCGGTTCTTCGTGCGCGTTTTTTGTGTTGTTTTTGGGCTTGCTTGTCGTTTTTTTTCATCGTATCGTACAAGCACTACCACCTCAAACTCGATGTCACCACCTCAAACCCACCACCCTTTTTGTCTCACTTTTTGTTGTTTTTTGTTTCGTGCGCGTTTTTTTTTTTTTTTTTCTCTCTTGGTGCTTTGACTTGCCAGGAGGAGGTGGAGCTGTCAAGGCGTGGCAAGGGCGCCGAGCCGACTCCTGACGTGGTCCGCATCGGATAGGCGTGTCTTTGTGCTCGTACAGTAGTTGAGGATTTTTTATTTTGTGGAGAAGCCCACGGTCAGCAAACACACTTCTTTTGCCGTCGGAGGTGTCAGAGCCGGAAAGGCGCTGTCCACGCTATGCTCGAGCTTTTACCAAAGCGCTGCCCTGCTCCATGATTTTATCGACGTTTTATGGAAGCTTCGCCCGTATTTTGCATTTCTCAAGCTTAGCCAAAGCATTTGCTGCCCTGGTGAAGCTTTTCTCCTAGCTCTCACCGGGCCAAGCTTTGCTTCGCTCCAGTTTTGTCAACGCTAGGGTGGAAGCTTGGCCCACGATCCGCTCAGAACTTTATCGACCCTCTGTTGAAAGCTTCATCGACCATCTGCTCAGGCTTTGCTCGCCACAGCGCTCCAGCCTCGCTCCTCGCCATGTGGGTTGGTTTTGCTCTCCGTGGACGGTGGGGGGGCGAGGTGTGTGGGCTGTAGGAGCTAACAAATGTGTAACGAATGGTGTATGCGTTAGCCCGTTGTGGACATTTGCAGGGAAGGCTGGAAGGTTGTTGAGCGGCCTTTTCGCGACGTGCTAGGGGTGTTTTGGGGGCGTGATTTTGTTGGTTTTCGAGCGAAGAGTGGAGGGGGAGAAAATTATATGATGGGGAGGAAGGGGTTGATTCGGAAAAAAAAAGCGGGGGTGATTCCGAAAAGAAAAAAAAGTGATTCAGAGAAAAGGGTGCTTGGGAAGGGCGGGGGGGAGGGGGGGGGGGGGCCTTAGCACAACCGCTAGTCTTGTGTTTGTTCCTTTATTCTGTCGTGTGTGTACGGTGAGGTGGACAGTGTACGGATTAGCTACTTTTCCGTCGTGTCGGCAGAGAGGAAGTCGCGATATATGATGCAAAGACCGCGCGAAGCAAGTCCAGGACGAGATTTGCCTCACGCTTTTTCTTTTTTTTTTTTGGCTTGCGGCGATATTTGTCGAGGGCATATTTAGTTGCCATCATACATGCGGCGGTACGATGTCGGTCCGGCTTGACTGCTTGACTGCTTTCCCCCCCACACGGACGGATTTGGCCTGCCGCCGTAGTTCGAACGCGGTAAAATGACGAAATAGTTAATCTACCGTCCCATTTTTTTTTGGCCTTTTCAACGGGTTGTCTTTGTTGCTGTACGCTGATTTTGTCGGCGGTGCGACGGCCACATGAGAAGCGAGTAGCTTGGGCGTTCGCCCGAAAGATTCGGTGCTTTTATTGACGGGAGTAGCTGGGATGTTCGCTGGATAGTGTTACGGAGTACTTTCGACGTCTACGTTGTCGTAGAAACATGGTACAGGTTCAGCTACCACTAGTGACGTCGTCCACGTTGACGTAGAAACATCATGACGGTTCACAATCGAAGGCAGGTTAACGATGAGAAGCGAAGGTAGCGCGCCAGGCTCGGGGGTTTCCATTTGTCGACGGTGTTTTTTGTAGACATCTTCCTCCATCCATCGTTCGCCCCGCCTTTTTTGTCCTTGATTTGATGCTTGTCGATATGTGTCGAAGTCACCAGAATGTCTACCTCCCCACTCGAGGGCTGTCTGTCATATTGTGTCACCATCGACTTTCGTTTGTAGGGACGCGTTACTATACACCAGTATCTGAAGAACAATCGAAAATATATGTATTTCCTGTCCAGAAAGACGGAAGAGTGTACCGGATGCGCTGCAGGATGCGCTATATATGTAGTGTGCCTTCTGTACCCAGGCACGGCATGGTTTGGTTTGGTGTACAACTATTGTTACTACTGCTGCTGCTGCTGCTATTTGTTGTAGTTCGGGTATCTCTTCCGGAAGCAAGGACGGGGCAGGGCAGATGCTCATGGAGTGCTGATGAAGTGGAACTACTTCTGACAAACGGTAATAATATCCGGTTGACTTAAACGTCTTTTACCGCAGACATGCCGTGACGGGTACACCATGCCTTGTTTTTGGAGCGTTATATTCGAGTACGCCTTTTGCTTCATTTCATGGAACGTTATGTTTTGAACGGGGTACTACTGTGGCGTGTGCCATACATCCACCATCTACCAAGTCGTGTAGTATTTTTTGCCGTGCGACTGTTATAACGGGGCTGCTGCTATGGCGCGGTCGGTGGTTGACCTTACCGTAGGCACGTCTTGAGTTTCCACGGTCGACGTCATGCCGTACGAAAATGCTACACCTATACCTGGTACTTATCATCACTATGTACAGAGATTCCCCATCAAATCTCTCCATGGAACAAACATGATGCTTTCTTTCCATTGTGGTGGGAACATCAACTTTGGTCTGGAATATTTTCAAGTGTATCCGGTCACAGCGATTATTATTTTTGTTGTTTCACATTTCGAGGCTGGTTTCGAACTGTTTGGGTTGATGCCCAAGCTCCGTCTCAAGCTGTCTGCCGGCGAGAGGCCAAATCGATCGAAGTTGAGGAAACGTACATGCCACCGCAAACAGGCTACGGTGATAATTGAGGGCCCTCATATTCGTCGTACATTTAAGCTTGCACAGGAATGGACGAAATAATTCAACCCGCCTCAAATATTGGACGAAAAATGTGTGTGCTATTAATAAATACAGTGTAGCGTAAAGCATTCCAACCAGGGGGACACGGGAAAAAAAAGAAACCCCAACATGCATTCACATTTGCTTGACTCGGATCTCGCGTAGATCTATCTGCCCGTTCAGGCGAACTTCCTCAGATAAATGTGCTCCAACAGCAAGTAGAGCCTTCCCGAGCGAAACGACCGGCTGGCGCACCGACCAAGCGGACCTCTGCTGGTGAGGACTAGAGTTCCGGGTCGGGGTGGCGGTGTCCGCTCGTCGCAGACGAAGATAGTAACTCGGTCGGGCAAAAGTCTGATACAGCAGTTTCGCGATAAAACCCTCCCCCATTATTAGAGAATCATGCTTTTACTCTGGTACGCCAGAGGAAACTTCATCTGGACGGACAGGTAGATATACGCCAGCTGGCGAGACCCGGGCAAGGGGGGGAGGTATAGGGTATTTAGCTATTCATTCCGTAGCTACCCGGAATACATTTTGGTGCAGGACACCTAGGTACCTGGTATATGGTAGAAATCGAAAAAAAGTTTCTCGAGCCCCGAGTAGATGAATGCTCGTTGCCCATGCTTACGTCCACCACCTGTCGTCATGTGTTTTTCTGATTGAAAAGGTCCTAAAGGTCTCCGCCTCAGACTCCTGTGCGTCGTGCTTTAGGATGTCGTGCCCACGGGAAACCTGAAAAGAGTGAACTCTCTGGAAGTTTGACAATAGTTAGTTACACCAGGTTTGTAGGTATATTGTGGCACGTCTGACAGATTATCTAGATCTTACAGATTATCTAGATCGTTCAGGGCAGATGTACTCCTGATGTGTTCCCGATCCCTGAGACCATTTTTATGTAGCCTGACACGTTGCCGGGTGGGAGCCGTATGATGCAATCTGTGTGACGGAAGACATTCTTATACTTTTCTTGAGCTAGAGCTAAAAATGGGTAAATATTGATCGACTACCCACAGCCCGTCCTTGTATCACTTCCCCCCCCCCTGAATGGCGGGATCTTTGGGACGTCAGGTATCCGCATACGGCCGTATGTTGACCTACATAATACGCTTAAACTCTCACAACTTTGTGTGCAACTATTCTGCATGTACCCATGTCGGGTCATGAGATTGTAAGTACATACATGAAAAGTCGAAACTTGTCCTTCATATTATTTTAGGTACACGAACAAAAAACGCCATAAAACGGTACAACAAGGTACCAGAGGTACTATTATCAACACGATGAGTAATTCTTACGTCTCAGTCGGAACTGAAAGTTGAACGTTCGAGCGAACAAACCAAAAAAACGGGACCCGTCACTGGGGTCATAAAAAAATACTCTGTACCAGGTACCAGGTATGCTTTTCCGGGAAGTAAGAGCGAAGTTTGCGTCGTCAATTAAATTACCTCCAAGGAGCATAGGAACGACTGGAACGGAACGAGGCTGCTCGTAGTCATTCGTTCCGTGCCTGTCGGTCTGTGTAAACAATCGTGTTTCTGGGTCCATGCAGAATCCTGGGCCTCGCCAGCCGAAACAAACGTGTTTAGGTCCATTCAGAATCCTGGGCCTCGCCATCCGAATCAGTACAAACGGTATATTTTGCATATCACATGCCGTGACAAATTGTTGTCTACATCCATCTTCGCTGGTGTCCACCTATTACATAAAGAAATATGTCATTCCCGTGCGGTCGGGTCATTCGGTTCTCCCTAGAGAAGAAAAAAAGGTGCTACACTTCTTCCTGTTCCTAGATATATATGGTGGCACTGTTCTTCTGTTTTTTCTCGGGCTGCACTGAATCTAATCGTTTCCTACAACACACAACCAACATCTAGATTCTACAGTACAATACGTGCTATTTATTAAACAACCAATCAGCACCAATCAATGCGGCAAACAATAGTATTATTATTCAATTCTGTTCGTTTAGATATTAGTTTAGATGCTCTCTGGGGGGGGGGTTAAGACACGCCCTTACACGCCCGTATTTGTACTGGACCAAACCACTACATACATACATACATACATACATACATACATACAATTCACCCTTTCGGTGTCTGGCTACGAGTATATACTGCCCGCATTGTGGTCCACGCCCTTAAGACATTTATTTCGCGAACCTCCCAGAAGAAATAGGAATTGAGTTTAGAAACGCCGGCTCGATTTCTTGTTTCCGGCTTCTCACGTCCCAGTGACGGAACGGAACGGTTAAACTTCATTTCATCACCGCTGTTTGGTGAAAACACGGAGACACGCAACAAAACAACGGACAACAAAGAAAGGGACGCATTGCGTTTTTCTTCCCGGGTCAAGCGTCAATAAGATTGAAACTATCAAGACGACCGTTATTAGTTCGTTCGTTCAAATCCAGCGTCCAACGGTACGACGGGGAGTGAGCGGGTGAGAGTGCTGTACGACGTGTGGTTGCTTATTCTGTCTTCACTTATTAATTGATAACGAACGCTCGCTGCGGTTCACATGAAACCGTTATTTCTACCCGTCGACACCCAGCACACCCAGTCATGGGTGAGGTTCTTGTGTTGTTCTTGTTACCAAACTACCTGATAAAAGGAATGTGAGTGAGCGTATTTCCTTGATTCCCGACGGTACGATTCGGGAAGGGTCTCTTCTCGTGGTCTCAACTCTCAATGGTTGAGTTGTGTTGCTTGGCTTGGGTTGAGGGTTGCTTGGGTTTCGGTTGGGGTTCAGGTCGCCGTGCTGAATCCTCCTAAGATGGGAGGAATATGTAGTGACCCCGGATACCGTCCTGCCCTGGGCGCCTCCGCCGCGGTGTTGAGGCAAAAAAAAACGCAAGGGGGGAGGGGGGGGGGTGTACTCATTATCATGCATGGCCGTAGTCGTATGAGCATGGGGGGGGAAGGGGTACTCGACTCGATAGGACAGATGTATACTCGATCTCATGCATGGCCGATGTCGTATGACCATAGATCCTCGCATCCCTACGATGCCGGGACGGAGCATGTTGGGGTTTTCATCGACCAGGCAGACACTGCTTGCACCAAGCGCGAAGCGCCGTGAGGTGTCCGGCGAGTCGTGGGGGGGGGGGGGGGGGGGGGGGGGTGATAAAACATCCCCGGCTAAGGTCGGAAAAATTATTGGATGTTGATACGTAGTCGTCCGTTTGGCCATACCTCCAAAATTGGAAACAAAGTTAAAGGGTATAGTGCTCGGGTTTCAAAGGGTTTTACCGGCTCTCTGGGGTATACGACTCACACTACAGGTGCAGTACATTTAAATATTGCATCCAAGGTTCGGGGGAGAACCAACTTCAATTAAGGACGAGAAGAAGTAACTGAGTGATATGCTGTACCGGTACACAGCAGTGCCAGGTGTTTATTTGTGCGTGCGATATTCTCCACAGCACACAGCAGCATTATTATGATGTATGATTATCACACCACGCTGATGTGCATGCCGTATGTACATATAATACACTCGGTGTGTCTACGAGAATAAAGTAATTATTTCTTGCTCTATATACACTCTATGTGTCGAAAACATACAAAGACGACACACACGATAGCACCGCTGCTGTGCTGCACCTCCGTGCTCATCCTCGCACTATGCCCACAAATGACCGCCCGAGAGAGACCCACCCCCTTCTGTGGTATGAACAGAACGCATCGAACGAACGAGGGCGAACTACTACTGTTGACTACGAATCGACACGTGCTATTAGTATGAGCCTGAATAAGCCAGTCTACAAGCAGACAACGACCCCAAACAATCAGGTGTAACATTTCCACGTCACATGAAAGCTTTTGCCACAAGATTAAGGTTTAACCTTATACCGGTACCGGTACAGTACACAGAGTACACAGACCAAACAGACCGATCAAGATTAGATTGAACATTCTACACGTCGTTCAGATCGTCTACAGACAGATCATCTAGATCATCTAGATCCTAACCAGCCGTTACGAAATATTGCGCAGGACCTGATAACTGCAGTAAGGATCTAGTCCAGGAAACAAGCCCCAGATCGTGAAGATTCTACGGCTCCCGCCACGCAACACGAGCTAGATCATACAGATCAGGGAAACATATGTCTGATCTATCTTCCTTGAAAGATCTACAGTAGACGATGAAGAGGGAATCGGTTGCCTGTCCGAGGCGTGAAACTTAAACTTTACCTTTCCTCCTCCCACCCCCTCCCCCCCTCCTCCTCCTACCCCTCCACCTTCTCCTCGGAGTAACGCCTCGGAGTAACGCCACGACTATCGCCACAACTAAAGTGGCACCCTATCTATATATAAAATAATATATATATATATATATATATATTATATATATATAATATATATATATATATAATATATCTCTACGGCCCACTGCAAGTTCAACAGAAACAAGGGGCACGTTCATCCTAATGAAGCATTATGGGCAGCATGCCCGAACCAGAGTTATCCCCCTCGACAGTACAGCGAAGCACACATATGTTATGTACTGATATTCGTCAACAACTCTGTTTGTTTCACGCCAAGCCCCCTACAATACGGTTACCCTATAATACGGTGATCCTTCTGTTACTGCAAGCCCCTTGCTGCACCGCGCGCACTACATAACACAGCGGCGGAAGAAATAAAATAAACCCTAACCCTAAGTAAATGAAACAAAGGGTATACCAGGTATGTATACCGTACTAGATAACAACAACAGCGATGACAACAACAACACAATAAAACACGAAATCAGCCTGATGTGGAGTCGGGTGGGGTAAAGCAACAAGCAACAATCAACAATCAACGAACCCTAACCTCATGTAGGGCAAGGTGTGGTAAATGATCAGGCAACAATCATCAATCAGCAACCAGTAATCAGCAATCAAGCCTCAGTCAGGGGACGCGAGGGCACGGGATTCCTCGCTTCCCCCTTCTCCTGGTGGTGGTGCAGCTGACGCTGGCGACGAATCTGGCGACGAGTTCGGCGTATTAGTCGCAGAGGATGACGACCCAAGCACCTCCTGCGCAACGCGGGAACAACGCGCACAAGGACGGCCAAGCACCGCAGAGGTTGGGCTAAGGCGTCAGGTGGCTGTTTAGTAGGGCTGCGGGTCGAATGACTTACGTGTACCTGGTAAGTAAGTAGCCGACCATTTACTACTGTAGTTCGCAAGATGTAATTTGTTTTTTAGCATGTATCGATTCCAATATCGAACGGTATTACCCGTGCGCACTGTTTGTTTGTCTTCTACACCAATAATACGAACACGACGCGATGCGAGGACAATGAGAGGAAAACATGTTGCTGAGGCGGAGGGAAAGGTGTACTCATGTCATACATGACCGAAGTTTAATGATCATAAACTCTCGCAGCCTCTAAAATGCCGGGACGGGGGTATGTCGGATTTTCGCCGGCCGGGAAAACGCATTATTGTACCAAGCGCGAAGCGCCGTGAGGCGTCGGGAAAGGGTGAGATGTGTTCTACCAAGAACCATTTGTGAGGCGGACTTCTCTTGCATATATATAAATGGATGGCGGCGTCGAATCAACAGCTTGAGCGGAGGGAAGGGATTAAACACTCAAAGTAGCCCACCTGGAGCGAAATGTGTCGCAGGCGAGACGAGATGTCCCCACTTTGCGCCCGAAGGGAAGACAGCAGGGTGTCACCCCCTCCAGCATCTGCTTCGCCCGCCACCGCCGCCGCCGCCGCCGCCGCGACAGAAGCAGCAACAACATCAGTGTCACCACTTCGCTGGTCTCCATCCCCCATACCTTCCCCATCCTCAGAAACACCTCCTGCCTCCATAGGCCGCATCTCCGGTTCCGTTACCCAGCTATCGCCATCTGGGCTGAACCCCCCCCCTCCCGCGGCCGCTGAATCATCCTCCCTTGGAAACCCGGCTGACTCTCGCTCTTCCTCTCCCTCTTCCCGTTCATCGCGGGCACGGCCGGCAATATCGGCGTCGTTCGCGCTCTCATCCGCACCCAATGCTCGCATCAGTTCTCGAAGGTTCTCTTTTTCTGCTTCGGTGTCGTCCGTGTCACTAGCAGCTGCCGCCGCCGCTGCCGCCGCCGCCGAGCTCTGGGAACGCCCCCCTCGTCGCCCACCGGAAGCGCTCGATGCCGCCACCCCACCACCGCGCCTGCCCGAGGACTGACCCACCGCAGGGAAGCTTAACCGAGCTGGAGGACGCTCGCTTTCTTTCTCTTCCGCTGCGCCAGCATCGCGGCGTGCCACCATTGACGCCCCCGCCGCCCTCGCTAGTCGCTCTCCTTCAAACGCGCCCGCTACTACTTGCGTCGGCATTGATGATGGCGTACCCAGCGCACCCGACGCTGGCGACATCGTCGAGTCCGCTTCGGGTACAACGGTGGCGAAGCGGGACTCCCACCGATCGCCTGTCCGACGCTGAGCCCTGTCCGGCGTAGCGCCTCTCCCGGTATAGCCGAAACGAGTCCTGGTATCTGAGGGCGGGGATGAAACCAACCTCGTCCGCGCACCACCACTGTCTCTGCCACCGCCACCACCGCCCCCGCTACCACCACCACCACCACCACCACCACCTCTACCACCTCTACCACCATTATCACCACCACCACCTCCACTACCACCACCACCACCACCATCTCTACCACCATCACCGCCCTCGCTAGATGCCGTCGCAACTGTATCACGTCGACCCGCCGCGTCAGGCGGTGAAGACGAAGAAGAGGCCGTCGCCTCCGGCGAGGCATCCACAGAAGCCGAAGGGAAATCAGAAGTGTCGCCCTCGCTCGTGGGTCCGACACTACTCCCAGCGCGCCCGAACCTGCTCACAAGAGCTTGACGCCGCCCAAGCGACTCCCGAAGGGTGTGATCCGCCCCGGCCAGCCGCGCGTGCAATTGGGCTAGGAACGGGTCTTCCCGTGCCGCGATGATGGCAGCCGCGGCAGCCGCGGCGGCGGCTCTGGACATGGCGACAGGGGCCGTCGAAGATGCGGGAGCTCTCAAGCGTTGGCCGGACGGGGCTACGCCCGACGTCCGTGGGGAGTCGGGGGGCGGTGGAGAGCCTGCGCGATTCCGGCGCGGGTGGCCCGGGGCTCCGGTGTTCAAAAGCGGCGGCGAGCTTGACCGATCGAGTGAGGGGCTGGTGCTTCTCGCCGTCCGTGTAGTCGCTCGCCGCCTCGGCGGCCTCACCAAAATCGACGAGTCGTCCGATATTTCCGCCCTCTCTTCCCCTGCCCTTCCCCTCCCTGCCCTGTCCCCTGCTCCTCTCTCTCCTCCTCCCCTCTCCCCCCCCTCCCTCTCCTCGCTTCCTCGTGTCGCCCCCCCCTGCAACCGTTGTCGAATGCTCTTTACCGTCGGCCGGTCAACGCGGGGCGTTTCTTCGCTTTCCAAGCTGTCAACTTCCCCCGCCGCTTTCCTTTCGTCCCGTCGCCCAAACCTCTGAACCTCCGCTCTATCTAGCATACGTTGACCATGACCACCCTCAGCCCGGGGCAACAAAGCCCGCCCGCTACCAGCACCACGAGCGCCTTCGCCCGCTGTATCTACAACCCCAGCCGACTTGAGCCTTGCCTCGTTAAGATCGAAACTGCCGCCCCCGCTGCCGCCACTACCGCCACTACTGCCACCCCCGGCCGCACGCCAGCCGACCGTCCTCCCTTCGGGCAACGGCATGGTCTGCGCTCTCGGCCCCAAGGATGAGCTGGCCCCTCTCGGGTCGGTCTCCCGAGCAAGTTCCGACGCCAACTGCCGCACGAGCGGCTGGGCCGGCCCCGTTGCGCCACCATTGCCCCACGCCACTCCATCGGACAAGGTCTCTACCGGTATCTCCACATTTCGTCTCGCCTCCACCCCCCCTTCCTGCGTACCCGTCGCGCTATCCTTAGCCTCCTCGGTGCCTGTAGCACTTGCATCACGACCACCGCCGTCGCCACCACCACCACCACCCCCGCCGCCAACCGCATACTCCGCTGGCCGCGAACGGACCGCCCCGGCGGAGTAAACAGCCTCCGCGGGGTTTCCAAAACGTCGCGAGTCAGGCACCGTCGCCATCGTTGTTGTCGTCGCTGAAACCCGAGGCAGGCCCGCTTGAGAATAATTCGGCCCCTCTTCCTCCCCTCCCGCCGTGGTGCGCACAAAATTTGCTGCAGCCGAGCCGACTCCCTCAAAAATCGCGTCATCCCGGGTGACCGTGTGCGACACCCTCTCTGTGACGGAAGAGGCAGCCGCGGGTAACCGTGCAGCCTTGCCCACCGCGCGCGTCTCACCCGCTCGTCCTTCCTGACCCCCACCCCCACCCCCACCGGCACCACTGCTGCTGCCGATACTGCCCCGTCGAGTGCGCGCTTGCTCCGTCGCGAGCCTACCCCTCTCCGCCGCTAGCAGGCTTCTCTCCGCCTCTAGCCCTCCCTTTTCGGCGCCCAACCGCGTGCGCTCTCTTTCCAGCTCCAGTCTCAGCGCTGCCGCGTCTCTCCTCGCCTCTGAGGCTTCCTTCCGCTCCACCTGTGCCCTCGCCTTCTCACGTTCGGCCACCTCGGCCGCGTCGGCAAGGCGCCTCCTCTCTGCGTCGAGCTCCCTCGCCTTCTCCGCCAGCCTCACCGTCTCCCGCTCCAGACTCCGGCTCGCGTCAACACCATCTGCGCGCTGCAACCTTCTCTCTTCACCATCCGCCGCCGCCGGGGTACCAACTTCGGTGGCAGCCGCTGCTGACGCAAACCCACTCGCTGGCCTCGGTGCGGAAATCTTGCCGCCACGTCCTCCTCCAACCGACTCTCGCGCCCCTCCCTGGGGCGTTCCCTTCAAGCTAGCGGCGGTCACGGCGACGGCAGAAGCGGCAGCAGCAGCAGCAGCAGCAGCAGCAGCAGCAGCGGCGTCAGCATTCCCCCTTTCCCCACCCTGCTCTCTCTCGTCCATCGCCTTGCCCTGCCTTTCCGGGGCGCGCCCTGCGCCGGCTCCGGCTCCGGCTCCGGCTCCGGCTTCTTTCTGGCGGAGCTGGTCGTAGGCAACTTCTAACCTCAGCGCTTGCTCCTTCATAGCCTCGGCTTGCTCGGCGAGACCTTTCGACCACTCCTCCAGGCGGTGCTCGCGAGCATCCATGTCAAGTTTTCCGTGCTCCCCATTCCCTTCCCCTCGCCCATCCACCGAAACTCCCGCCGACACACCGTGGACATCACCTCGGACATCGCTGCGCGAATCACCGCGGCTCTCACCGGCTACCGCTGATACCCCCCAGCCAGAACCCGCGCTATCAACGCTGGAGGGAGAAGCTTCCATAATCGATGATCCGAGCGCCAGCGACGGAAAACCGGACACGTACCGCCGTCCTTCCGACCTTGCTCCCGCGCCCCCTGCCCCCGCTCCGGCTACCGCTTCCACCGTGGGTACCGCTCCGGTGGGCATGAGGCGTCTGCCCTCGCCGCGAGAAATCGAGAGCCGGAGCTTTTCCTCCAATGCCTGTGCTACCTGTTCTCGGGACGCGGCCCGAGATTCTGCCGCGCGTACCGCCTCCTCCCTGATGGATAGGTCTGCGCGGCCGGCCTTGAGGGCGCCTTCGACCTTTTCGGCGGCGGACTCGCGCTCCGCGGCTCTTTTTTGCTGTCGTTCGGCCTGCAGCAGGCGGTTCTTTGCCTCCTGCAAGAGGGCTTCGCTTGCGTCGTTGACGCTGCTGTTGACATCACCGGCGCCGCCTGCTCTTTCCAACGCCGCCCTGGTTCATTTTTGTTAGCCCAGACGCACAGAGGCAGACAAACAACAGGCAAACAGACAGACAGACAGGCAGGCAGACAAACAACAGACAAACAGCCAGACAGACAGCCAGACAGACAGACAGATAGATACAAGCGAGGGTTTGTGGAGGACAGAGGCGTCGTCAGGCAGGACGGGAGGCAGCGAGTGGTCGAATGCGAAGCTTCATCCCTTGGTAAGTAACGTGCAGTATATAATATAGGGTAGCTCTCGCTAGGACCTCGCGCTGGTGCACATGAGGTATTTGCAATAAGGCATGCCTGACTGCCGTCAGTCGTCAAGGGTATGCGCTGGCGGAAGGCGTAGGAAAACTATACTTCGTACTCGGAGTATATCTATGTATATATGTATATTATTACGTATATTACCGGAGATCCAAAGGGTCGGACGGCGCGGATCTCCGGCTTCACTCTGGTCGAAAGTACGGGATGCCCTATCAAGGCATGCCCTATTCCCTACTTACATGAGGCGGCCGTGTAAAAAACGTCGGTGCGCACGCTCGTGTTCACCGTGATGCCATACCATGCTGTTTCTACTTCTTGCTCGTGCCCCCGCGTTCGAATAAAAACACCTCTCGTACCCTCGTAAAAGGGAACACAACACTTTATAAGAGGCCGTCTGCCTACGCCATGAAAAAAAGAAACAAAAAAATGCAATGGTACCTATTGAATTGGCGACGCTTGCTCTTCGACCACCATTCTGCTACGTTATGCCCTTGCTCCCGTCTTCAAAGATAAGGGTCTCCGCCTACCTCGTCTCCAGCAGAGCGGCCACTTGTCGCTGCAGGGCTCCCGCCTTTTTTTGGAGAGTTGCGCGCTGAGAAGACAAGACTCGTCGCTCACGCTCGAGCTCCCGCCTGCCATGTAAATGCCGGCCATTGGTGGAACAAACGAGGCTGCCACTTTAAGGCCGACACTCTATCCATCCTCTTGCATTTCCCCCCTAATTTTCCCACAGTAGTGTCCCAGTCTTCATTTCTTTCCTAACTTATTACATGCGCCGTGGAAATTCCTAGTGTACCAAACGTTCCAGCTTTTGTGCATTCTTGTTGAATTTCCTGATGTAGGCAAAGAACGCAGCCTGACTATATTTTCATGGGAAATGAGTAAAATTAGGGGGAAATCTCTTCGAGAATAACGGCCGTTAGCACCTCATGGTAACTCATGGTAACAACGCAACAGGACATTTAAAAGTATATAATCCTACTAGTACGGGGGACCATAGTAAATAGGACCTACGGTACACACAAAAACCTATACATTTCCCTATTTTTACTAGCAACGTTTGGTCCTATTTACTATGGTCCCCCGTAATATGTATAGTAATAGTTCTACTATTGCAGTGCCACAATGGCCGGAAATGGGAGGCGCGCTGGAGTACTAACACATATAAACAACCGTTCTTTCAATTTTTGTCCAGAGAAGTACCTCGTATTCATGTCACGAGTATTGTGCGATACTCTTATGCTGTACTACTCTATTATACAGATCGCCGACGAAAAGGAATAAGGAAGAGGTACGCCAAACCGACTACAGGGAGCGTGTTCCTTGTGTTGAGTCGAGGTGCTCACCTCTCTTCGTCTCTTTTCTCTTCGTGCTTGGCGCTCTCGCGCCCCTTTTCTCTCGCCTTTCGCATCAAAGACTCGGCTTCCGCATTCTGTAACCGATATCGTCATCAGGTCGTGTTGGGATGGGATGGGATGGGGTGGGATAGGGTAAGGTGAGATGGTGTGAGGTGGGATCGGATGGGATGGGATAGGATGGGCGGAATGGAATGGGATAGCATATATCGGGATGGGATGAACTGTTGGAAGGAACGGGGTGGAATGGGGTGAGGTGAGGTGGGATCGGATCGGATGGGATGAAATGCAATGGGCAGGGTGGGATGGAATAACATGGAATTGAACGGGATGGGATGGAATGAGATGGGACGGGATGGGACGGGTGGGATGGAATAGGATACCATAAGATGGCAGGTGGTGAGGGGTACGACCACAGTGTTTCGCCGCTCCTTCGATTGATCGATCGCATCGCCTATCATTACCAACTGAGCACGTGCGCATCGTCAAAAACAACGTTTTCTTGGCTGGACGACGCTACGTACAGATCTCTGAGACACTAGCCGCCGTCGAATATGGGGCGGTGTACTCCACCACATCCCCGATGTGCTCATTGACTTAGACTCGCGGCCCACGAGTTAGATCCAGTCCCGAACTCACCATCCAGAAAGGACGATAACTGGGTGGCAACAGCGGCCACTCTGGCACCAGGATATTACTTTGCAATCCACTATTGAACGGTTTTCTTCGCGCAGGTTTTGGGCTGCTGAAGCCAGCAAAGGGGAGGCTAAGAAAAATAAAAAGCGGCAGCTGTTGTTACCGCACCGCACCAGCGACAAAAGGTTTCCCCCATCAGTGGGATAACAGCGGCAACCAACCAACCGACCGAGCAAGCATCCGAGCATCCTAGGCAACCAAGTATCAAGGGCACCAGAAATCGCCAAAAAAAACTTACAACTACGCCAAGGCCCACCATCAAGAACATCATCAACACCAGCAACGACAAAACTCAAATTGAGCAACGTTCGCCTGTGTGGCCTCTGACTGCGCAGCACGAGAAAAAAAAATCGAGTACCAAGAACAAAAGACTAAGAGCAATATTAATCAGAAGAACACCAACAACCACAACGAAAAGGACAAGACACACCGCAATGCCTGACTGCAGACGTTGTACATATACATACACGTACAAACGCCGGTCGGAATACATACCTTGCGCGAAGCAGCCTCCGCCTCCGCCGCGGTGTTCCTAACCTTGGAGGCGAGCTCCCCCCTCTCCCGAGCCAACGCCTTCCTCGTCGCCTCCAACTCCGCTCTCGCGGCTTTGTTCTCGGCATCCATGTCCCTAGCCGCCTTCCTGTACCGGTCGTCGAGAACTTTCTCCTCCTTTTCCATCGTCTTCCGCCGCTCGTCCAGCTCGCTCTGTCAATGACAAAATCATGAACCACAGCATTGCGCCGCCAAAGGAGGCGCGGGGGAGGAGGTGCGAGGAGGGGCACGAGCAACGAAAGCAGGTGGGAGGAGGGGGGAACAACACAAACAAGGGGGGAGGGGTGTAGTCATCGTTATGCATGGCCGTAGTCGAATGGGGGGGGGCATCGACAAAACAGAGGGGGGAGGGGTTACCAACGATGCACATCGATCGGGACGCCTCTACAGGAGAGTTCCTCGCAAAAAGTACCGGCCCACGCATTTCGCGGTCGTGCTTTGCCGTCGCGCTCCGCGACCACGCTTTCACACCGCGCTTCGCTAACAAGCTCCGATGTTGCGCTTCACTACGGTGCTTCATCGGAGGAGAGGGGAGGCGTTACGAAGGACGAATATCGTTCGAAATGCCTCCGCGAGAGAGCGGGGTTGGAGCGCTTTCCCACAAAAAAAGAGGAGGCGATGTTTTTCGCGATCGCAATTCGCGACGCTGATTCGTTTTCACGTCTTGCTGTCGGGCTTTCGCTACCGCGCTTCAGCATCGTGCACGTTGTCGGACTCACCTTGCAGGCCTGAATCCGCTTCTTCTGCTTGTCGAGCTGTGTTTTCTCGGCCTGCACTTGGGTAGCCTGAGAAGAGACGCGTTCCTCCACGCCACCGATGCTTACCGCCAAGCGTGACGCCTCGGACGACATCTGAACAAGCAGAAGCCGCAAAAGGAGAACAACGAGCATATTATGATCACGCCGAACAGCCGCACTATAACAGTGGCAATGGCAGCATCCAGCACTGGGAGCAACAGCAGCAGCGAAACTAAAAAACAATGTCAGAAAAATCGTCAACCGCAAACCTATAACCGGCGGCAAACGAAGCATCACAAACACTGGCAGCAGCCATAGCAAGCACCAGAAAAATCAGCATCAACGAGCAGCAGCAACATCAGCAACAGCCGCAGCAGCACCAACAGTAAGCAGCAGCAGCAGCAGCAATACAACGAAAAACAACTGCAGGGAGCAGCACCAGCAGTCAATGACCAATTTTTTCAACCCAGCGCTAGTATAGCCATTGCCCCCCCCCATTGCTCCGTCTCGAAAGGGATGCGTGGTCAAATGTTCAAATGACTAAGGCAAGCAACAAATGAGTACCCCCCCCCTCCCCCTTCTTAACCATATGATCGTATCTCCTACTGTGTATATGGTGAGGCACCCGTAGGCAGATCCATAATAAACCCTTTGCTGTAGCTAGAAGTGCCCACACCAGAAAATTAATAAATTAATTGACGCTGTCATCCATACGCAAGAAGATCCGCCTCAAAAGCGGGTCTTAGTAGGATGAAGCTCACCCTTCATGCGACTCGCCCAACACCTCACGGCGCTTCACGCTTGGTGCATGCATGTCGGCCTGGTCGGTAAAAACCCGACGTGCTCCGTCCCGGCATTGTAGGGAGGTCTACGGTATACGACTACGGCCATGCATGATAAGAAGTACACCCGCCTATCGGCTAAAATCAGGCAACAGGGAGAAGCCACGATTGTCTCGTGAAAACGACACTAACTTCGAGGGTATGACAAAGACAATAACCTAGAGAGGTGGCAATTAAAGAACACCTACCCGGTCACGCGTCTGCTCGAGTTCTTGCTGCTCTCCTTCCAGCCACTTCTCCCGCTCCTGCACACGCCGTTCGGCTCGCAGCAAAGTCGCCGCCCGCTCCCGGTTGGTGTGCACCTCAGCCTAACGTCACCAGACATAAAACATCCAAACATCAAGCATCAAGAATCATGTATCACATGTAAATAATCAGAAATGACGAATCAAAGATCACATATCACATGCCAAGCATATACTAGCAATTAGCAAGTGTCAGGCATCAAGCATGAAGCAATAATTATCAATCATCAAATATCGAGCATCACATAATTCGTACCAGGTATCAAATATGAGACACCAATATCAAACACCAAACAATAACTCAAACACCAAGCACTATATAACACATCAATATCAAACACCAGACATCAACTCAAAGCATCAAACCATAGACATCAATATTAGCCATCAAACCATAGACATCAACATCAATCATCAAACACCGCACATCTACCATCAGACACTCACCAGACATAACAGCGCGTCCCTGTCATCGCCGACTATGGACCCGTGTTCCTGAAAGCCAACGGGTCTAAAGCCCAACGGTTCTGAAGCCCCACCGGTCTACAAATGCAGTACGGTGGAGTCCATGACAGACTTCAGTCTAGGGCGCACCCCTCTCCCGCGTGACCGGTCAATACGCAACACTTACAAATGAGTACATAGTGGTGCGTCTAGTGGAGTACTCGGAGTATAAACTCTGGAGATACCCTAACCCTAACCCGAGTACGACAAGAATAAACACCTTTGGTGCCCGGGTACCCCAGAGTATATACCTTACTCGTGTGCTCAGTCAGGTGTGTACTCTGGGGGTACCCGGGGACGCATTCGGGTACATACCCGAGTATGACCAAAACAAATACGTTTGATACCGGGCTACCCCAGAGTGCACTACTAACAGTACACCCTACACAGAATAAACACACACGTCGATGCGATGGTTGGGCAAAAGTTGAGGGTAGTTTTTTTTGGTGAGGCCGTTATCACTACACGAGGACTTCCATACGTAGGACCTTACTTACGGAAACACTGCCTTACCCAGCAAAAGCGATTTCAGAAAACTGCATCCCCAACCCGGCTACTAATACCAGTCCTATTGGCGTTTCCTCTTAGGACCCACGGGTAAAGAGGTACAACCACGGTTGCGATTCTCCCAAGCGTGCAGGAAGAGCGGCAATCGATACGAGCATCGCGCCATTCCAAGCGCGGGTCGTGCAACAAAAAAGAGTTCCCCACATTACCTCACATCCCTCCACCCCAGTAGCCCCGGCTGATTCTTGTGGCCGCTTCCGCAATTGCCATTCATCGCCATTCAATCTCGAGTTTTTTTCCTCCAAGCTATATTCAAGTTGATCAAGTCCCAGGGAGATTAAGCGTGCCATAAATGAAATAAAAGCATGCAAATGGCACTGCAACGCTACTGGGGTCAGAACATGTTAGGGTCAGCAGTACTACTGTACTCCTACCGCACCATGACAAATGTGAAACATGCGTGTCCCTACTCGAATCAAAGCTACTGTAGTATCAAAGGTACTGTTCGAATAATGCCTGCACCTGCGCGGCCTCCAGCTGCGTCTCGAGGCGAGCAGCATCCTCCGCCAGCTTGTCTGCCGCAGCGTTAAACCTGATCGTGTCGAGACGCCATTTCAAGATGCCTTTTCAAAACACCGTTTCAAAACACCCTTCCAAGACACCGGTTCAACATGACAGTTTCAAGATGCCGTTTCAAGATACGGTCTCAAGCTCTCAAGATACCTGCAACGTGGCCGTCTCTAGACGCCGTTTCAGTATACCGTTTCAAAGATGGCATTTCGATATGATCGTTTTAATATACATACCGTTCCAACATGCCGTTTCAAAAACCGTTTCAACATGACGTCCATAGCGCCGTTGCAAGATAACGTTCATGCGCGACCCAGGTATCACATGATGCAGCTTACAAGTGTGATTACTGCACGAAACTATCCAGTTCGTCTCGAAGCATGACGTTTGTCGTTTGTTGTTTGCTGTCGTGATCTGTTGTTGTTCGCCGTTTGCTTTTTGCGGTGGACAGACAGAAGACAGACACAAACAACGAAATCACCACGACAACAGGAAAACCCATACAAACAAAATTATCACATTATGTACGTACAACAAAACAACAGACAACAGAGTGCAAAAAGGAGAAACAACAAACAGAATAAAAGCGAAATATGAGAAGAAATAAACAGCGAATATCACCAACCTGGTCTCCCGTTCATCTGCCTCCACTTTCTTCCTCGTAACCTCCTCCGACAGTACAGAGAGCCTCCGCTCCTCCTGCGCCGCCTTGGCCTCCGCTTCAGAAACGCCAACTTCTCTCTCCGAAACCGCCTGTTGCCTCTCGAAAACTTGCCGCTCTCTCTCCGACGCATCGAGCTCCTTGTGGGAGACTTCTGCTTTCTTGCGCGAATTTTCTTGGTCCTTGGTGGCGGCTTGCTTCTCGCTGCGGGAGACGAAGCGCTCCCTATTGACTAAAGCCCGTGTTTTTCCGGCGAGGTCTCGCTCTTGGGCGAAGAGGGCCTCTCGGAGGCTGGTCGTCCATTGCACATACATACACGCAGCAGTAGAATGGTAGTAGGGCAATACTAAGGAAGTGAAAACGTGTATACCATTCCCGTAGTCCGTGCACGACAATTTGTCCACCATTTTTGGTATATATTTCTCGGGATGGGGAATCTTGTTCCAATATTCTTTAACAACGTAGTACCACTATTGATAGTATCCTTGAAAAAGACAAACAAACGTCATTTTGCCTTTTTGATACCAGGTAGTCGTCTAGGTACCAGGTAGTCGTAATCGGTTTGTTCTGGAGGGTGCATTTTTCTGACGCCAATGGAGAAGAGGTTAGCTTTCAACATTCAACATTGAGCAGGTGCCGTCATCTACGAGGCCGATACATCTTCCGAGTTTTAGTGAAAGGGAAAATATGAGAGAAAAACAGGCAGAGCACCAGACCCAAGACGTCATGGAAATTGGTTTATTTCATGGGAGCCTACAGCACGATATCGAAACAAAGGGTGGCAAACGGTTCATTTAGCCAAACCCCACGGCGCTCGGGTCTTCATGCCCTAAGAGAAACGAAAGTTCGTGAGATATTGAAAGAAGGTTTTGGGCTAAGTAGGTGAGAGAAACGAAAGTTCGCGAGATATTGAAAGAAGGTTTTGGGCTAAGTAGGTGATTTGGGCGTTTTTTCAAGCTGTAACCTACTTGATTTCAGAGCACATGGAAAAAACAGAGTCAGAACCCATTTTTTGTCGTTCAGGCGTGGTGATGACGACGGTGACTGTGGTCGAACTATTCCAATTCGTCGTATTTCGAGAGTAAAAAAAACGAATTGAACCCAATTGTCTTGCAGGGAGGATATCTTTGCAATACATAGCAATAGCAGCGGTATATTGGGACTGCAGTGGGGCAGGAGTAGTACTAAGATTGCTTTACACAGATCAGTACTGATATAATACTGTAGTATTATCACGGGAGCCATACCATAGTAATCAGAGCCCACGGTGAACCCAAAAACCCATACCCCTCTATGTTTACGCACCACACTTGATTCTGATTGCTACAGTGCGTATTACTACGCAACGACAATGCCCACCTTTCGATCTCCTTGCGAATCCCTTGAGCGTCGTCGGTAGCTCTTCTTGCCGCTTCCTCCCTGTCCCCCACGGCATTCTCTCGAACCGACAGCTCTCCCTCTCTCTCCGACATCCGCCTTTGCCAGTAGTGAGTAAGGTAGATGCAAGGTAGATAGATGCAAGGTAGATCAAGACAAGGCAGGGCAAGGCAAGACAAGGCATGGCAAGGCAAGGCAAGCCAAGCCAAGCCAAGACAAAGCGATTACGTGGGCCCAACGAGTACATCAGAGGCCAGGGAAAGAGACGCATAGAGGGGAGAAACTTCAAACTTCTATCAAAATCATAGTGACTACCTCACCCACGAGCAGTAGCCCAAGCGAAGCTCATCCTTGTCATGACCACATCACCCACAACAGCAATGACCACAACTCCCCTCACACAGTATCATGAAACAAAACGTGCTGGTGTCAAACAATGCCGTGGGAAGCTCAAAGTTGAACATATCGCTGCAATACAGTAAAATATCAAAAATCAAATAATGCCGTTGGATGTGGAGAGTGAAAAACACCGCTGAAGGTATTGTCACCTCTGGTTCTTGTCGGTTGACTTGCCCATGGCCCTGGCTTCTGCCTCTTTCTCTTTGGCTCTTGCTGAAGATCTCTCGACCGTGGCTGACCTAGCCGACAGTCTGACGGACAAAAAAAATAGGCGCGGCAGAGAGATGAAGATAGCTTTAACTATCCATAGCAAACTGCATATAAAGGCCATTCTTAAGAAGCGAAGAGAAATGTCGCGAATTGTGGCAAACAAAAAGTGTCACTTTGGTCAATCGCCTTACCGACATTGTGTTATGAACTATATTTAATGTGACCTGGAAAAATGAGGCGCCGCGAAGATGTTAGCTTAGCCTATTACTACATGTAGCAACAGGTGCCTTAGAGTGTGTTTGGGCATTTTATACCGAACGCATACAAATTGACCCGACTTGTGACAACAACAAATGGTACTTTCGTGATCCGTTTTATGTTGTCACCAAAATTGTAACAGCCGGTTTCTAAAACAAGAAAAACGTTTAGTTCACGACCTTTTCGTGGCCCACGAAAAATAAACTAGTGGACGGGAGCGCGGCCAGCGCGGCACAAAGGTTGACCTATTAGAATTGCCCCCGTGGGGCTGTCCGGACTGATAGATAGCATACATAGCAGTGTGAGGAGCTGCACGACAAGCGCATAGACAGCAAGGTGAACCTACTGCTGCTGCAAACTTTTCCCAACCCTAGCCGCTTGACAAGATCGCACGCGTTGCACAAGGTAAGGCAAACGGGGAAGCCAAACACGGAAGCCAACTCGGTCAGCCAAACGAACGAAACCGACACAACGCAGCATCCACCCTTCGTCACCTGCTCCGTTCTTCCTCTAGCGCCTTCCTCTCCGCCTGCAAACCCTTCTGCATTTCTTCCAGCCGGGCGGACTCTGCCACTCTTCGACCGTCCGACTGCGATCGCTGCTCCTGCGCTGACCTTGCAAGCCTCTCGCTCTCCTCAAGTCGCGCTTCGGCCCTACAGTGTGCCGTGTGTCACGAAAGGCAAAGCAGAAAGGCTAACAGGTCAAGTCCAGACGACCGACCGACAGACCCACCGACCCACCCACCCACCCACCAAATATGCTACAGGACGAGACCCCGGTTGAACGTTTTTGACTACAGTGGCAAGTTAGGGCCAAAGGAGGCGTGGATAGGCCCAAAAATAATGGCTTCCTGTTAATATCTACTGAGACACATTTCCTACCCTCCCACCCACCCATGCCGTAACGAAACCAGTGGACAGGTCACGTCGACAAACACAGGGCGTGGCAGTCAAAGCTAAGACGACCAACTGACCCACCCAGCCACCCACCACCGCCCACCGAACCAACTGCAGCAGACATGTCAAGCGATAGACAACATCGACAAAACAAATGGACCGATAGACAACAACAAAAGTGACACGCATTGACCGAGCAGAGGACAACGAAATAATGAGCGACTCACATCGACGGCTTAATCGCGCGGGCCAATATTCACGAGATCGAGCAGACGATAGCGCAAAAGAGCAGGCAACACAATCTAAAAATGACGAAATCATCAAGCAGTCAACCCCTCCCATCCCCCAATCGTACCCCAGAGGCGCACGAACTAACATACTCAGCGCCCATCCTCCATGACCACGATCCGAAAGTCACCAACACGACTACATGGTACATAAGGGACTACAGCACTACATGGTACATAACTACTGTTCATATAACCGTCTACATGTATGTACAGTCCAGGAGGCTGTACACCGCGCATCACCGCCAAGGGTAGTGACGCTCAACAAAACCAACACACCAGGCACAAAGAAGCAACAACATACACGACAACATCACCATCACAACCACACCATAAACAATGCACAAAACAAACACGCACAAAAACAAAAACTTAAGCGGTACCAGGTATCAACCAGCCACGTGCGAGAGAGGAGCGAAGACCACCAACACTATTTTTCTGCTTTTTATTCCTCCGGCGGATTGATTGGTGAAAGCAAACCTTAAGCTCACCACACTCGCATGTTTAGAATGCGTCTCGAGTGCCAATTTTACCCGCCGCTCCCGAACGTTACTACTGATACCGGCCCACACCGCTCCTCCTCCTCAAGTTGAAAGTCGTTCACAAAACAGAAGCAAACTCGAATGTCTCGCACGTTACCTCTCAGCGAGAGCCTTCCACTCCCCGGCTTCTGACCGCGCTCTATTGGAAGACTGGTGCGCATCGTCTAGCTTTCTTGTGAGGTTCAAAGTTTCCTCTTGGGCGGTGACCAGGTCCGACTCTCTCGCCTTCAGCTCCAGCAGCGCGCCCTGATACTCTTCCGCAACCTCTTGTAGACGGCTCTGGTGCAACAATTTTGAGGTGGACCGGGTTTAACAGTGCTGCGCATACTAGCACTCGCTCAGCCGAGGCTGAGTCGAGACGTCATTCCGTTCGGTCAGTTTATTCTCATGTTAGCTCTTAACGCACAGCACAGCACAACGCAACCAGGCATAGCGTAGCACAGCACGCATAGCACAGCACACAGCACCGCACAGCGCAGCCCAGTCCAACACAACGCAGAGCCCAGCCCAGTCAAGCAGTCACGCGCCGAAAAACACATCAATAACAACGGCAACACCCAACAAGCATCGTCAAACACACAGCCAAGAAAAAACCCACTTCCGATTCCGTCTTGGCCGTCCTCAAGCTGTCAATCTCCTCCTCCCTCCACGACAGCGCCTGCCTGTTCTCCGAAACTTCCTCGCGGAGCAAGGCCGCAGCGGCTTCAGCAGCTTCAACCTTCTCCGACAACTTTCGAGAACGCACCGCTTCCTGCATTCCACAGTATTACCCAGTACCATCCAGCAGTGCCCTTGTTGGTGTGATTTTTTGTTGATCTCGCATCAGTGTTGCTGTTGAGCTCGCGTTAGCGTTGTTGTCATTATTGTTTTTTGGTGTATGCGTCGTTGTCATTGTTGCAGATGTTGCTGTTGGTCTCATCTTAGTGTTGTTGCTGTTGATGGTCTAACCCTAAGCTCATTGCTGCCACTGAAGACGCTTCAACACTCGTAGAATGCTCTAGGGGTGCCGCCAGGCCTCTAATCGGCATCATCTATTTAGCACACGTTTTTTGGGTTGGATCTGCTGCCCTATAAGGCAAATCGTGCACAACCGCTCACAACGGCAGGCGAGGGACTAGATGATCTGTACATGATTTATCTGAAAATGATCTATCTGAACATGATCTATCTGTAGATGATCCGTCCGAGGTGTGCATCATTACACCACTGCAAAAAATATCCTAGCCTAATTCCGAGTAAGTTTTACCCAAAGCGTGGGTGCACTTCTATAGAGGTTAAAAAAATGCAGTGGTTGATGCAACATAACCGTAATCTTTTAAGAGTGCAGTCCCGTTTTGGGGACCAACTACTTGAAATTTGAGTGATTCGTCCCGACAATAATGAGACTGCAGTCTAAAAGGGTTGATCCCGATGGTCTATCACGGTATCAAGCGAGCCCATGGGGATGTGTTTTTCACGAGCCATGAGTTGCAGTAGACCTGTCAGCTCTCTCTCCCGTTGCCCTTTGAGGAAGTGGTCTCCGTAGCAAAGAAGCCTTCAGTAAACAAGGAAACCTGAATAGTCGAATAGCTCGCCCCGCTGCGACCAAGTACACCACTTACTACTGTAGTACTGTACCACGCCAACTAGTACTTGCTGATGACTTTTAGTAATTCCAGTCAACAACTCTACTATCAATAGTGGCGCCTCTCGCTACAGCGTGCGCGGAAAGCAGAGCCCCCGAAGTTGGCCTGTCGCCATGACGTCATCGCGCCGCCTTATGGCAAGCGCTATCTACTACAACTGTAGTAGATACAAAAACCTTACAGCAATAACGAAGTGCAGCTGCATGGTCAGCGCATTACAGCAATGGCACGTCGCAGTTAGCGATGGGTATGCATCCAACCAGAATCGAGTTCGATTTGAACACGACATCGATCAACGAAACACCAAATCGATATACACGATTTCGATGTTTACAGTCGACAGGTCCAAAAACACTTTCAGTGCAATGTCAGCATAACAAAGAAACAGGACGTCAGGGGGATGGAGGGCAAAACGCGTTCGGTTCGCTCCACCCAACGTCCGATACATCAAAACTTTCGATACCATGTCCAACACTACTCGCAGTACGGGCCAGACAGTTGTGACGTCATCGCGATCTACCGTACAGCACACGTCAGTGTAAATATCGACAGCACACACAACTACTGTACTATACGTGAGCTCCCGAGTGACCACTACACTTGGCTAAAAAAGGCTAACTGAAGAATAATACAGCATACCGGTACCATAACTGTACATTTTTCGGTTTACAATGTGCAATTTTCGATGACAATAAAAAAACCGTCTTGTCACACCATCTTTGTTTAACCTTGACCATACTAACATACGCTCATATATACCAGGTACACTGCTGTAGTGTACAAACTAGTCTGGCGCTCGCCGTTGATTGAGCACGATTTCTTGATCCACTTTTCTTGGCATCCCTGATGTGCCCCATCACCTTATTAATTGTTCGTGGGCCTGTACTACTGTTGAGTCAAATCGGTGCCAGTCGACGAGGGAAAAAAGGGCTCAAGTCTTTCTCGCGATATAAAACGTCACTGAAGGCACGAACAAACCGTTGTGGGGAGGGGGGAGGAGAGACTGCCAGCAATGTGACATCTCTGATCTGAGATACAACCATTATTAGGAGGGCTGGCCTGCTATGTATGTGACCCCTGATCTGAGTTACAACCACTATTAGGACAGGAGGGAGAGAGAAAAGAAGGGCGAACAGAATAAACGGGGAGGACAAAAACAGAAAAAAAACTGGAGGGTTTGCGCTTCACAAAGGGCGATCTACCAATCAGGCACACTTTTAGATGTAAACCTTCGCTTTTGTTACAAAAACAAAACAAAAAACGTCTTGAACTTCACATATTTGTTATTATGAGTGAAGAACATTTGCGCCGTGTGATACAACTTCAACATACAATTGAAAACACAAAAATGTTGCATTCGTAGGGCGTACGTTACCTGCTCCCCTTCCTTAGCGCGCTCCCTGAGAGCAGTCAGGTCTTGGCGTGTCTCGGTCATGAGAGCCGCCGCGTCGGCTAGTTCCTCCTCGCGCAGCTGCAGTCGGGAGGAAAGTCCCCCTGCATGTTCCTGCTCGCCGCCAAACGTGACACGTCCATTTTATTTTATTTTTACGTGCCAGAGGCGTAGACGGCTGTGCATCGAACTTCGACTTAGTGGAGTATTGGGGGCTACACATGTCGTCCACCTAACCAGGCTGCTGGCGTGGATGGTCGCACCTATTACACCGGTAATGTTAACTAAAGTACTATCAAGGCTGCATTTACCGAAGCAAATGTCACAGTAGTTGTCGCTTCGAACTCGTCAAGGAGCGGGCCTCGTCCGGTTCCAACCCAGCTGCAGATTGCACGGCGTCGTAGAGGCAGCACGTGGCAGCACAGAAAAGTGCACCGTACTGGTATGAAAAAAGGAACCCTACAGTAGCACGCACTGGTGTGATAAAGCCGAGGATAAACGAATCAGAATGAACTAAAATATTTTCAACCCTCGATCGATCGATCTCAACGACCGACAAAACGGAAGCACCGCCCTTCGACTATCGTATCCAACATTCAGCAGACCGCGTAAGCAAACCACCGTAAAAGCTAACACACCGAAAAAAGATCGTTACAAAGTCGCCACAATATCGACAAGAACCGAACAAAATCGCCTCAAATGGACGAAAATCAACAAAATTTACCAAACCGACCAGAAGGCCTACTACAGTAACTCAAATCCTATCGACTATTTAATATCTATCAATTGTAATTGACTAAATTCGACAAAGATGGCTAAATCAACGAAACCGCCGAAATCGCCGACCGACCGATTAACCGACCGACCACTGTGTATTACACGAGGCCGCGCTGCTGTGCTTCTCGCACGAGAATCTTACAACGCGGCCAAGGCGGCGAATCGGCTCGCACCGAGGTGGCGCGTGTGTTGTGTGTTAGGTGTCATGTGCCCTGCTCACCTCCAGCCTCGCCAGCTCTTGCCGTAGCTCCTTCATTCCAACAGAGGCAGCCTCCATTCCGGCCCTGACCAAGGAACACAACCGGCATCAAAGGTACTAGACCTTATTCGCTGCCAAAATTGTGTGCTATTATTCACGCCAGCGTGTGGTGTGCTCGTTCCAACACACGCGAGGGCAATCGGAGGCTGCAGGGAGTCATACGCATGCCTACGGCGGGTACAGTAGCCTAACAAACCGACAAAAACCGAAGCCGAAGCAACACTACTGCGTTTCTTCTCTATTTATCTCTCCCTACCTGTATGTCCCAGCCTCTCTTCTCTTTCTTTCCCTCTCTGCCGATTGATACAGACAAAACATAGTACCCAATTGGAGAGCACTTCGGCCCATCGCCACTGCTGCGGATATTAACTACTGTAGGCGGGTGTATTGCCAGTTAAGACGTGCACACCAGGTAGAATACACGCGACACAGCCACAGGAGACGATCGCCCACCAACGAACGGCCGGTCTACTGTACAACGCGCTGCACCCGCCTTCCCACTTGGAGGTAATGGCAATCCTGAGGTTTACTTTACCTCGTTACCCCTTGTAATAGAGCTGCACCCGCATTTAGGCCTCAAAATCGCGTGAAATCAGAGTCGGAAGATTTTTGCCGTTACTGCGCACCTGGCACGCAGGAACAATCAAATATTTCAAACGCCCAAAATCCTGAAGCGCTACCTCAGGAACCTCCAAACTATAACTATTGCGAAAACGACCCCAGTAATTTCTCATGTGTACTACAGTCTAACAGACTTTACCCCCCAAAACGCGTGTGGTGCAAATCGTTCAAGGCGTTCTACTTTTACTAGCAATTCGTTACGGGTGAAGGTTAAGGGGTTCACTCACCGGCCCTCCAAGTGGCGCCTCTGAAGCTCTGAAGCTCTGGCATTACTCCTATGCAGCCCTTCCTTCGCGCCTTCCAGCTCTTCCAAGAGGTTATCTACCCTTGCCCTGGCTTGCGACAGCTCCGCAGACTCCTGTTCAAGCCACGCCAAGTCAATCCACGCCAAAGGCAGGGCAAGGCAAGGCAAGGCAAGGCACAAAATACGACGTACGTCGGTGGTCGAGGTCTGATACAGTCACCACATATCGCACCAGGTATACGATACCAGCATACCAACCAAGCAACATCAAACACCAGACACCACGACATTTGCCATCCTCTACTACAAATCTCGATTACTAGAACCTACCGATCTACAAACTGCGTACATACTCGTACGTGAAAATGAATACAACCACCTTACCTCTTGAAGCCTGTCCCGAGCAGCCTCACGATCACGCTCCGCTTCCTCCAGTTGTCGCTCGAGACCCCTAATCTCGCCGTCTTTTTCCGTCCGTTTGGAGGTCCACTCTTCCTCCTGTTGAACCATCGCAGCCTCGGTTTGCTCCTTGTCTACGAACGCGGCAAGGGAGTTGCAATATAAACAACACAGTTAGCATGTGGGGGGCGGGGGTAGGGAAGATGCTAGATAATGTTGATATGCCGTACATATAACTCACAAATACGGTGTTCGGCCAATGCTGCTAAGGTTTGCTCCTGGTCTACGAACGCGGCATAGAAGTGTGCAATTGCAGCGATCCCTTATTACGGGGGACCATAGTAAATAGGACCAATATTGTTAGTACAAATAGGTAAATATACAGGTTTTTGTGTACCATAGGTCCTATTTACTACCAGGTATGGTCCCCCGCAATAGCACTGTGGTGGGGGGGGGCATACTCAAAAGGTCGTTGATACGCCATTGTTACGTCACCGTCTACTACGCCATACCTGGTATACATTTTAATTATTACACGTCCCTCCCTGCAGGGCTCACAGAGTTTCACGAAAACCCTTACGCAACAGTATACCACTACATACCCACCTAATTGTAAGTACAGTTTGTATGCTAATGTCTAATCCCAACGTCCCCTACATGTTGAGACAGTGTGGTACACAGGAGCAAGACCGCCAACTCGGTGCACGGGAAACGACCTGGGAAACAAACGACACACGCAGCGCGTGGGCGCTTCTCCTCGTCGCCGCCAGACACGATGCCCACCCCAATCGCGTGCAAGCTCCATCAACGACAGACTGCCGAGAGCGCGAACGATCGGCGGTGCAAGTGCAACAAAAGGACATCCAATCAACGCTCTCCGATCGTGAACGCTCTTCAACCAATCATCATCGAACGCGAAGGCTTGCCGACCGCGAACGTCGCCCACACGCTCTTCAACCGTGACCGCTCTGCAACCCCAAATGCTCCCCATTCAATGGTCTTTAATCAACGCTCTCCGACCATGAACGCTCTCCAACCAATGCACTCTTCAACCGTCAATACCTTCCAACCGTGAACGCTCTCCAATCAACGCTTTCCAACCGTAAACGCTCGCCAATCAACGCTTTCAACCGCGCACGTTCTCCAAGAATTCCTCTCCAATCAAAGGTTTCCGATAGTAAATATTCTCCAATCGTGAACGCTCTCCAAGCGGAGAGGGGCCAGAAGTACCTGCTACCTGGTATGTGGCGCCCTATCTGAGATACGAGAAAAGACTGGAAAAACACACACACACACACGAACATGGCCCAATCAACGCTCTTCAACCGTGATCGCTCTCCGATCAACGCTCTGCGACAGTAAACGCTCTCAAACCAACGCTTCCCAAACGTCAATGCGATCCAACCAACGCTCTCCAACCGCAAACGTGGTCCAATCACCTTCCAGCATGGCCGTCAGCTCCCTCTCCATGTCCACACCCAGCTTGTGCAGCTCCTTGGTCCTCGCCCGGCTCAGAGACAAAGCCTCCCTCTCCTCCTCCAGAGCAGCCGCCGCAGCACCCGCCTCCTCCCTGACCCCCTCGAGCTCCTTTCTTAGGGTTTCCAACTCTTGGAGGGCGTTGCCGAGACGGGTTTCTCTTTCCTTGACGATGGAGGCAGAGGTGTCCTTGCTCTTGCTGAAGGCCTCGTCCCACGAACGCTGAGTGGTCGAAAGACATGGGTCGGGGAGAAAATTAGGAAACCGCGGCATTCATTTCAACTACAGCAGTAGAGATGACGTTCCCTCCACGTGCTGGCCGATGGGCTCATTTTCATGGGTTTGAGTTGCAACTTGAGGCCTTTCAGCGGGACGGAAGATACGTGCAGTAATCGCCAATGCACTGGCCTCCGAGCAGCCCCCTAAGCAGAACAACAATACAAGGGTTGGCTTGAATACCTCGGCCTGCTGGAGCTGCTGCGCCTTGTCGAGCGCCCGCTCCTGGGCCTCTTCTAGGAGCCGGCCAAGGCGCTCCAGCTGTTCTTCCAGAGAGTCCGTCCTCGACGACAGTTCGCCCACGGCCTTTAGAGCTTGGTCTCGCTCCCCCTCCACCTCTTCCAGCCTCGAGCTGTTGCATCACAAAACACACATATACACCGGGACAAGCACGAGAAAATAAAGTTATGTCATGCTAGGCTAAGTTACTGGCATGTTTTAGCTGTAGTACAACAGGTTCCGAATTTCTTATGATTCCCCTGAAAACACGGCACTGTGGTAAATTTTCTTACACAACACTTGTTTTCTTACTAAAAGCTCTGGTGACCTCAGATGACAAAAACAGCATCGGCCACTGCATGGTTGGGGAATGATGAAAGCCGATGTCCTTACTCCTTTCTGCAATGGTTGACTTGAAGCAGGGGAAAAGACAAAAGTCGTACAGCACGACGCGGGCACGGCATGGTCCCATCATCCTACCCCTCGCACTACAGCTGGGCGCTCACTCCGTTTGTGGACGGTTCAATGGTGGATGGGCAAAGCTTAACGTTTTTTCGGGCGGTAAGGGTTAGGGTTCAGAGTATTGATGCATTGATGGGTGTCCTGTACAGTACAAGTACAAATTGATGTTTTTGTTGTTCTTGCCGTTGTTCTGACATTAAGACATCGCCATAGTCTAGTCCGTGGGCACCAGGCAAGCACAATTCAATAAATTTGGAGTGGAAGAATATATCAGGAACCAAAAGGGTGTCTGCGCATAATATTATTGTTTGTCAAGGGTTGAATGAAAACCTACCGGCATGCGCATAACCGGAGACGAAAATACGCTAAAGATTGGATTCTTCGGTTGAAAAAAAAAACACCTGGAGCAGCGGCAGCATTTGCAGGACGAGCAGAACTCGTGCAAGCAGCAGCGGCTACTTGTAGCGGCCAGCAGCAGCAGCAGCAGCAGCAACAGCAGCAGCATGCGGCAGCAAGTTGCAGAAGCAGTAAGCAGCGGCAAGTACCAACAGGCAGAAGTGCGGTCTACCCTGAGCTCCTCGACACTCGCTGTGGAAGCAACGTTGCCACAACGAGAATATCGCCCTCCTTCTTCTTCGTTGGTGTCCGCTCTGGCCGAGAAGGGGTAGTAGCTGCGAAGCTCAGGAAGGTGGCAGCAAGTGTGCACGAGCTGGCAGCAGCAGCAGCAGCAGCAGCAGCAGCAGCAGCAGCAGCAGCCGCAGCAGCAGCAGCAGCAGCAGCAAGCAGCAGCAGCAGCAGCAGCAGCAAGCAGCAGCAGCGCTTGCTTGAAGCGGCTCTCTTGCAGGAGAGCTTGCATGCAGGAGCACTTGCTTGCAGGAGCACTTGCTTGCAGCAGCGCTTGTTCGCAGCAGCGCTTGCTTACCGCAGCGCTTGCAGCAATAGCTCTGCAGCAAGCAGCACTTATCTGCAGGCAGCAGGCGCATACTGGTACAGCAGTGGCGGCAGCAATCCTTGCCGCAAAACATCGCCGGTAGCAGACATGGGCAGAGGCCACTCTCAGGCAAGCTTGGCCAATCCAAAGCGCCCGGAGAATTTCCGGCGAACAGGATGCAGTGGTCGAATCTCATATCACGCAAATATAGCTCTACTACTGTAGTATAACATGCTATCCAAATGTGAACAAGCTTGTCATATTTGTGCAAATTGCATCAGCCCTTTTGATTAGTCGTCGGAAACGGCAGAATAGATTACGCAACTGAAGCAAATCGCCTACCTCAGACGAAAAATATAATGTCAAATCAAGCAACAGGTATATACGTGCATACAAGCAGATGTAAATACCTGACGGCGTTAAGATCTCGTTGCAACGCGGAAGCCTTCCCGTCGGCTATCTTGGCGCTCTCCTCGGCACGCCTCATGCTCCCCTCCAACTCCCCCTTCTGCTCCAAGAAACTAGCGGACAGACGTTTTGACTGCCGTAGCGTATCTTCATTCGCTCGGTACAGGTCCGTCTCTTCCCTTTCGAGCGCCTAACAAACACATCAATACGTGCGTACCAGGTAGCAGTCACGGCATCCGGGCAGAGCAGGGCAGATCAAAGGAAGAAGAGCAGGAAGAGCAGCAGAGTGCCATTTGGTTTCCGCGCTCAAAAACTTCGGGAACATACAAGTAGTAAAAATGTGAACCAAATACGGGTGATAAACATATACGAAGTAGGGGGAAGTGTGGTTTTTGGATCTCTCGTGGGTTCCGGTCAGTAGATATGGCCTATATGCTGCCTGGAATACCGTAATACCATGGACCGTACGTACAAGTAGCGCAGAGCAGGGAAGAGCAGAGCAGGGCTGGGCAGAGCAGCGCCAACAAATGCCGCACAGCAGTAGGTGGCGCCAGTTGGTTTCTTCCATTGACTAGGCCTTCGACTAGGAGCAGTGCTACAACAAACTACTTCGTACAACATCGCGGTTTGTAGTTGCAGTCGCAGACCCTAGCCGATACGCCAATTAAGCCAGAGTGCCTTTTACTTGCAGTAGGCCGTGTGCGTTCGATGTCATACAGCAGCAAGTGGGAACAAGATGAGGACCAGAAGAAGAAGAAAATGAAGAAGAAAGAAACAGCCGTTCCGGAACAACACGAATCACGAGGCACAGGGGCTCCAAATAAGCATTGAAACACGGCCACCGCGGCCAGTCGAGACGGCTTGCAACGTAACAAGCGCCAGAGTAAGCGCAAGCTACTGTAGTTTGCTTCTGTCGACACCAGGTTTGTGAAAAGCAGCTGTCTGCCGGTATTGCAGTCAATGATACAAGCGACGACAGACAGCAGCAGCAGCAGCAGCAGACAGACAGACAGTCGAACAGACCGACCTGCAAAATGAAGTCACGGCGCAAGCCTGTGTGTACGCAGCCCGATTAAACGAGGCCTTTTAGCCCAAGGCAAAAAACGCCTCCATAAAACAAGGCCTCGGCATCAGTTCAGTTTCGTTTTCAGATACCTGCTTGTTTCAGTTTCACTCTTAGGTTCAGAGTTGCATTTTCAGTTGCATTTTCAGTTGCATTTGCATTTGCATTTGTAGTTGAATTTTCATTTACAGTATTAAATAGTACTTTGTGCAGGTGCAGAAACAACCACAGTTCACGTTGAACTTGAATTGCAGATAAAAAGCTTCAGTTTCCGTTCGAGCTTCTCATTGCACCGTTAGCTCTAGTTGCAGTTGCAGTCATATTAATAGTACATGTTCAAGATGCAGTCGCGGTCACACTTCATGTTCGAGTTGAAGTTGCACTTGAACTTGCAGTTACGACTAATGTTCACCTCTAGTTGTAGTTGCATTAGCAGTTGCAGTTCATGTTCAAGTTGAAGCTGCAGTTGTAGCCGGCATCCACCAGGGAGGGACTCGCTGTCGGGCTACGGCCAAGGTGCTTACAATAGATCTTGTACTGCGTCAAGGGGCTAGATTAGCGTTACGCTCTAGCCTAACCTAACCCAAGATTTCGTATATTGGCGCAAACTACAGCACAGCATGCTCGTATTATGTAATATACTATAACGATGCCGCATCAAGCCGCTAGAATATCGTAGTGATTTTGCCTAACCTGACACAATACGTGGCAAGCTTGTGATATACTACCACGACACCGTATCAAGGGGTTACCTCGTAGAATAGCGGAGTGTCTTGCCTAACCTAGCACAAGACTTGCAAACTACAGCACCGTATGCTCGAAACATACTACCTCGACATGGCATCAAGGGGCTAGAATAGCGTAGTGCTCTTGCCTAGCCCAACCTAAGACTTGCGAACTACAACACCCCATGCTCGCAACATACTACCATGGCACTCTGGTGCTGCAAAGCACGCGAGCGGTGGGACGCAACGCAACCTACCCTGATCCTGGTAGGCGGACCTCACGGCGACAGTCCTTAACCTTTTCACCACCATTTCCAAGTACTTTGTCTCCAAAACCTTGGGCAATGTTCATTTCCAACCAAAATACAGCAGTGATCTCACACCACTACTTGCAAGTAGGGTGCCCCCAAAAACACGGACGAGGTTCACTTCTAACCAAGGCAGAAATAATTCCGCACCTGTTTGCAAGTACTCTAGTTTCCCCCCCAAAAAGTGGGCGAAGGTCTAAGAACCTACCCCAAGCAGCTAAATTACCGTAATCGAATCATACAAGAGCCCTCAGCCCTCGCGCCCACTGGTGTACCACGCTGTCCCTAGATAAACGAAACGTTCGGACTGAATACACATATATGAACATCCACTACATTTATGGGCATACTGGTATGCGAGAAACTACGAAAAAACAGCACAAAAATAGTCCCTTTGCGATTAAATAAATGGAGGAGCTTAATGGGTCAAATTCTACCACCCTTTCTTCACATACCACAACCGCCTGCAGGGACTGTGTAAACCCCTCCAAACCACCAACCGTCGCGCGAACTGGGGCCCGAACCCTCTCGACCAACGGCTACTAACCTCTCTGCGTTCGTCGAGCTTTTCTGCTTCCCCTGCCGCATCCCGCCTCCCCCTCTCGAGCAAACCCTTCTCATCCTCGAGCTCCCGCTTGCTGGACTCCAGCACCAGCTGCTTAGATTCCACCTTGACACAAGGGAAGGGAGTTCCATGATTTCGATTGCCGCCAAGAGAAGAACTGTCGATAGTTGGCGCTGTGAGTTGGCTTGCTATACTACCGTAGCTACACAAATGTACGCCTTGATTGGACTTCACGGACATCACCGTCTCCAAATTTGAAGGAACGTTTTGATTCAGTATATACAAAACGGTCCATATATTTCGGTACAGTAGTACCCGTTAGCTAATAGCTGGGTGGCGAAGTAAGCCAACCAAGTGACAAAAGAGGGTTTCGTTAGAAAAAAAACACAACCCGAGCCAAAAAAAGATGCCAATCAGATACCAAGATGCAGAAGCCCACAAAACTACCGCACGCAGCCAACTGGTAACTAGCCGGCGACTTACAGTCGGAAAATATCACAGGCCCATCGACTTCTGAGCCATGCTGCCCGAAGGGAGGAACTATTTAAAGCAGGTTGAATGCCATCAGTGTCATCAGTGCTTCACCCTCCCTGGATCAATGGCCACTCACAGCTACCGACAGCTACCAACAGCTACTGCCAAATACCCCGCGGTTCTGCCCACTCTGGGCAGGCAGCTACCGACAGCTACTGCCGAAGACCCCGCGGTTCTACTCACCCAGGACAGGCAGCTACCGGCAGCTACCGGCAGCTACTGCCAAAGGCTCCGCGGTTCCATCCACCCTGGACGTACAGCTACCATAAAAAACTACGATAGAGAACGGCTCGCCCTAAGCCTCACTGCACCGCTCCTGGCGCTCTGCTCGATGTCTGATGTCTGATGTCTGATGTCTTACCTCGGACATGGCTTCGGACAGCTGGGACCGCATGCGCTCAACCTCTCCCCTCGAATTAGACAGCTCACTCCTATGGTAGTGTAGCACGGCAATGTACGCCAGGTGAGTGACGGGCGGGAGGGACGGGAGGGAGGGAGGGAGGGAGGGAGGGAGGGAGGGAGGGAGGGAGGGAGGGAGGGAGGGAGGGAGGGAGGGAGGGAGGGAGGGAGGGAGGGAGGGAGGGAGGGAGGGAGGGAGGGAGGGAGGGAGGGAGGGAGGGAGGGAGGGAGGGAGGGAGGGAGGGAGGGAGGGAGGGAGGGAGGGAGGGAGGGAGGGAGGGAGGGAGGGAGGGAGGGAGGGAGGGAGGGAGGGAGGGAGGGAGGGAGGGAGGGAGGGAGGGAGGGAGGGAGGGAGGGAGGGAGGGAGGGAGGGAGGGAGGGAGGGAGGGAGGGAGGGAGGGAGGGAGGGAGGGAGGGAGGGAGGGGGGGAGGGAGGGAGAGGCGGAGAGAGGGAAGGACGGAGGGGGAGGGGGGGGGGGAGGGACGGAAGGAGGGAAGGACGGAGGGAGAGGGGGAGGGACGGAAGGAGGGAGGGAGAAAGAACGAGGCAAAAAAATGGGCAGGCGTTATCAAAAGCAATAAAAACAACTGGTTGTTTTTTGTTGGTCTCCAACGGGCATTGGGGTAGTGGAAGCAGGTCGGGCAGCGTATCAGTACACCGCACACCCCACCTGGCAGCTTCCGCTTTCCTTTCTCCTTCGAGAATAGCTTCCTGGGCAACCTTGGCCTTCCTGAGGAGCGAGCTCGCAGCTTCCTTCTGCTGCTCCAGCCCAGATTCCTGTAACAAGAAAAACCAAAATATAAAAGTCACTATCGATTATCATCACCATCACTATCGATATCATCATCACTATCATTACCGTTATCGATACTGTTTGAGGAACAGTACCCCCTCCCCCCCCCCCCCGTGAAACTACCGCTGCAACTCCTCGGAGCGGCGCTTTACAGTCTTCTTCAGTTCCTCGAGCTCCCTCCTCATATCGTTTCTCGTATCAATACCACTGTCACCTATCGGTATCGCTATCACTGTCGACATCGTTAACACAAACAAGTATCGATCTCCTTATCGGTACCGACACTACTATCGATTTCGTCATCACCATGAATAACATGACCAAAGGCATGTCTTGTCATTGTCACTATCGACATGGTGGTTGCTAGAGCTACCATTCGAGGAACGACAGTTCTCCGCCGTACCTGTCGCTGCAAGTCCTCGAAGCTACGATCGAAAGGCCTTTTCAGCGTCTCGAACTACCTCCTCAGTACTGTTCCCGTCACCAACACCGTTATCACGTATCGGTATCAGTACCCTTACCGTTATCCCCATCGATATCGATAGCTCTATCATACTGTGCAAGGTCCAGCTGTTATCACCTGCCGCTGCAAGCCCTCGAAGCCTCTCTCAATCGCTCTCTTCAGTTTATCTAGCTACCTCCTCAACATTGTTCCCATTATCAATACCGTTACCACCTATCGGTATTGCTGCCAACAATCACCATTTTTGGCGTAATTACCGGTATCGTTCATCATATCAATTTCGATATCGTTCATGACAATAATTACGAATATCGTTTATCGTTAGCACCATCAATATCGCCATCACAATCGATACCGTTGCCACTGTCACTATCCTACGGCTATCGTTGGCTCCATCTTACCTGCCGCTGCAAGTCCTCGAAGCTGCTCTCAACAGCCTTCTTCAGCCTCTCCAGCTCCCTCCTAGCCTTCAACCCTTCCCGCGCACACCTATCTGCCGCCCTTTGCTTCTCATCTGCTTGTCCGAGCGCCTTGTGCACCTCTTCTTCGCACCGCTCCACCTCCGCCTGTAGATGGACAAATGTAGGGCAAGCATCAAGCATCAAGTATCAATACATCAAGATATCATCTGTTAAAATATCAAATATCGTCTCGACATCGTCTCGATCAGAGCCGTGCTAAGGTAGGGTTGCTCTCTTTGAGCCCTAACATTTCAATGCAACCCCTGACCCTCAACCATTGCAACTGACGACCCAACATATTTTGTGTCCGATAGGTATTTCACAATGCTACGTTCTTTCCGTTAGATACCCAGCCAATGGGATTATTGTCTGAAAAACTAACACAAGCAGACAAAGCTGTGAGATCGCAAAAATCCCTCAAAACTCTTTGCAAGCTATTTTGCGCATCGGGCTTGTTACAGCTTACCTTAGTTTCAATGTGAGGTGATGGGTACTACTGTACGATGGTGTTGGGTACTACAATGGTGTTGGGTACTACTGTACGATGGTGTTGGGTACTACTACTATACAATGGTGTTGGATACTAATGTACGATGGTGTTGGATACTAATGTACGATGGTGTTGGGTACTACTGTACGATGGTGTTGGGTACTACTATACGATGGTGTTGGATACTAATGTACGATGGTGTGTTGGGTACCGCCCAGTGGGGGAGGGTTCGACAATAGAGGTGCCATATCGTACCGTTTCCGTACAGTAGCCGATCAACAAGGATGACGTCATTGAGACGTGTTTGTTTTACAAGAGTCGAGGAGGACGCTCCCATCTCTCGGTTACTCGGCCGAAGCCGGGTCAAGGCCTAGACAGCCGTCACGAGTGTCACACGATCGTCCTGGGTTCTACAGAGCCGATGACACACATTTCCATGCACCATCCAACTTACACGTCGACTAGCCAGCTTGCTGGACAAATCTCGAACAAACCAGCGCAAGCGTAAAAAAAACAAGTAACCGAGCTGCGCAGACGAGAACCTTCGCCCGCCCAATAGGAACCCTTGGCCTTACTGTATAACAGTAGCCCATCTAAATCTGCACCCACCTTTCGATAACAAACCACTTGATATTATAGCAGGACACATTTGACAGCAGACAAACGGGTCCATATTCTGACTCAGGTCTGCACCCACATGTCGATGACAAACTACTTGATTTTACTATAGCAGGACACATGTCACAGCAGTCAAAGGGTTCGATGACCTTATTTATAGATCCATCTCATTTCGGGGGGAAAACATCTGAAATTTGAGCAGTATACTTTTCGTATAACAAGAGCAAAAAATACTGCAAGTTCTTTGTTTGTCTCCCCCCCTAGATTGTGGGTGTCATTCGAAAGGGTGAGCGTAAGAACAACCCGAACACTGAACACGAAAGGGAGAGCGTAAGAACAACCCGAACACTGAATAGCCATCATCACAATCAAATGCTTCCGCACTCTGCTAAAAAAAATAAACAACGCAGGACACGACACACACCAACAACACCGCCGCCGCCACCACCCCCACCCCCCCCACCACCACCCCGAGGTAGCAGCAGCTTGTTCTGCCATTGCAGCGGGAGCGAGCGGTTAAATTGACACAAAGGAACGTACTTTACACGCGGAAGCGTGATGAGCTAGCTCGCTATATATGTTTACCATCTCGCTGGAGGATAAACACATGAAAAAACAACTCACCTTTCTCTGGCCAAGGTCGACCCTCTCCGTCTCCAAACCCTTCTCCAGCAAAGACAGCTTCTCCTTCACCCTCTCCAGCTCCATAAACCTCGCTTCCCGTCCCTCCTCCAGGCCAGAAATTTCAACCTCCCTACCAGCCACCGCCTTCTCCCTCTCCTCCAGACCCGATCGAACTCCTTCCGCTTTGCGCTGCTCCGCCTCTAGAGCGGCGGAACGCTCTCGGAGGGAGTTTTGTTGAGAGGCGAGATCAGCCTCAGCCTTCGAGGCTCCTTGGTTTGCTTCGTTTGCCTGGCCCTTAAGTACATCTTCCCACTGAGATAGCCCTTCCTCCCGCGCCTTCAATTTTTCAGTGAGGTTGGGTTTCGGAGTTCATATAAAAAGGACGGCATACGCGTGCTTAGGCAGAAGTGGCACTATTTACGACAAACGGGTGGCTTTTATACCCATACCATTGTTGTTACACTTTACGTATTGCCTCGGTGGTTTACCTACCGTCGATCATGGGACTTTTTTATACCGGCTTTAAGCGTACACTTCTTGTCAAACTGAACTTTTTCGGGCGACGTCCAGAGCCCTTAGACTAGGCGCTCTTCTACAGACGTAGGCGTCGGAATTGATACAATACCCAATAAGGCGTTAAGGCACCAAGGTATGCCTCATCGTTCAAATAATCCCATGCGTGTTTCACTATTTGTATTGCAGTCGCTATTTACAACCAGTAGCTAATGGCATTATACATATCGGGTTTACTCCTTCGCTACCGCAGTACTTTACTACTGTACTACTGTACTGAAGCACATGCCTCACACCAATTCCAAGCAGTTCGTCCCCGAAATGGGAGTGCCAACCGAAAGGCGTAAAAAGGTACATTTTTCCTCCTGAAGTGAAAAAAAAAACTCGGAAAAAAAAACACAACATTTCGGTGCACCGCTACCGAGGCATGCGGCTTAAGCTTAGGCTTAGGATTCTTTCGTGGGGGGATTACCGTCAGGTGGGATGTTGGAGGAGTTCATCATGAAAAGAAGGCACTATTGTGTGTTCGCGCATACATGTGATACCTTGACAGCTTCCTCGGCGCACTTCGTAGCAGCTTCCCTAGCCGACAACGCCTCCGTGCTCTCCTCAAGAGCCGCCCTCAACTCGCGCGCCTCCGAGGTCGCCTCCTCCGCCTCTCGAGCGTGGGTGCGCGCATCCTCGATGGCGATGTCCAGCATAGATCGAGCGTGTTCCATCTCCTCCTCCTTGTCGCGAAGTCTGGCCTGGAGTACAGACATTAACCATGGAAACCCGAACGAAAATCCGGAATATGTACTCATGAAAACCCGTCAAGGACGGATGACATTCCGTTAAGCACTCGTGCGTGCCAATCAGCCAAGCACGGATAACAGCTCGTTGATACCGAATACCAGTGGATGCCTGGTAGCTCGTCAAACCTGGCCCTAACTCTGACAAAAAAAACAACCACGTCATGGTAGGGGTATTGTAGAGTTTTCTCGGGTTCAACAGGGTTAATTTCAGCCCAGGGTTACTCGATCCCACGTGCGTTCATGCAATTATGCATACCCTGGTACATTGTATGCCTAGCCGTTGGGCGCACCGGTACCATGTTTCTCAACCATGGTATCGGCGATTCGAGCGGAAAGGAAACCATGAGTCGACCCAGGCCCAGCTTTCGTGTCGCGCTATGAATAGCTGCTAAGCCTGCCAGGTACGGTAGTGGCTCATGCTCGTTTTAGCCTAATCTGTTTATAGTCTGCTATCTCGGCTCTGGAGTGCGGTCGCTTTTCTACCTCACGACCGCTCTTCGGCACCGCCCACCAGGCACCATCACGCTGCTAAGACAAGCAAACACGCCATTCTCTCTTTACCAACAACCCCAACATTGTTATCGTCAAAGTTCTGGTTCGTACAACCCGTCACTCTCGTGTCACGTAACCCAACGCGGCGGTACCGTACAACCCTGTTAATCCCCGGTAGGACACCTTTTGAGTACTACGGCATGCAGCAGTGCTTAACACCCCCCCCCGGTGATGAGCACTTGGGGCTCAGACAAAATATCACCCGGTGTGGCATACCGGTAACACCGCCACCACAGCACGCATGAAAACCTGCCAATCACGCACGGAAACCCGCTGACCCCCACCAGTACTACCACGCTGCCGTTACATTACTAGATGGTTGAAGAAGCCAAACTATCACGTTTTAGTCGTTGATTCTAGGGCCCGAAACGACGAACCCTTGAACCCTTTTATCACTCCTAAAGTTGTCCCTCCGTTATTCCGAGTGTTTTCCAACCAGAGGCGTTCCCGAGAGCAGCGGTAAACCAGTTCTAAACAAACACACCACGCCAAATAAATCTCGCCCACCCCCCCCCTCCCACACCCCACACCCACCTCCACCTCAACCGCGTCACTCTCCCGCTCCCTCAACGCCTCCTCCATCCCCGACAGCGCGCGCTCCCTGTCCAAACACGCTTGGCGTGCTCCATCCAAACCCGCTCTGTCCTCGTCGGTCTCTCTCCGCAGGCGTCGCACTTCGGCCTCCCGCGACTCGGCTTTCTTTGCCCTCGTCGACAGCAAGGTTTCCCGTTCCGCGAGTTGCGCGCGGTCGACCTCGAGGCTGTCAAGGTCTGCCTCGAGGTCTCGGCGTCGCTGCCGCAGTCGGAAAGGGGCGGAAGGCAACGCGGTTACTAGTAGCCCAAAAGCAAGGAAAATTGCACGCATCGAACGTATTACGATCTACTGGAGATAATCTACATCCTACATACTGGAAAAGTCGTTGGAAGATCTTGGGCAGGATCTGTGCGTATGGTACAGATCCCACCCACGAACCATCGGTCGAGAGCAAAGCCTCTCGGCGCCTCTTACGGGGCTGAAAGAGAGACACCCGGCAGCGCGGTTACTGAGATAGGGTGGACATGCCTATGCCTATACTAAAACCATTACAAACGCGTGAATAGCTTTGACGTCGACCGATTGAGTGGTTGATACTTTTTTTTAACTGCCGTCGATTTTCGTTGTGTGCTGTGTGCGGTGGTGGATACTTGGAACCGTCCTCGCCGGTGGAGGGCATCCAAAAAGCCAAGATTTTCGGTTGGACGGCGCGGATCTCCGGCTTCAGCAGGTTTGCTGGAGGACTCGTCATAGGCAGCTATGCCAGGTCGTTTTTATCCCAAAATAACTACTATGAATAAATACGCGGTACAACATTGCTCTACCATAGCTAGCAGTTACTTCAAGAGCACACTGTTACGCCAAGATCACAAGTCAACTTTGACCCGATGAGCATGGATCTTCGTGTACTCAATGGGTGCATTGACACAAAAACAAAACACAAAATAAATCAAAATAAACGACGGCTACCTTGGAGATCTCCGCGAGATTTTTACGCTACGCATCATACCCGTCGTATATCCGGTAACCAACGTGGCCTATTGTAGCAATAGACAGAAATAGAGCGGAAAACAAATCTGTCGCGCTATAGTAGCTTAAAGAGCAACGCAACGAAACACGTCTATTTTTCCCTCCTGACACCGACTCTAGCACAATAGCTCATAACCGTCCATACCAGTAGATCACGATCTGTCCGACGGCTGTAATAACTCCGAACAAAAAAAAGAGGCAAAACACAACTTTAGTTGTTTCAAGATCGACAAAACAAGGACTGCGACATCTGTCTCACCCTGCCAAGCTGGTCAGTCTCATTCCTGAGTTTTTCTTTCTCTCGGCCTAGCACGCTCCTGCCCTCATCCAACGACAGCCCCACCTCCCTCCCCGTGTCACGCACCGCCTCTTCGCGGGTTTCCAGATCTCGCCGTTCGGCGGCCAGCTCCCTCCCTTCCTCTGAGATGCACCCACGGGGAATACGAGCGGTGGGTACAGCGGTCGATAGAGACGTGTCAGACATCATGTGGGCGGATTGAAAGGTATCAGGTATTGTATTGAAGTGGGCAGCGAGGTGTCAGACATTACGTGGGCGGATCGAAAGGTACCAGGTATTGTATTGAAGTGGGCAGCGAGGTGTCAGACATTACGTGGGCGGATCGAAAGGTACCAGGTATTAGGTATCACGTACCTGGTATTGTATTGTATCGGTGGATTTTAAAATAGTGACGGGTATCGAACAAGAACCGAAAAATCCACGTGAAAACGATATCGATGAACGAACAATCGAATCGATATTCGATGTCAAGACAATATTCGATTGATATGTCGATTTCTTTTCGTTCAGGACCGACACATAAAACCCAAGCAATCCATATGCCACGGAAAAGGACGGCGAAACATGTTCGACCCCTTAACGATATATCGAACTTCGACAATCCGTACGTATTTCGATTTTATCAAAACGTTCGAAACCCTATCCAACACCGTTGTTGAACGTCGGCAGACATCGCATGGGGCGCTATACCTTCCACCCGCACGTTTGCCTCGAGAGGAAGCAATCCCTTTTTCGAAGCATCAGTCGCTCTCGCCGACAACAAAAACGAACGCCCTCGAACTTCGGGATACATCGGAGCGCCTCGAAATGTTCACCCAGATACTGTTGATACATCGGAGTTGTAGCGGGCCAGTAATTTTATCGACACATCTTCTTTTTATTGATTCCTGTCAGTATTCACCAATTTCTGGCACAACCGGAACAGGTATACCTGTGTTTGGCTTCTACCCCAGCAAAAGCCCTTGCTCTCCGCCTACATAATAAGGTGTTCGAGTACCAACTTTGCATCGACTGATAGACCAAATAAAAACACCAGCTAATTTCTTGGTATGGCATTACCAGATTGCCTCAAAACGTGTACCATGCCTGCTATTTTGAATGCTGAAATGTGTGGATTTCCGGGGTGTATCAGAGTATCTCAACACACACAACAGAGGTGCTATCAACGGAGGTACTGCCCCCGGGTTGTATATTTCGTCGTCTAAATAGGTCCAATCTTAACACTGTTCGGTACTCGGGGTATATCAGAGTGATAGTCCACCGTCGCATATGATACCGCGCACTCCTCGCTCCGTAAGCGTTTGCACCTCCCAGAACGCCACAAAAAAACGGCCCGCCTAATCTTGACCCCTTTCGCACCGCAGCCCCCCAGTGGGGACAAACCAACTCGATTCCAAGTAGTCTGTCTCCAAAACGGGACTGCAGTACTAACAGGGTTAAATTTTATTTCGAACGTGGTAACTCCAACTCGTCTGGAGCAGCAACTATGATAGGGCTCACCCCCCCCCCCCCCCCCCCCCCCTCCACCACTCACCCAGATCTCCAACGCCTCCCAGTTCTCTAACACATCTCTGGGAACAACTTTTTCGCAGCAATTTCTTGCCGTAGTTTTCCGACGGTTCTGCTGAAAAAAAAACACAACAGCTTCAGCCCGTGACGAAATAAATATTCTGAAAATATTTATAGATCGTGTAAAAAAGCGATTGCCACCCGGAAACGCGCCTGTCGGGGCTTTTGACGTTTTTTAGCATTTTCCACGGAACAAATACCAGTTTTTTTTTAAAATGAAATCGCGATCGGCGTCTGGAACAACACACGACTGCCTCCCGAAAAAACGAAGGACTCCTTACAAAACGATTGGGTTCCGAAAACAACGATGGATCAATTCACCTTCCACCGCTGCCTTCTCGCTGTCTAGTTTGTCCTTTCTGCCCTTCAGCCTTTCTTCCCAGGTTGACAGCCCCCGTCTCTCGTTCTCTAGCTCGTCCAAGAGCCTCTCCGAGTCTAACCGGGCCTGTTGCACCTGCGGCACGAGCGTTTCAGAAACAAAGCAAAACACGAAATGGACGGGTTTGGGCTCGCAGAAGTATCCGACTCTTTGCACAAGAGTTTCAGAAAAGCGAAACGGTGATGGCGCCGGACACTGACCAGACTCTTGCACTAGAATAACGGTCGGGGGCGGCCGAGTGATCAGACGATTCGACCTTAACGATTACACTGTTGCACGAGCGCTTCAGAGAAGCGAAACGGTCAAGGCGGCCGAGAGCCGAGTGATCAGAGTCTCTGCGCACGAAATCATCTACTACGGTAGATCCTAACCTAATGTTGTGACGTGTTGTGCAGGACCTATATAGGTACAGATCCAATCCAGGAAGCATGTTCTAGGTCATGCACATTGTACGCATCCCACACGGGAACATGGGCTAGATCATACAGATGAGAAACCCATACATCTGATCTATCTGATCTATCTGCCCTGATGATGCAGTGGGGATCGGTGATCTGTCGGAGGGGTGAACGTCTCAGAAAAGCGAAGCGGGCACAGTACGCCTGCCGATCTGCAATCGTCACGTGTTGTCGTGTAGTCCCTCAGCTACATTATAACCACGTAGTAAATCAAATATCAAAGGGTTAACTTGATCAACTGACCAACGCACGGCGCATCTTCCCATCTACCACGAGCCCGCACCTTGGTTTCGAGGCCCCGTAAATTTTCTTCTCTCGATGCAATGTCTGCCTCCTTATCTTCCAACTCCACCCGTTGCTGTCGCAGCGCCGCCTTCTCTCCCCCAACCTTCGTGCGCGTAGGAAAATTGTTTTTGGCGGAATTAATACAAAGTTAAAACATGTTAAAAAACACGAGGATTTTTCACGGGTCATGACCCGACCCGCGGTTTGGGTCAGCAAGTCTTTGAAATCTCACGGGTCGGGTCGGGTCGGGTCGGGTCGGGTTGGGTCGGGTCGGGTCGGGTCGGATCAGGGTGGGTCGGGTCAAGTCCGGAGGTTGTCAAACTCTCTCGGATCGGGTCGGGACACCCTTACCCGACCCGCGGGGTTTGATTCGACCCGTGGACAGCCCGGGAACAGGGTGAAAGCCATCATCGTCATGTCATACGTAATCATAGTCAGTAATCAGGCATCAGAAGGAGACATCCTAACCACACACATCACACCCAGGTTTCGAAGCCAGGCAATACTTTAGCAGAGATCGCAAAAGCAATAGGGCAAGACTCTCACCCGTGCGCTGAACCTATCCATATCGGCCCTCGCTCGCTGCAGCTCGCCCCTCTCCCCGTCCAGAGCCTTCCTCTTGTCTTCCAGGGATGCCTCCGTCGATAACCGTTCATCTTCCAAGACCTGCATCGTTAGACAAAACGGGACGGATGGAGCGGCAGCGTGGTGGGCGCGGAGTGTTAGAAGGGAATGTTGAGGAGGTATTACAGGCCTGCTCACGGGTCGGGTCGGGTCGGGTCACTTCATCCAACCCCGACCCGACACATGAGACCTTGGGGGGCTCCTGACCCGACCCGACCCGACCCGACCCGACCTCTGAGACGTTGAAGATCTCCTGACCCGACCCGACCCGCGGGTCGGGTCATGATGACCCGTGAAACGGATATTTCATCACGCAATATTTCGAAGGGTTAGGGTTATTTTAGTGGTGGTGCCATCGATGTATCGGTTGTTGTCGTCGTTGTTGTCGTTGTTTTTTAGCTGTGTTCACGTGTTTGAAATGGATTTCGACATATTTGTTACTGTGCTATCGGTGATGATTTTCAGTGTTGTGCTGTGTACCATGGTTGTGTTAACGTTTTTCACTTTCATGGTTGATGGTAGTCACCTACTTAAAAGTGTGAAATGCATTTGGTGGTATCGTTGCTGCGCTATCAGTGATTTGATTTTCAGTGTTGTGCTAGAACTGCTGATGTTCTGACGTTTTTCGGGGTTGGGTTGTACTAATTCCACTGCTGCTGTGCAATCCTTGTTGTGTCGGTGTTTCGTATTACATCATAGTGATGCTACCAGCGTTCAATGGCTTTAGCTACGCAAGAGGCAGACTGCGCAATGGATTGCACAGGGACGTCTGCCCGCCCTGTGAGAAACCATTGTCACGCTCATCGCCGCCCCCAGGTTTCTCGAAATATTCCAGCCCTTACGTCCAATCCAGCTCCGCTCAGCTCAGCTCAGTTCAGCTCTACGACGTACGTTGATTTGTTGTTTTTTCGTTTGTTTGCCGGATGCGAATTTCCTTCGCTTATTTCAGGTTTTGCCTGATTTGCCTCACTCTCCCAATCTAGTCAGGGTATCGGAGCCTGTCTTGAGGCCACGGACCAGGATATGGCCAAGGCTTAACCCCATGATATTGGAGCCTGTCTTGTGATCATGCACGGACTACTGGGTTATGGCGATAAATTAACACGGGCCCTAGCGACAACAGCAGCGGCAACAACAACAACGACAACAACAACAACGCCAATACTTGAAAAAAAAAATCAACACCAACACCACAAAAAAACGACACCCCCACCACCAACACCACCAACAACACCAGCACCACCACCAACACCATCAACACCGCCAACATCACCAAGAACTCCAAACAAAACCAAACCAACCCGCACCTTTCTGGCCGCCTTGAGCTCCTCCTTCCCCGCCTCCAGCCTCTCCGCCGCGACTGTCATCTCCCCCTTCGCCGCATCCAGCTCCCGCCTGCCCATTTCCTGCAACTCCTCCAGGCCCACCCTCCTCCTCTCCGCCTCCCGCGACTGCTCTTCCAAGACATCGCGGGAACTTTCCAGGGCCGTCTTCTCGCGCGCGAGGGCCTTGGCCAACGATTGGGCTTCGCCCGCCTCCGAGTGCAGAGCCCGCCTCTCAGCCTCCAGGGCGGCTCGCTTGCTCTCCGCTGCGTTCAGGTCCTGGGCAGCCTTTTCCTGAAGAATAAACAGGACGGGTCGGGAGGGGTTGCGGCTGGGCGTCCGTTTCAGCGCTAGGGTTGGTATTGAGGTATTGAGGTTGGTGTCAGATTCACGCTCAGGGGGCAGGGATTAGGGTTAGGATCAGGGGCAGGGTTGACATTGGGGTAAGTGTCCCGGGTGACCTTTTCCTGGAAAAAAAAGAACAACACAGATACGCAGGATATCAGTAGAGCTCCGAATCCGAACATGCATGTTCGTCCGATTCTGTCGGGATATCAAAAATGAAGACGATAGCGCTTGCGGTGTACCAGGTACTGTATATGCAGCGTGTTTTTTTAATTGATGTGTTGGTCCCCTCATTAACAGGGGGTGAACTTATCCTACTCACGTCATGCATGGAAGTAGTCGTAGCGCACGCGCGCGGGGGGGCGATGGGGGCTCGCTTCGCTCGCTGGAAAGCTTTTGAAATTCAAGCGAGCCGATATGTGGACAAAATCGGTTTAGTCTGCAGCGCCGCAATCGATCAAAAGGCAATGGAGCTTTCTCTCCGTGCAGTGCACTACGATCATAACAAAAAAATATGAATTAATCATCAATAATGTAGTAGTATTGATAGGAGAGGGATGTTGGAGGGTCGAGACGGGCTTACCTTCAGCGCCAAGACTTCCTTGTGTTGCCTGGCGACCTGCCTGAGGTCCGCCTCCACCCGCGACCTGGCCTGCTGTACCCGCGCAGCCTCCTCCTGCGAAATCAATGAGAAGCGGCAATGTTGCGGTTACCGATGTCGTTACCGATGCAGTTACCGATGTCACATTCGTTACCGATACCGTTACCATGACCGATACCAATACAGTTACCGATACCGTTACCGATACCGTTGCCGCCACCGTCACCGATACCACTACCGATACCATTACCGATGCCGTATCCGTTACCGTCACCAGTACCAATGCCACTACAAATCACAGATACCATTGCCGATGTCATATCCGTTACCGTTACCGATACCGATACCATTGTAGTTACCGATACTGTTACCGATACCGTTGCCGTCACCGTCACCGTCACCGATACTGTTACCGATACCATTACCGATACTGTTACCGTTACCGTTACCAGTACCATTGACACTACAATCACCGATGCCGTTACCGACACCGCTGCCGTCACCGATACCGTAACCAGTATCGGTACCGACCCCGTTACGGACACCGACACTGATACCACTACAGCACCGATACCGTTACCGATACTGTTACCGATACCATTACCGATGTCATATCCGTTACCGTTACCGATACCGATACCATTGCAGTTACCGATATCGGTACCGATACCGTCGCCGTCACCGATACCGATACCGTAACCGATATCCGTACCGACCCCGTTACGGACACCGATACCGATACCGATACCATTACTGCACCAATACCGTTACCGATACAGTTACCGACACCGTTACCGATGCCATTACCCCCAGGCGTTTCCGAGTTCGATAACCTCCCCGACTCGCAGGTCAAAACACGCCTATTAGCCATGAACTCTTACCTCCAACCCTTCCTTCCCCACCCTTAGTTCCCCCAATCCCCTTTCCATTGCCGCCTGCAGCTCTGCTGTCCGACCTCTCGCCTCGGCCTCCCGTTCCCCCAAGGCGTTATTGGCGACGTGGAGACCCCTCAATCGCCACTGCAGCCAGCCTTCCTCTAGGCGCCGGCGCGGCAGAGAGGAGAGCCGCGAGAGGAGGAATGCTGCCGCGGATCTGCGCAGTTTTCGGGAAACCTTCCCCGGAGGAGCACACCATAATGTAGCATTTTACATAGATAAAACACGGGGGGGTGGAAAGAAAGGAAAGGGAAGGGAAGGGAAGGGCAGGGAATGTAATGGTGCTTCCATAAGGGAAAAAAACTAACACGATACCTGGTCTCGGGTATACGAGAAGGCAAGAAACCGAAGATAATACCAGGTAGCTGATATAAGGTAAGGTAAGGTAAGGTAAGATACAATAATACCTGGTAATAAACAGGATAAGAGCCAATGTCAGATATTATAACGCGTTACGCGTGAGGTAAGCTAAGGTAAGGTAAGAAAAATATGATACCTGGTACGTTGGAAATAAACAAGATACGACATGTTCAGATGATATGCGTTTTTTTTTTAGATAAGACAAGTCAAGACGAGGCAAGACAAGATACGATACGATACGATAAGATAAGACCACAGGGCAGAACATACCCGGACAGTAAGTCCCTTCAACGGTCGGTAGCTACATCCAAGTATGTATGTCGACCTTCAGCACCGCAACGGTTGGCAGTGCCCCGGGATCATAACCGGTCATTATACCAGGTACATGCTTCCGCTATAACATGATATATGGTGAACTCGTCGATATGCGGAATGCGGAATACTTAATGTATATATACTTATATACTTCGAAATATATACCTGGTATATAGTTACAATCGTAAACGTTTTCTTTTCAGACGATATCTACAAGTAGTAGTTACAACACATGTGCATACATCTTTTCCTACTGTACATCGGGGGCAAAATGAGAGCAAAAAAAAAGTTTTCGGGGACGATGTCGGGTGTATCGGACCAACCCTGTACCACTGCTGCGGACTAAATTATAAGGACCGTTCGCGGCGAGAAAATATAATCAGTTCCAAGTCTAAGATTATGATTATCCGGTTTTCATTGGCCAACGGAGAAATCATCCATTGTTCTCTTCTGACGTACTGTTTGTAGTTCCGAGTGACAGCAGAAAACGAGAAGGGTGCAGCAGTGCCCATTCGCTTATTCCCTGCTCCTCATGCACAGCCACAGCCGCACGAGTATATGGCGAGGTAGGCACACGAGCGGCTGGCACGAAGATTCCTGCGGTTAAGTTAATAATAGTCCTTATATTCCCGCCTAGAGTGGTACCAGGTAACCATCAGGCAACTATCAGGCAACTACCAGGTAACTATCAGGTAACTATCAGGTAACTATCAGGTAACACTATCAGGTAACTATCAGGTAACCACACCCACCTGTTCCTTTTCGTGGCGGAGGTCCTTCCTCAGAGCCCCGTGCTCCAGCGCCGCGTCCTTAAGAGCTTGCTTCTGCTCCTCCTTCAGGCCCTCAAGGTCCTGCAGCCGAGCCTCGAGCGCCTGGGATAGCACCCAAACCAGCCCCCCCACCGCATCACATTGGTCAAGCGCAGCATGGAAGGACCGCGGTGTTGGAAGTTTGAGTGGAAAACTGTAAGCCAGCTTTGAAGCGTGTGAGGGCCTCGTATGTTCAAATATGGACTTTGACGCCCACACGCATCTACTGCCGTTGGTGCGCAACGTGCTGCAATAGCACGCTCGAGCGGTATACTACTACATAAGAGTCGAGTATCTTAGTTTGGATGTTCCGCCTAACGCAGCATTCGGCAAGACTAAAGCATTTCCTCTTCGACATTCGGTACACCTGGTATTACCTACCGGTATTCACCTCTTTTCACAACAGAGACAGACCCTCGACGCGCATCATCCCAATATCGTATGTATCGAGCATCATACGATAGCATGAAGCGTTCAAGAAGCTATCTGTACCCCAAACAGTACCTCAGCTCGATGTCTATACCACGGTAGCGTTAGGCCCGATTATATACCGTGCTTTATCGACAATGACAACACCATCGACAACGCCGCGTGCGTAGACGGTGGCGTTTTCTTTCCGCCCCCCCCCCCCGCCACCCCTTTCTCTCTCCTGCTCTCTCTCTTTTTGTCTGCCTATCTCTCTCCTTTTCTCTCTCCTTTTGTCTGCCTATCTCTCTCCTTTTGTCTGCCTATCTCTCTCATTTTCTCTTTAAGACTAAGGGTCCCAAAGTCACGGCAGGGCTAACCTTACAATGTACGGGTACCACTGTCACTGGTACCTGATACTACCTTTTCACCACAGCGAAAAAAAAAGTATTGGGTACCAGGTGGTATAGTTACAGGTACTTGTTCACGAAACCTGGGTACGGCTACGTACATGATGGAATGATGGAAAGCGGCTAACTATTGACGCAAGGTGGCGCTCTATATGGATATTTCGCATGCAACATACGTTAGGGTATAAAATAGAGGTACACATCATACACGCACCCGAGCCAAATACCACGCGTCGTAATGTGCGGTCCAGGCTATATGACGGTCAGACCGTCAGACGGTCGACTTGACTTTCGGCCGATCGACTTTTCGCGGTCAGACGGGTCTCGTAGAAACAGCAACGCATGTCGCTGTCGTCAACTGCGTAAATTGGTCGAAGGCCTACTCGTAGAAAGAATAACGGTTCTCCAGAGATTCTCTGTCGCTCCCAGCTCAAAAAGCCCCTCTCCCCCCCCTCCCTATATTTTTTTTTTTTTTTTTTTTTTTTTTTTTCCATCCCATTCATTATCTTCGCACATCTTCTTCTCTCTCTCCTTCCAACTCGTAACTCAGATCCGGGGTCACATAGCAGGCTCTTCTCCCCCCTTCCCGCTACGGTACGTGCCTTCATTTTTATCGCGAGAAGATTTCAGCCTTTTTCTTCCCTCGTCGACTCGCATCGAATTGTATATCGTCTCCTGAAAAAAACTAAAACCTCAAGAACAAACTAAGCGACACCATTAATAGGTCAAGTCATGAAAAAGGTATAATACTGGTATGCGATTCACCTATACCCCTTGTTACTACTGCAAGCGGCGTGTACCCTGTTAGTAGCAACTCGGCTCGCGCCGAAAAAACATAGAGCGAGCACCTGTTCTCCCTCACTAAGAGCGGCCTCCCTCCGATCCACGTCGTCCGCCTTAGCCCCAGCATCAAGCAAAGCCTGCCGCGCCGACCCCTGCTCGCTCCGCAAGCTCGACTCCCACGCACGCGCTGCTCCCTCACGCTCGGCGACCAGCCTCTCCCTGCCCGAATGCAGACATGCCGCCGTGGGAAATCCGACATGGATTGTTGCTGACCAAATATGCTACTATTACTAGCGCTGCTTAGCCGACCGCTTTTTTGGGACGTGTAAAGTTCTCTGTAGATACTATTGTACTAGTGTTAGTGTTAGTGTTAGTGTTAGTGTTAGGGTTAGTGTTAGGGTTAGTGTTAGGGTTAGTGTTAGTGTTAGTGTTAGTGTTAGGGTTAGTGTTAGTGTTAGTGTTAGTGTTAGGGTTAGTGTTAGGGTTAGGGTTAGTGAAGGGGTTAACCCAGGATATGCGCCCGTCATCACGGGGGAACGTAGTGATCGTAACCAAGTTTGGTGTCGGCATACACGGTACATGGATTCTTGGTTCGATCATGGGTTCAGAAACCTACGGCCCACCACAGCAAGAGACCGGCCTCTTCTTGGGCGTGCGAAGCCTTAGTTTGGCCTTGGTACATTAGCTTTAGTCTAGGGAGGCGCGTTAATATATTATTACGGAGGACCATAGTAAATAGGGCCGGATATTGTTAGTAAAAATAGGTAATATCTAGAGGTTTTTGAGTGTACCGTAGGTCCTATCTACTATGCCCTCCCGCAAAAAGGTTTAATGTAGAGGCGGTCAGTCAAGCGGTCAAACCGCGATTAGTGTAGAGGCGGTCAGTCAAGCGGTCAAACCGCGATTTGTGTAGAGGCGGTCAGTCAAGCGGTCAAACCGCGATTAATGTAGAGGCGGTCAGTCAAGCGGTCAAACCGCGACTAGTCTAGAGGCGGTCAGTCAAGCGGTCAAACCGCGACTAGTGTAGAGGCGGTCAGTCAAGCGGTCAAACCGCCGTATGCTACACGGGGGAGCATAATGTAGGAATCAGAACCAAACGTAGTGTGCAAACATAGGGGGGATACATGCTTCTCGGGTCCATCGTGGGTTATGATTCTTCTTACACTAGCCCCCCCCTAATAGTTTTAGCGGTCATTTCGGGCGCGTCAAAGGCCCCTTCTGGCAGACACGCCAACGTGGGAAACCCCACAAGAAACTACTGACCAAAATGCCATGAAAAGGAGCGTGCGGTTCGACATTTTGACAGACTGCCCCCCTAAACTACAGTAAGAGCACCAATTTTAATACCATCCCTTGGTCTTATCATCCTGATTTTGGTCTTCATCTTTACTACAGAAAAAAAATCCAATCCTATTTCCGACTATTTTTTTCTCGTGACAAGTCGATTCACCTGGCCTTATCTTTACTACCGGTATGGCTAAAACCGGATGGTCTTGAAATGGACACCCCACCGCTGTAACAAAAAAGCTGGCACGTTAACCCTTGTAGAACTGCACCCACATTTTTGGGCCAAACAACTTTGATTTAGTGTGCTTTCTTCAGAAGTTAAAATGTTAACGTCATCAAGAGAAACGAGGCCTTGCCACGCCGAGAAAGACAGACCCCTCTCCCACTATTAATAAGCACCAGGTATATATATATATATATATAGCATCCTTGCCGCGAAGACAGAAGAGCACACTTGCCTCCCAAGCCTCTAGAACGACGGAAGTCACCAAAACAGAATCGGACTATCCTTGCCGCGAAGACAGAACAAATCAAAGAATTCCTATCCTTGTAGGCACAATGATATCGGTACTGCCCGCCATCTTGGACTCGCCAAACCGCCAATACTAACACATATTGGTACTTACCGAAATAACTACAGGTACACCTATGTAGCAACAGCAACAACTGAACATCATTAACAGGAACACCAATACGACACTACAGACAGTACCAGGGACAGCAACCACAGCACACCCGAAACAGAAAACAGCGTACACAGCATATAGAAAACGACACCCGCAGTCACAACTACTCAGAACATCGACAACATAAATAACACCAACAGCAATGCCAGCAAAAAAAACAAACACCGGCATCAACAGCAACACCAACAACTGCCGCAACCTTCAACTATGTAACACCTAGCTCACACTACAGTAGTAACCGAAGGGCTCTCAATGGCAAAGTTCTTAAATGGGCGAATTCTTCATCAAATAATCCCGAATCCAACGAGTTCTTGATCGAAAACTTCTTAATCGGTGCGAGGCATCACCTTCGCTTCAAGTCGTGCTCCGCTTGCTCCGCCTCAGAATGCTTCACCCTTAGCCCCACCAAGCTCTTCTCCGCTGCCTCCGCGCGTGCCTGGCCGAGGGACCCGCGATACACAAAAAAATCAAGGCGGGGTGGCGACAGAAGTACCGCTATAATTACCCGGTGATTACGAGGGAGCGCGAGTTTCTACTTCTAGCGGCGCCTAAAAGTCTTAATTAGGGACACCTTCCGAGATGGCTGGAAACCGAATGTTATTTGACAATTGACAGGAGACGGATTTTCGATTGCCGAACGCACTACCTGGTACGTGTCAAAGGGGATGAAACGACACCCCTTCACCGTACACCAACACACGCACGTTCGACTGCAGCTACAAACACCTTGCTATGCGAGATCCCATTACGGGGGACCACAGTAAATAGGACCCCTACGGAGAACACAAACACCTGTATATTTCCCCATTTCTAGCAACAACATTTGGTCCTATTTACCATGGCCACCCGTGAATAGCGGCAGCAGCTACACACGCCATCATCACGAGCGAACGCGAGTTTGTAACTACTGCACGAGCGAATGTTTTTTTGTTGTACGCATCCCACAAGTGTCCCACAAGTGTCCCACAAGCATCCCACAACTATCGTCTACTCTAGACGGCGCCAAAAAATAGGGACACCTTCAGAGATGGCTGAAGCGACCAACCGTCTGACCGACCGGCAGACAGACCGGGATCGAAAGCACATACGTTGGCAGTGACAGATATCCAATATCTTCTGATGCGCGAGTTCCTAGCGACGGCTACGTATGTTATCAATAGTGTCAACAACGTACGACTGACATAGATGGGGCGGTCTCGGTACTCCCTGCCCTTCCCCCCTACCCCCCAGCTACCTATGGCCTGATGGTACGTACGTATGGTCTGATGCTACCCTAACCCTAAGTCTGATGGTACCCTAACCCTAACCCTAACACTAAGTCAAGGGCACGGGGCAAGAGGGCGCAAACGCTATCCTACGATACATGCTACGCATACTGATACCAGTGCAATAGCTCAATAGGAGTAAACTAATACCAGGTATTACGGGGGACCATAGTTTTTATGTATACCATAGGTCCTATTAACTATGGCCCCCCGTAATACATGATACAGCAGGCTGTTGGGGAAGAAGATTGGCCTTGCGTTTTTAGCGAACTTAGATATCAACATTTCGTAAAAAAACGGGCAACACGCCAGTACCTAAGGGAGCAGCAGTAATGATACTCTGTCCTGTTTTTAATTAAACCAATCCATCCCATTGAGTATATTTGCCCTTTTCTCTCTCCCTTTCTAGTCGAAACCTAGATCCGGGGTCACATACTCGTACATGGCAGTCAGTCTCTCCTCCCCCCTCCCTCCCCACTACGGCTTGTTCGTGCCTTCAGTGACATTTTTATCTCGAGAAGACCTTTCTTCCCTCGTCGACTCGAGTCTAATTGAAGTGTGCCTACTAGAAATGTTAATCATACGCTAGAAAGAGAGGTGGTTATACCATCAATTAACGTATGTACGCGTACCGTACCGTATACCTGGTAGGTATTTCGCCGAAGACAAGGAGGAGCATCTGTGTCAACGCACCACTGATACATCATGCTGGTATACAGTACAGTATCAACACACCACACGGAGTCGAGCTACAACAGGGTTACCTCGCGTTAAATAACAACACTAGTATACCCAATATGATACGGCACAAACAGCAGCATTAGCAGCATTAGCAGCACCATTACCTCGCCAACAGGGGTATTTCGCCCCGCTAGTAGCAAGCAAACAAGCAAGCGAGCAAGCAAGCGAGCAAGCAAGCAAGCAAGCAAGCAAGCAAGCAAGCAAGCAAGCAAGCAAGCAAGCAAGCAAGCAAGCAAGCAAGCAAGCAAGCAAGCAAGCAAGCAAGCAAGCAAGCAAGCAAGCAAGCAAGCAAGCAAGCAAGCAAGCAAGCAAGCAAGCAAGCAAGCAAGCAAGCAAGCAAGCAAGCAAGCAAGCAAGCAAGCAAGCAAGCAAGCAAGCAAGCAAGCAAGCAAGCAAGCAAGCAAGCAAGCAAGCAAGCAAGCAAGCAAGCAAGCAAGCAAGCAAGCAAGCAAGCAAGCAAGCAAGCAAGCAAGCAAGCAAGCAAGCAAGCAAGCAAGCAAGCAAGCAAGCAAGCAAGCAAGCAAGCAAGCAAGCAAGCAAGCAAGCAAGCAAGCAAGCAGGCAAGCGAGCGAGCAACCGATCACCCCCCTGCATGGTTGAGCCCCCCTTTTCTCCCTCACCTGGAGCGCATTGGCACGGACCATCCCTTGTTTCAGTTTCGCCACTTCTGCCACCGCCTTCTCTGCCCTCTTCACTGCCCCCTCTCTCTCCTCCTCCGCTCCCTTCGCTCTTTCCAGGCACCTATCATAGCGTACCAGGTACAGGGTTAATAGAGATCGGAATCGGACCGAGAATAGTCCGTGGTTTGCTCTAGAGAAAAAAAGAGACGTGTTGGTTCAAATATATCCCGGCTTGTTCAAAACAATTGTCCTGCTCCATGTGGGTAGACACTGACACCAAAATAATAGACACTCACCACCAAAATCAAGACCCTCACCCAAAAACCAAGCAATTTTTCGTCCGATCCTTTAGAACTGCACGTTCCACGACATCATCGAGGACACTGCTTGGAATTGTTTGTTTTGCGACCCGCACCTCCATGGTAGACGCAAAACATGGGGTACACGGTACAGCGGTGTATACACTTCAAGACCATCCGGGTCGAGGGCAGAGAAGAGACAACACCGGTAACATCGGTTTGGTACGGAAAAAAAAGCTACTTGGATCTACAATATGTTGGGATTCTTTACTACAAGGGTGAACAACAAGGCTATCAGACGAAATACTACGTTTTCGAGCTTGTCACGAGTTGGTCTTGCAATGTGCACACCTCTGTTTTGAGGACACTACTTGGAAGGAGTGTGACATAATTCTTGCAGCAGTGTCAGGGTAAAAGTCTTGTGTTTTGCATTTCGCGACACGCACCTCACTACAAAAGGGGTGGTCTTGCATTATACTCCACATATCTTACCTGGCCTGCTCTGCCTTGGCGTCTCTAGCAAGGATCTCCGCGTCCCCTATCCCCCTTTTCAGCGCTAACGCCTCCCCTTCAAGATTAGAAGCACGCTCCTCGGCGTCCTCCCTCTGTTTTTCGAGTCTCTCAACGTCTTCCATGAGCGCTCTTCGCGACGTGTCTCGTTCATCCTGGGCCGCGGTACATGGGATGGTTGATCGAATTATTTGATGGGATGGTTGACCGAATGATTCGATAGCACGGTTGCATCGACGGGTATTAGTAGGCAGGATGGTTGAATCACACGATATGATTGGATGGGATTTGGATGGAATGGTTGATTAGATTAAATGCTTCAATTTAAAAGCTGGTCGTTTCAAATTGCTGGCGGAAAGGTTTAATTATATGGTTGAAAGCGAACGGTAGACGAAATTATTGATCGAAATATTGATGGAACGGTGGAATCGAAATGAATGGTTGATCCGAATCGTTGATGTAGAGGTTGGAGCGAGTATTTGGATCGTAACGGTTGCTTCAATGATCGTTGGAATGGCAGGTCATACGTATTAAGATGCTCGATCGATTACAAGGTTGATCGAGTGATTGATTGATGGATTGGTTGAAAAAAAAGTTGAAACCGAACGGTTCGATGCGATGGTTGATCGAAGATTGATGGAAATGTCGATCGAAAAACTGAAGAAGAAGATTGATCGAACGATGGATGGAAACGTTGAATCAGGTGTTTGAGCAGGAAGACCGATTAAACGGCCAGGCAGCGCACTGAATTCTCCTCCCATCCCACCGCTACGGCCTACCTGACATGTTACCTGGTATGGTACGGGCATATCTTCACCTCAACTCAAAACACGCAATTTTTGCTAGGAAAAAGCCACCGCCCATCCTAGGACACCACGCCTGTCGGACGGGGCCGCTAGAGAATATGAAACTTTTCGCGACTGTTGCTGCTGATGTTGCTGCTGCTACTGCATTCACCGAAAATACTACTGCCAGCCAAAGAATAGTCGACGACGAAAAAATAACAGGACGGGTATCTGCCAAGCAGGCAGGCGCACTTGCACGCGACGCCAACAGCCATCGCACCTGCACGAAGGCAGCTGCGCCTTCCAGAGTTTTCCGAGAAATTTCCAGAGCAGCTAACGCCTCCGCCTGTTCGGCTTCCCGCTCTCTCAGTTGGTGCTCTTGCTCGGAGAGGGCAGCCTCCGACCTGTTGCGCCGCCAAAACATCCAAGGCATCCAAGATTTCCGATGTCTTTTTCAAGTTACATACGTACAGTAAGGAGTTTACGAAATCCAAGATATCCGAGTCATGTATCCAAGATGTTTCACGCATTTTAATTTCTCCAATACGTTTCAGATTTCTTCGGTCTCCAGAGCTCAAAGAAATTGACGCCATCCAATAATTCAAAACCCTTTGACCAAATTTGAATGGAGTTGGTCTTTCTTTTTCGCCAGAAAACTGGGGTCCCAGGGTCATGTGGGTCTCCTTTTGCCTTTTGCAGTAAATATGTCGAAGCTGCCGCTATTTATAGGGGCTCGTACAGCAGGCAAGTTGGAACTGCCCTCAGCTTGTGTGCGCCGCGGTCACAGAATCGAGGTCGCAGACCCGGCACCAGCCAGGTCGAAAATGGGTCTCTAGTTTTATTCTGGGCGAGGTGTAAACAACTAATTCGCGATCGCTCTTGATACCACGCACCGCGATAAATTACGCTCTCGTTCGGCAAAGGCCGCTGCATCGTTTTCCGCCTGCCTGTGCCGCCGGTCGAGACCCTGCTTCAAAGCATCCACCTCCGCGGCATCCCTTTCCAGCGACGACAATCTCGCCGAGCACTTGGATGCAGCTTCTTCGGCCTCTTCCTGGGAGAGGGAGGGAGAGGGGGGGAGAGGGGGTGGGGGAGTGTACTCATTATCATGCATGGCCGTAGTCGTATGACCATAGACCCGGGAGGGGGGGGGGAGGGGGGTGTACTCGTTTAAAAAAAAAATTAATCATCACTTTTACTTTCCAGCCTAACTGGTTGGAGGTTTTACCCTCAACGAGCTTCTGGACAAGCCGTGGTCACAGGTGTCATCCCTTCTCCCCCCCGGTACGTGCCTTTATTTTTGTCGCGCATAGGGTTCAGCATTCCCACTGCTCGTCGATCTTCATCGAGTGTAGCTAACTCAAGCTCTCGCGCTTTCCGCCAATCGTTTTTTTAAGCAAGAAAAAGCCCCTACGGGCATGCACTCGGTGATACTTGAATCCACGAAAATTGATTTTGATAGGCACGCGGACCACCTACCAAACCACCGGGGACGCCTGTGTCATGCATGGGCGTAGTCGTATGACTGTAAACTCTCGCAGCCCCTACAATGCCCGGATGGAGCGTATCGGGTTTTCACCGACCAGGCAGACATTGCTTGCACCAAGCGCAAAACGCCGTGATGCCTTCGGCGAGTCGCATGAAGGGTGAGCTACATCCTACTAAGAACCACGTGTGAGGCCGACTTGCATGTCGGGGGGGGGGGGGGGGGGCGCACAGGGCAAGCAGCAGTGTCTCCTTTACGGCTAGATCCAGCATCGAAAAAATATTTGATAGTCCACAATCCCCACTAAACCCTTTCTTACTGAGAATTTTCCGACGAGGGTCGGGGATAGGCAACAGCGCGCACGACTTGGCTCAATTTCGACAAAATGGTTGATGGTCCACACCACCTCCTCAACATGTCTGCAAAGTAGTGTTTACGACTTGGCCTAGCATCGACAAAATAGTTGATAGTCCACACTAACTCCTCGCTACATCTGCATTATCCGAGAAATTTCCGAAGCGGTCGGGACAAAATGGTTGATAGTCGTCCACTACATCTTCACAGAAGTGTTCAAGAATTGGCCCAAAATCGACAAAACAATTGAAAGTCCACACTACCGAAACAACTCATCGCATGAATTTCCCGATAAATTTCCCAGGGAGTAGGCGTCCTTCCGAGGGTGGGGGGGGGTGGAGGGGCCAAGAGCAAGAAATAGTGCCGACGATTTGGCCCGCCAAGAGCAAGAAAAAGCGCCTACGGTTTGGCCCGGCTTGGAAAAAGTGGTTGATAGTCCACACTTACTCCTCACTCCATCGGGTCAGGGTCAGGGTGTGTGTTTACGTCAAACAAACGTTCAACCATTTAGTGAGAGCAAAAGTGGCACCGACGAAGACCGCCGTTTCAGGTAAGCGACGGCGTGCTACCGATTTACAGCGGCATACTTCAGCGGAATGACGCGGTACGAAGCGGTGACCTCTCTCCAGAGATCGTCAATTCAGGTACATGATCAACTAGGACCGAGTTTCACAGCAGCAGTCAGCGGAATACCGCAGTAATAAGGACGCGGACTTTTCCCCTATTGACGACGACCTTCTACTTACGATAACGGTTACGATGACGGTTACATCCTGACGCGATGCCGGGAGTAATCAACTGTGGGGCAACGATAATGTTTGCTGGCTGCACGCACAACAACGTTTCACTCACACGGCGCCGGTCGGCTTTATATAAAAAGTGCGCCTCGATTTTCCAACCTGCATCTCTTATTACGAGCTGAAAACTTTCGTTGCGCACCGTCGTCCCGCTTCCCCACTTGAAGAAAGCCTCCCCAATGACATCGAACACCCATCAGCCGTCTACGACTGACTATCCGATTAAATCTCGGCAATTTTTCGCATAACATCAGATAGACCAGATCATGATCTACCTGACCTTCTCTAGATCGTACAGATCAGTGAGTTGGGACATGGGTATACACCACGTAAATCCGAGCGCTCACCAACCGGGATTCACATGGAAAAACATGACAACACCATGTACACCACCTACGGCGGAAACATGCACCAGTACAGATCATTCAGATAGTGTCCACGTGTGCAGATGGTGTTGCTGCGTGGAAACGACCTGCGTGACCTGTGCAGCGATCTGGTCTGTCGACGTGGCGCAGCTATGATATCAGGATGGGCGGACTTTGATGCAAGCAAGGAAGGGCGGTACCTCGCGCTTGTCGGCCTCCCGAAGCCTGGTATGTAATCGAGCCTCCAAGTCTTGCGCCGATTTAGTCGCCCGCTCACCGTCTTGAAAGGCCAACTCTCTGTCACAGACACACACACACACAAGACAACAAGGCACATCAACACGACAGTAGGCACTAGCCCGCCGCGGCTTGACGACAATAACAGCGCATACCACTAGCCATTCTGGAAGAGGCACAACGCGATAACAAAAAGCAGTGTGACATTCGGCCGCTTTCGTTCGGTGATAGTTTTTTTTTTATCTTTTGTTTTTGATATTTCCCATTGATAGAAAAGACAGGGAGTCTTGGAAACAGCATTATAATAGCATTAGAGCCTACCACAAGGGGCAGAGCCACTCATCGTTCGACGGCGATATTTTCCCGGTGTGGGCTTCCAAAACAAATCTCCCTCCAAGACACACCAAATCTTGGCATTTTGGCTGTGGAATAACAAAACATTGGTACTTTTATTTTTCAACCACGAAACCCTGGCGTGTTGTATGCGAATACGCAACCGCTAGACCAACTCATCAGCTACTGCACTAACATACCCCGTGTACCAATCGCATCGACCACTAATTTGCAGGAATGGGTTGGCCATGGCAAAAACACTTGGACCTTTAATTTTTGAAAACGCCTCTACGGGTGAAGGGGATTGTCACCTCGACGATTTATTGAAAGTATAATATTGGCAGATTAGTGTTTTACCCTTTTTAAAGGTACCCCTTTTCGGGGACAGACTACTTAAAAGTAAGAGTGGGATGACTTTAGGAACGACAGACTTGCGGAACATCAATTCACCGTCATCAACCAAACGAGGGAAAAATTAACAGCCAACACGAACAGCAAAAACGAGGCAGAAAAAAAGAGACAGGATAATGTGAACAGCTAAAATGAACAGCGAACACGGACGAGTAGGTCGGGCAAAACGAACAGAAAAAGGCCAAAACGAACAGCGAAATCGGGCCAGAAAAAAGAGACCGGGCAACACGAAAAGCCAAAACGAAGAGCGGAAAGGGGAGAAAAAAAAGAGCCCGGGCAACATGAACGGCCAAACAGAACCGATAATTTGACTCAGAACAAACAAAATGGGGCGAAAGGAACAACCAAAACAAACAGCCAAAGCGGACAGCGAAAGCGGGGTGGAAAAACGATACCCTGCTAAAATGAACAACCAAAACGAACAGCTAATGCAGGCTACAAAAATAGATCGGGTAAGATGAACAACCAAAACGAATCGGGCAAGATGAATAGCCGAAACGAAAATTCAAAATGTGCTCCGCAAGCCCACCTATCCGCCTCCGCCCGCCTGAGAGCGGTGCGCAGGTCCTGGTTGCTATCGTCGGCAGCTTTATTGCGTTCCCTTTGCCAACGGTCCTTTGCCCTTGAAAGGTCGTCTTGCTCCCTCTTCAAACACGCCTCTTTCTCCTGGCAAGTGTAGATTGAGCAGGAAATGGACAGCGTAAAACGGAGTGAAGCAGTGTTGGCGATACTTGCAGTGCAGCAGAGCAGAGTAGAGTAAAAAAAAAGAGCAGAGTAGGAGGGGAGATTATAGAAGGGTAGAGCAGAGTAGGAGGGGAGATTATAGAAGGGTAGAGCAGAACATATTATAGTACGGCAGTGCATAGTAGAGTAGAATATAGTATGGTAGGGCAAGTAGACTGGAGTATAGTTTTTTTTTTTTCAAATCTTGCTTGGAGATCTGGGTAAAGTCTAGTCCCATCAGCAACAGGAGAGCACAAAAAACGTCACTATTACCGTCGCCCTACCGGGAATGATTGAACCTGCCGGTATGCCTTAGCTGTAGCCCTACTGCTGTCTTTTGCCATCACCAAACAACGGAAGCGAAAAGCAAGAAAAAAAAAAACGTGAATGACCAGGGTTAGCAGAACATTTTCCTGGTGACACCAGTCCGACTCGTCTATAGCATACACGCTTCGGCGCGAGACATAGTCCGCACGAACCAGGACCTTAAATGCAAGCCGTAACCATAGACAGCAAGGCCTCTCGATTCAGACCAGGTCTCCCCAAGCAGCCAACACTGATTCTGTCTCTTGTCCTCTTCCCTCCGCTCCACCCCCTCCCCATATTCTCACCTCTAAAGCCATCTTAACCTCTTGGAAACCTTTGAGCATCTCCCCACGCTCGAGCTCCACCTTATCCCGCCCACTCCTCGCCTCCGCCAGCGCCCTCTCCGTCTCGAGGCGGATATTTTGGGCCTGCTCCTCCTCCCGCTTGACTGCGAGTTGCCTCCTGCTGACTTCCCTCCTAGTTTTGTCGAGGGAGAGCTTGGCGTCCTGTTCAAGCCGAGAAAGCTGCTGGGCTTTGCGTCGGAGTTCTTCTCGCAGCTGGGGGGAACGAAGAAAGCCATGTGAACGAACCAAAAACGGCGAAAATGACGGAACCATACGAAAACACGAAACACACGGACGGAAATGACGAAAATGTTGAAAAACATCGACAGGAATGACGAAAATGGCAACGGCGAAATAACGGAAATGACGACAGCGGCCAACTTGACGCAAACGACTCTTTATAGCACGACGAAACGGACGGAAACAGAGAAAGTCGTGGAAAATAGGCCAATGTGACAACATATAGGAAAAACCCCCGAAAAATCCCAACATATAATGACTAAGATGATGAAAACTGCGAAAAGGACGCACACATCGAAAAAAATGAAATCGACAAAAACAACGAAAAGAAGGGAAAGGAAACCAAGCCACGCCACAAAAATGCCAAGATAGGTGAGCGCAGTAAGATGCGGGGCGCTTCGTAACGGCTCTGCGTCCCCCGTTCAAGGAACCGCTGACAGACTCGTTAAGGGACTCGATCAGGAACGAGCTCGGTATTCTTTGCCTTTGCGGGTGGGCTCTATGCTGTTTTAGGGTCTGGACTATCGGCAGTGACGGTTACAGACTGTCGTACGAAGGGGCATGGTGAGGCCATACAACGATGTTTTGTGCCCTAGGCTTGTAGCGCAATGCTCAGTCCTTCTTGTCTTTGTTTGCCCACTCATCTGCATTCCCACCGCAGACCAACCCGCTCAAAGAACCAATACCTCAACGAACCGCACGCCATGGCAGCCGTGGCACCCGATTACGAAAATATCAACACGCTACGAGTACGTACACGTGATCACCTTAGCAAAAGAAACGCGTCGGCAACTGAAAGGGCGACGGGCGACGGGTGTGTATGCTGTAAGAGGACACTGAAAACTTCGTACCAGGGTATGTACGTACTCATGCATACCACTGTTACTCGCCTCTGACAGCATTTGGACGGAGGATGATCAAATCAGATGGAGGATGATCAACTCGCCGATTATGCTGCCAGACGAAGGAAGTCAACAATGCCAAACCAAGAAAAAGAGTCAACTATGCCAAATCGGTAACACGAGCCAACCATGCCAAATCGAGATAAAGGAGCCTACCACGCCAAATCGAGACAAAGGATCAGCCCAAGCCAAATCGAGATACATGGCCGACCATGCCAAATCGAGATAAAATTAGTCAACCATTGCCAAATCGGCCGACGCACCAGGCTTGTCCTGTCGTTCATTTCACGATTGAGTCCGTCGAGCTTCAGCTTGTCCTCCCGAAGTCGAGCAACCTCCTTGTCCAGCTTCTCCCTCTCGAGGCTCGACTCTTGCTGCACCTCCTCCACCGCCGACTGCCGCTCCCGCTGCAGCATCTCCTCGCGCTCGCTGATATCACGACGCGCCTGAGGGGTGCCGCACGTTTGGACAACGCGTGGCGGCGAGGAAAAAAACGCCGTCGTCGTCGTCGTCGTCGTTGTCGTTGTTGTTGTTGTTGTTGTTGTTGTTGTTGCTGTTGTTGTTGTTGATGTTGTTGTTGTTGCTGTTGTTCCCACAATTACTCAATGCCGTAATCTAGCCCATCGTCACAATACAGACAGACTCCACTAACTCTGACGCCGAAGAATGCCTCAGGGAATAAATAAAGGGCAACAACTAGGGCGGCTTTCAGGCCACCATCGTGGCGTAGTACGAAGGCCAGCGCGAGTTCGTTTCGCACCGAAAGGCCAGGGCTGGGCACTACTGTAGTCTTGAGCCGGCTAAAACGTCGAATCAGAGAAAAAAACAATGGGTTACGTACACACCTAGATACAGGCTCCATACATGATTAAACCCCCAAACGGGTTTATTCAAAGGTAACAGCAGAACTACTACTGTACTGCTGTTATACGACCGCGTACAGTACAAAAGTTGCGGTATCGAGAGAAGCAGCACCTGCGCGGTAGCTGTGACGAGTTATGTGCGAATTTCTAATATCCACGGTATTGACCTTCAATACGGATCGGGACCCCTGTCGAGACGCCTGAAGCGAGCAACCCACTCTAAAAATTGACGACAGCTACAAACACCCTGGTGCGCGAATTCCTATTACGGGGGGGGGCATAGTAAATACCTGATAGGACCAACTATTGTTATTACGGGGGGCCATAGTTAATAGGACCTATGGTATACATACAAAACTACATATTTAACCATTTTTACTAACAATATTTGGTCCTATTAACTATGGTCCCCCGTAATAGTAAAAATAGCGATTTATACAGGTTTTTGTGAGTACCGTAGGTCCTATTTACTATGGTCCCCCGGAACAGTATAGCGACAGGTACACCATTTGGACCAGTAACTCCACAGCACAGACAACGGCGGCAGCAACCAACCCTCCAATATGGTCGACGTGGGCGTTTTCTCTCACCTTTTCTAGATCTTCCTCCATGAGCCCAAGGGCCGTTTCCTTAACGGACAGCTGCTCCTCCAAAAGCGCCAGCCGCTCCTTTGTCTCCCGCTCGCGCTCCCTCGCCTGCGGCAAACGTGTGTGCGTTCGGTACAAGGCCATCCCGGTATCGGCATTCCTCAGCCCTTGCGGGCCCCAAGAACATCAGCCAACCAAACAAGAGACAACTTTGCTCCTATCGATCGTCTACGAGTAGCTTGAGCAGGCAGCAACAGCAGGAGCAGCAGCAGCAGCAGCAGCAGAGCCAGTAGGATCATCATGCTGCGCCCGTGTCGTGTATACGACCCTTTGCATCAACCATTGCAGCAAGAACACCAATTTTCATGATTCGGCATCCTTCAACCAACCAATCGCCGGTGGCGCTGCAATCGTCATTTTTTTGTCGTCCGTCATTCCCTCCATGCAATAATCAAGTCCCAAAACAGTCAAGAGGAATACAGCCGGGTTGAGGGATTGGGTATTGCTGTCGTACATACACGACGGCCGAATGGCAGGGACAGGTTGCAATACGCGTGTCATGGCCTTGGTATGCTATAAGTATGCTATAAGTATGCAGTAAGTATGCTATATGCGGAGGCGTTTTTGAGTCCAGCCAGCACTGGTCGTAGCCCGGCTTCGGGGGTCCAGAGGGCTCGCGCGTATCCGTACCCGAAATATACCGTAATGTCCATTGCATACGAATAAAAATGGTGTGATACTAGAAACCGAACGGCATTTCACAACATACGACTGCGTATTTTGTGCATGTTTCCTCGTAGCTTATGCCCGGCACACCGGCATGCTTCACGCCTGTTGCTACCATTCGAGCCTTGACCCAAACTGCCCATTGTTTCTGATGAACGCATACATTTTCCCGAGAAATGCATAACGTAGCCGGTACAACCTCACGCCACCCAGTGCCGTGTCACGCGGTCGGTGTCAACGATTCAACCCTCGACCCAACCTGTCCATTCGTCCAGGGGAACACATACCGTAGTCGATCTAAGTGAGACTGCCGCGTTACGCGACCGGTATAAACCATTCGATCCTCGACACCAAACGTCCCTTCTTACGAAAAAGACGCATACCGTAGTCACTAGAACTCCCCAGTACCCACTGCTGACTTACACGCGGTCAGTATCAACCATTCGATCCTCGGCCCCGAGTGAGAAACGCGTATTCTAGTTGATACATCTTTACACCACGCACCGCCGTTCCACGCGGTGTGTTACCTGTCTCTCCGCTTCCTGCAGCTCCTTGGATCGCTCCACCAGGTCTTCGGCCGCCCTTTCTCTCTCCTCCAGTCCAGCTTGCCACGCGAGCAGCTTGCTTTGTCTCTCGGCGGCGTCCTCTGTGCCCGCTCTGGCCAATACACGTCAGGTAAGAGCGGGGCATACAACAGTGGACGCGGTTACTGCAGGTTTAAATTGACCCACAGGTTGGAGTGAGACTACAGTAGACATACCGTAAACGGCGCACCTATTGCAATGCTTGTGCGTTTGTTCGAACGTTTCTTCATATGGCAAACCCTTTAAGATCCGTCTCAATGGTCGTCCTCTTGTACCGATCCTTACTTGTGCAGTTTGTTTTCCGGCGCTTCGAATTTGCACAGGACTGAGTCGTACACTACTCCGAGGTAGCCGTTAAGCTACTACTGACTGCGCAGGCTTCCAGCAACCACGAGACGATTGTAAATTGCAACCGGCGAACCGCACGTCGGGCCACGCCGGCGTATCATACTCGCTAACCGAGCATAAAAAGGCCACTTCCGAATCGGTTTTTGCATCGGACTGCCTCCTGACGAGCGGGTATACAACAGCCGGACGAGCCGACCACCCCGCGTGGTACACCCAGCTGCTGCCGTACAACTGAATCGACCAAACAGACGGAAATGACGAAACTAAATGAACAACCACGGAAGGCAGCGAAAACGATGAATTCACGAAGAAAACGAACCTAGTGAAAACGTCAAAAACCCGGAGAAAAGGAAAACCAGACACGCCACGTCCCGCCAAGGCACCCGGCGCTTGGTGAGATGTCCCGCCAAGGCACCCGGCGCTTGGTGAGATACTTCATACATAGACCCTGTTTACCTTAACCCATCTGCCTCCGCAGAAAGCGCCACAGCCCCGGTCTTCAGCCGGTCCCTCTCTGAGCCCAGTTCCCTCGCCCGACTCTCCAGTCGCGCCTCTGCAGCAATCACAGCCGACTCTCGATCTCGCAGCGCCACCGCTCGTCGCTCATAGTCCGCCCTCATCCGGTTGAGCCGCTGGCGCCACTCGTCAGCCTCCGCTTCTCCCATAGCGCGTCCTCGATCTCCTCGGCGCTTCGCCTCCGCCGTCACCGCCATCTCCGCACGTTTGTCGCTGAGAGCGGACAGTTCCTTCTCCAGAAAAGACACCCGTCGCTTGCCCTGCCGCAGCTCGGCCTCCTGAGCTCGAACCATCTGCAGCAGCCCCGTCTGCTGCTCGGCGAACACCCCGCTCCACAAATCGCTCTGGCGAGACCAAAACTCCAGCCCTACCCCAGGCCCGCCGCCAGCGTTTTTCTCAGCTGCGCTTGCTAAGCCAGCGCCCCCGGGCACAGCAGAGGCTGAACTCGTCGCCAGGGTTGGCACCACTAACGGCCCTCCCTCAGCCATAGCTTGCTCCAGCTCCTTCTCGTGGGCGTTCGCGAGGGCCTTCACCTCTTCTGCGAAGCCGGTGGGGTCTTGTCCCCCAAGAAGCTCCGCGGTAGAGCTAGCGGCGCCGACGCACGCGGTTCGGAGGGCTCCAATCGCGCGCGCCAAAGCCGAGCGAAGCTCCTTGGCACCGTTGAGCTCCGCCTGTTGCTGCTGTTGCTGCTGCTGCTGCTGCTGCTGCTGCTGCCGGCCGCGTCGACGCTCGCCCGAAAAGACGTTGTTGCCCGAGCCGTGTTCGGTTAGAGCAAGGGAAATCTTTACAGCTGCAAGCGCCTCTACCGCGATGGCTGCCGCGCCTGCAGGAGTGATGGATTGGGTGTCTTTCGACGCGGGCACATTGGGTAGTCCGCGTCCGACCTTGTCCGCTCTGTCCTTGCCAGATCTTGATTGCCGCGGAACGGTGGAAGTACGGTGGGGCACCTTGGAAGGCTGCTGTTGCACGGGAACGAGGGAGCCGAGGGCGTTGTCTAGCGACGCCACAAGCTGCCGAAGGTGTAGCTGGTGGGCTTTGAAGTTGGCTTGAACTGGCTCCGCCAGTGTCTCCCTGAGTGCTGGTGCATCCTCGTCCCGTCCAAGGGGTCGTGTCTGATCGAGAACCTGCGGTCGCCAAGACGGCGTGCCGAAACGACAACGAGATCATACACGTGGGTCAAAGACGTGGCGACATCTTTTCGGTACGCTTGAAATCCTGGTCACTCTGTTGCCACATCTTTTTTTTGTTCATCTTTACTCACATATTTTCACGAGCTTTTCGCAGAAGCACAACCGCATAGAAAGGTCTCACGAGTACCGCGAGGCGCGGCGGCGTCTGCTCTGGCGGCGCGTAGGAGCCACGTACAGAAAATCCAGCTGAGTGCTCGGTGTCGGGCAGTGGCGACTGCGGGACGATCGCCCCGAGATTATTGCAGGGGCACTCTCTATCGGCTCCAGCGAAGAAATGCACCCCCGCTCTTTCTCTCTCGTGTACGAGTAAGATCTTATTGATGAGGTGCGCGAGCCTTTTTATCTTGATTTTTCAAGGAAAACAAGGCTCTTCATAACGAATCGTACGAGAGTAGGTGCCTTGTTTTTAGTTTCTCAGTAAGTGTGTGTCACCGCGTGCGTGATTCAACATTTTTTTCGGCCACGTTTGTCCACCGCGCTCAACGCACACGGCACAAATGTCCGCCCCGGCGGGCTCTGTGCATGCACACACACTAACGAAATCTTCTCGTGCTGGTGCGGTTGTGAGTTGTTCAGAGTTGGTCGAGCTAGGTGCGGCAACGTGTGTAGGCACATGGCTAGGCCATGGTTTTAAAACAGAAACGTAAGATGTCATGACGGTTTATGTTTTCTGAGTCCTACCTAATGAAACCCAACTCTACGAGTACTCGTCGGCAGAATGTGCCTGTCCACAGCAACGTTCAGACCGTGTCCCTAAGACATGCTGCAGGTGGTATTGTCAGGCCCACCCTCCTACTGAGGAGGGAACGGAGAAGCAGGAGAAGCTCTGCTGTAGACGTCGTACAGCAGGCGTAGTGATGGCACCTTCTACGAGAAGCTCTGTTGGACGCATGTCAGGTTGTAGATTTTCTGTCTTCAACTTATGCCGAACTTTGAGTTGGGAACCAGGAAACACAACAAAACCGAGTACGTGTACAAAGGGTTTAAGGGTTAGACCGACAAGCCGAGCGTACAGTGACGCTAACCCCGGCCTCGTGCGTCCTACTGCTATCGCTGCTGTTCTGCTGCTGGAGGAGCTCTGCTGTAGATGTCGTACAGCAGTAGTAGTGGTTGCACAGGGTACGAGAAGCTCTCTCTGTCGGACACAAAATATCAAGTGCAGATTTTTCGTGTTCATATTGTTTGTGCCGAATTTCGAGGTGGGGGACCACGAAACACACAACAAAAACGAGTACGTGTACAACGGGTTCAAGGGTTAGACCGACAAGCCGAGCGTACAGCGACGCTGACCCTTGCTTCGTGCGCCCTAGCGTACAGCGACGCTGACCCTTGCTTCGTGCGCCCTACTGCTGCTGCTGCTGCTGCTGCTGTCCGTATTCGCCCAGCATGGTGCATCGCAGATAAGACCACTACTACAGGCACTGAGGTCGCGCCTCATTACGTACCACCAATTACCTACCAGGCACCTGGTAGGACGAGGGTCGCCGCAACGTCAAAGGTAAACAAAGAACAACTGACAACAGAGTTCCACAGAGGTGTACGGAGTCGACTCTGTTTCTGCTGCGCTGCGCTATAGATACCCCTTCAGCTCTAACAGCTGGTGTGCGCGTGATATGATACGAGCATGAGTTCACTTAGGAGGGCTGAGGCGTTGCTGTGCTGTCACAGCTGTCCTGCGTGCCTGAGGATATGCTGCGTACGAGTACATCCGTCTGACACAATCATTTTTGAAAATAGCTGGAAAATAGGAAATAGGCGCAGCAGCAGCAGCAGCAGCAGCGTGACGGTTGACATGAAAATGATAAGCTCGAAGCAGTAGAAGTCGCGACGACACCCTCCTCGTCGCCGCAAGGTCGACCCGAACAAGACCTTACCTCAACCCTCTCTTCCACTCCCCCCCCACCAGTAGATCCTAGCTCCCTCTCGTTGCTCGCATCGGTGCCACCGTCGTTGCGCTTCCCTCTATCGATAGTAGTTGCGACGGCAGAGCTGCCCGATACTTTTGATCCCGAGTCCGCCATCCTGACGAGTGCAAAATCGCAGTTGGCTAGGTTCTTAAGGTCATAGCAGTTAGAGGAACCCGTCCCGACCGATGTCTGTGTGTCGGTGTGGTAGTGGCGTGTGGGCGGCCGTCGTGGGTGGATTCTAAATTGGCAACTGGCAACACTTGCACATCGGGGGTTTGCATTGTACTGTTGGGGCGTTATTAAGAAGGGGTTAATATCATTTTTCTTATGCCATGGAATTTTCCTGTCTTTTTCTATTTATCTCCGGGCCCTTCCACTTGTAAACTGAAAATTTCGTTTCTTTGCTACTACTGCAAGTACCAGCTCCCACCTTCGCACGACTTTTTGTCCGCACGCAACTCTGATGAGAAAAACGACCAGCCCCAAGCCCCGAGTCGTCCTGAAACAACCGGGACCGCAACGTCGACCAAGTATGTAACAGCGCGTGAACCCATCGGCCGTCTCTCTGCAGCAGGAGCATCACCTCGCATTCCTCCGCCTTCAATGCGCACATACCTCGCCGTTTACTCACACTGCGGGTGAATTAATTTTTACCTTCTCCATGACTCCGTGGGAGCTACCACAGTTACAGCAGTACAGCAGTACTGTTGTATTAAGACTATATCCACGCACAATCGGCGGCGACATGGGGGATGGAGGTGGCACCCCAGAACGCGTTGAGGTTGTCTTCCGTTTTACGTTCCCTTCAGATCGAATGTTGGACCCGGATCTGCTCGATTCTGAATCGAAAAGTTGTTGTTTTTCACGTAACTGGTTTGCGAAGAAACCAGCACCGGAAAACGTTTTTGAAAGAGCTGGGACCTCCCCCTCCCGCTTCGCTCTCTCTGCCCCCCCTCCCCCTCGCCCCTCTAACGCCCCTGCTCGTGATGCAACCGCGTGCGTAGATGGGTGGGAGATTGCGATCGATATCGCCACGTACGTGCTGTATCCTTACTCTGCCCTATGCTCCTGCTGTCGACCTTTTCTGCAGTTATTAATAGTTACATACTGCTGTTAATAGTGTACCACTGAAGTGCTGCGGCTGCTGCTGCCGTGACCTCCCAAAAACTATATACCAGGTACTATATATTTCTTTACTGGAGCCACCCCCCACGCCCGCGCGGCTGCCTGGAGGGTGCTTTTGGTTTTGTGTTTTGCATTGTTGTTCGCGGGTCAGGTCCAACCTCACGGGTCATCGGGTCGGAACGGGTCAGCTGACCCGACCCGACCCGCGAGGTTATGGAAGCCTTCTGACCCGACCCGACCCGTGAGATTTGAAAACCTTCTAACCCGACCCACGAGATTTGAAAACCTCTTGATTCGACCCGACCTGATCAGTAAATTTTGAACGCCTTCCGACCCGACCCGACCCGACCCGACCTGCCAGATTCCGATTGACCCGTAAGATACGGGTCTGTCGCGGATCGGGTGACCTCTCGCGAGACCATTTCTCTCGATCCGCGGGTTCGACTCGTGGATCAGGCCCGTGGGTCAACCCTTCAAAGGCGAATCAATATTTTTGTACCCCACGGTGATATGTGGTCTGGCTGTATTGGTTATTGATGGATGCGTACATGCGAATATGCATTCGGCGGTGTTTTAATTTTCGTTATGATACCAAATGATAATTATTCAGTGTTGGTACGAGAGAAGCCTAAGCGGGATGCTTTTGAAGTGTCAGATCCGCGGGCCGGATGCACGGGTCCGACCCGCGGGGCAACAGAAAACAACGGTTCATGCAACCTGTGACTGACCCGCTTCTCGCGGGTCATGACTCGACCCGACCCGTGAGTTTTTCATCAACTCTTCGCCCGACCCGACCTGACCCGTGATATTTGAAAGACTCTTGACCCGACCCGACCCGATCCGACCCGTGAGATTAGAAAAAGTCTTGACCCGACCTGACCCGACCCGCGAGTGTTATTTTTTACCCGACCCGACCGGATCATGACCCGCGAGCAGACCTGTTTTTTTGGTTGCGGTTGGGTTTGCCTATTCTTTCCTTTTGATTTCAGTCTTGCTCTATTTATATTGGTATTGCTTCTTTTGCTTCTTTTGTGTTGTCTACCACATCTCCTTCGGGGTGGCACGACATTTTCGTTTTTTTTTTCTCCGAGTTGTTTTTCTTTATCGCTTTCGATATGTTTTCTCTCTCATCAACGCATTCTAGAATGTATGTGCACGTCGTGCCTGTCGTATCCAGTGAGATGTGACGGGCTTGCATTGTCCAATCTGCTTTCTGTATACAATGTGGTATCTCTGTTGTATCGTAGTTTTGTGACCACGGAACTTGTAGTTTTGTCTCTCTAGGTTTAAATGATCGAGAGTGCACTGGTTGTGCTGGATGTCGACGTGCATACGCACACCGGTTTTTCTGATTTTTTCGGTCCGTTCCGCCAACTCCAGACTGTCTACTCTCCATGAAAAGTACTTGCTCATTATTATCACGTGTCGCCCACAGTAGAGGTGGGTGAAACTGTGATGGATCTATTTAGGATAGCTACCAGCACTAGTCAGTAATCCATATCGAGTCGCTGATCGGTATCATAGTCGCCTGTAGCGAGTAGGCCACAACAGCAGTACAAGTGCTGCGGTAGTACAAGCAGTGCCATGTGTCCAATGCCGATTCAGCTGTATGCGGTGGAACTCCGTTGGACCGGATTTATATGCGGCAGAACTCCGAAATACCGATTTGAGTTCTGCCGAGGATTTTTTCTGGATTTTTTTGTTTTCACCGCATGCTGGGGATCTTGAGGATTGAGAGCTCCGTGATCGATCGACCGTGCACACGCACACTCCTTCACGTCTCTTCTCCTCTTCCTCTTCTTCTCATCCTGCCCTGTTGGACAAGACCGATAGTGAGCACGGGCCTTGAGCGTCATTTGCTTTCATATGCTTTTCTGAGAGCTGGAGCTTGAACAACAACCAGTCGGTTCGACACCGGCTGAAGTGCTTACCGCTGCGGCGGGCTGCCTGATTTAACAAAGGAGTCGAGAGCACACACGCCTATACGGAGATTCCGCCCAGAGGATCTCCCTCGTCCATTTTCACCTCCTCCCCCTCCCCCGTCTCCTATTCCAGCTATTGTACGTGGTTGATCTGCCCATCACTCGGACAGACAACCACAACAACATCACAACAGCAGCCGAAATCTGATTCAGAATGTTTTTTAGGCTAACTCCCCCCCCCTCCTACATGCTCCACCTCGTCACCTGCCCTACCCACCAGTACATTGGAGACCCACAGTGGATCCTCCATATGCGGCCTCACGTATTCTATATACACGCCGGTGACGCCCATCTCCCCTCCCTCGGGATCACTTCTGCAGGAATCTCTACCAGCCTCGTTGCTCCTCCTATCCTCCACGCTCCCTTGCTCCTGAGGTTGATGCTTCCTATGCTCCCACCTTTGCACCTTCGTCTGCCTGCACACAATCTGAAATCCCCGATGAGAAGAACGACCGGCCAGCAAGCCGTCCAAAACAAAGTGGGGCCGCAACGTTGCCCAAGGAACAAGGCCCACACCCCACGCCCATTCTCTGAACCAGCACACAGATGGCCACTTGGGTAGGTTGAGGGACGTTGTGGCCCTACTCACAACCAGTGTACGCTGGGGCAACGGACACAACGTGCCGCAGCGTGTGAGAAGGAACATGGTTTGTGAGGAGTCCTGTTCGTATCACGTACAACATGGAGGTTGTTGTCTGGTTTGTCGATGATTTTACATCGTTAACATTCTTCGTTTTTCTCTCTTACAGTTTTTTTTTACGCCTCGGACAGCTCATGAGCTAGCTCACCTGTTGTATACCAGGTATAGCACAAGCCTTCACAAGATGCGCAGATGAGCTACCTCCTATAGCTCAAGCCGGGGGAAATATGTGTAGCTCATGTATGTACTGTAGCTCGTATCGCTTATTCTGGACCAACTGAGCTAGCTCATGTGGCTCATACAGCTCACCCTGGGAAAATATGTGCAGATGAGCTATCGCCTATAGCTCAACCCGGGGACAATCTATGCAGCTCATGTAGCTTTTACAGCTTAAAAGCGGGATTCGCCGCGATGGGCTGATGCCCGCCTGCGGCTCCGCGCATGCCGATAACGGTCGAGGATGTAGCCGAATCGATGCAGTAAATTCGACCGGATTGAATAGAGGTGCACTCATTCAGGCCGAGCAGAGGATTTTTAGTTGACTACCTGGTATATGCCAACGACTGTTGTTATGCTTGCTTCATAAATAACAAGAATCCGCTACACCCTACGCAGAGTGTTCGAGTATTAACAGTAAACCTAGGTGTAGCGGTAATTACTCGGGTAGATATGATATGAATATTTCTCCCCCAAAAAGCTAGATATATCCCGTTTTAAGATGTATCGTATTGTCACCATAGCCGTATCCATACTATATCACGTCATATGGGAAAAATACGAACACAAATGTGGAATATGAGCTGTATCATGGAATCCACCCGGATACTTCGTGGGATATATCTGCGAACCGGCCTTGATATATCCGATATGCCACGTGATATCATACAATCGGTATGTGTTATACCTGGGTTTATCACATGTTACACATCAGGAAACACTGCTGGGACTGCTTAAAATGATGTATGTTACCAGGTGTCTGGTACAAACGCTATTGATACTTGTAGCATGCAACCACTGTTGAATGCACACAGCCGCAGCATATTTGTTACGCTACACATTTTAGTCAGGCACCATAATATCATTGTCATTGCTTCATTTGCCACGACAGAGCGCGTCGTCGTGAGGCCATAAAAAAAATGACGGAGAACCCTCGGAGAAACACAAAATAACGCCATCGCAACTATTTGGCAACAAGCAAGCCGCCTGACGCCAACATACTGCCTCCCCCCCTCTGCGTCTACCAAGCTAGAACCAACCCCCTCTCCTTCCCAGCGATTTCCAAGAAACAAAAACCCATTGTCCAAATAATATATGGTCGGTTTGAACTGGTGCTCGCGTGTTCCAAAACGGAGAAGACTCGGTGTTACTGCTCAATACGACTATATCAGTTGAAACGAGGGATGTTTCAGGGCCACCTCCCTCCCTTACTGTAACTCTACCTTCTGCAACTTCTCCCTTGCTGCTGATACTACCTTCCTTGCACGATCCCCTACCGCAAATGCCAAATCTTCCCTCCGCGCACTTACTTGCAAAGAAGCACCAGACGAAAACTCATAAATTAATTGCTGGTTTGTATTTGGCAGTAGTAGTAGTTAACGCTTTTGGCGCTTGTGGGTTGTCGCAATCCCTCCACCAGGGTTGCAACGACATGCCCCCCCCCAAAAAAAAACAAGAATCGAAACCAATGCTCATCTCTCATGTCTACATGTCTACGAAAAGGAACAGCACGGCATCGACGAGGACACAAGCGGTGCTCGTACGAAGATATATATGGAGAGCGAAACGTATAGGTTTTACAGAGGCAGTACGAAATTTAAATGTAAAACCATATATTCTACCGCTTCCTGGAGCACTGGCAAACCACGAGAAAACGGAGCACAAGGTACGACAAAATGCAAGAATGGCCAGAAAATAATTGCGACACGCAGGAAAATTACGTTCTCGGCGTTCTTGTCTGTTAGACTAGCATCCTTCTCAATGATGGTATTCCCCGCCACCGAAATCAGTCGCCTAGAAGCCGCTGACGTTGCGTCTACTGAAGATGAACCTAATCCATTCCTGCCTACTGTCATCATGTCGTTTTTCATGATACATTATGCAGCACATCCAGTGTCTCTTCGTCAAACATAATTTTCCGCTTACAACCGTTACACTATATTAGAAGGGGTTCAATTCTTCGTCACTTCGTCATACGTACCAGTATGAGCTGATCAGCATATATATGCCATAACTCAGAGCCTGGGATACATAATGCCCCGGTATGTTATCAGTTTTTAAAACTGTGTGGTTGTTGTCTGTCTGTCTGTCTGTCTGTCTGTCCGCATCCTTATATTTTCGAAGTCATATTAGTTCGTTCTCATGATCGATATATTTGCTCGTTACAGACGATATTTATACGACGTATTCGACTCTTGACATACCTTATATACTGATGACACATACCATACCACCAGGCAATATTATACATTATATCCACCTCACCGTACCACCATACCATATCATCAACACACCCCATCACATACCGTGTTTTTTCTAGATACTATATCCAACAAACCGTACCATCATACCATACCAACATACGATATCACATACCCTGCCACACCACACACCATGCCACACCGTACCGTACCGCGTACCATACCATGCCCATACCGTAACAACACCATCCGAGGGGCTCAACCTATGACGCATCGTGGGTGTTTACCACATTCGTTGTGCCTTGGTCTGGTAGCCAGCACAGTAGCACAGTAGGGCTGGGCCTCGACCCAGTTCAACGCGGGCGTTTACCGCTTTCGATGTGCCTTAGCCTGACAGTAAACACAGTAGCACAGCAGGCTGGACCTCAACCCAGTTCAGTTTCCAATCCTTGCAATGTAGGCCTTCGCGCAAGAGGAATGGGGTGGTGTGCAGCAGCTCGAGCTATGCGCTACGTTGGAGAAAAACATTCGAAATTTAAAATCAGAGCCATACCGTAGCAGGGTGTCTGTGGATACCCAACCCAAACAAGGATAATGCTGACACCGCTGCTGTGTGTGTAACTCTTGTCTGTGGGCACCCCTCCTAAACAGGGCAATACTGTTGATCCGAGGAGCTCAACCATACCAGGACGCAATAAGAGTATGTCCCGTGTAAAGTCTATATCAGGCTGTTCCGAGGAGCTCTTAAGTCGGGTACCCAATCGCGACGTCATTACGTTCTACGAAAACTCCCCCAAAGAACTTCAAGACAAACGAATTTCATGCTACCTGTACTTCAATATATATAAACTCAGACAGTCCCAGCACAAAGAAGCGCCGTCATAGTTCAGCAGTAAAAACACTCTGTGTCTCAGACGGAGACGACGGAACTGCATGTTGGAGACCTTAAATACCGCTTTCTCGGTCCTCTGTGCGGTACAGAGATCTTCTGTCCATTCGTTCGTGGGTTACTTGTCACTGTCGCGCGTGTTCCACATGATTTTCATTGCGCAAGCGACGTCGCAGCCGCAGCACCAATAAACCCCTGTTCAGTTGCTGTACAACCGATTGGGGACTACGACGCCCTGGTGAACACTTGAATATTTTCGTTTCGATCCTCTGTGTGGTACAGGGATCTCCTTTCCATTCGTCTGTCGATTACTTTCCACATGAACACCCTACTCATAGAAGGAAAATGCCTTTGAAATTGACCAACACTATCACCGCTGTGTGTTAAGCTCTTTGCAATTAATTGTCTGTGGACACCCCATCGGATGCTGATATTAGGGACAGCATCTATTACAACGGCAATCAGTAGAATCTGGTCGCTTCTGCTTACCACAAGGTTACCTGGTACAACGTAGCTCGTACCACTACCGTACGGAGGCAGAATGCCCATCGACGAGTAAGTAGCGATCTGTTCCGTAGTTTCATATGATACATTGCCAGCAGGCAACAGCAGGCAATGACAGGTCTTACACTCTTCTGTGTACTTGTGCACATAACAAAATAGGCTTCATCAGCAGTATTGAGGTGAATAGACACAGCAGCAAATGCTCATCTAGTACGTACGTGCTGGTAAGCATGGAGAAAATATCTTTAGTAGTGCCACTGAATCTACGGCAGCGCATGTACTTGCTGCAGTACGTGCACACGTTCGTCTTTATCACTCTTCTAGTACTGGTAGGCCGTGGAACAGTCTGGTGCATCACTACCAAAAACACGAAGCAGAAATGTTTGTAGGATGTTAATGCCCTTTACGAACCGCAACGCATATTCCATACCCCCGCCCGGGACGACCGCGAGTAGCATCGATAGCCAGCAGGCAGACACTCAGTCTGAGCCGAACCCCGCCTGCTGGGGTGCCGTCTGTGCCGATGCCAATTGGTCTCTCTTGTCACTCTCACCAACTCCAACTGCAACTTCACAAAAAAAGACAAGGAAACTGAGAACAGAGCGCTCGAATGAAAGCCTCTTGACCCGACCCGACCCGACCCGACCCGACCCGTGAGATTAGAAAATATCCTGGCCCGCCCGACCCGACCCGCGACATTTCAAAACCTTCTGACCCGACGGGACCCGATCCGCCACCTTCGGATTGACCCGTGATACACGGGTTTCGTGCGGGTCAGGTCACCTTGACCCGCGGGGCTATGTATCTTGACCCGCAGGTTCGACCCGCGGATCCGGCCCGTCAGTCGACATTTCAAAAACAATGAAATGCTCATTTTTGTGCTCCGCAGCGATATGTAGCCTGGCTGTGTGTGTGTGTGTGTTCTTCACATTAAACCGTTCTTTCTACCCGTCGACATCCAGCACAACCAGTGTCCGTGCCGATTCTTCAATCCTAGAAGAGATACAAGTTCTGTGGTCACAAAGCTACGCCACAGAGATACTACGTTGCCACGTGTGCAGTGTGAACTGCAGTGGGCAATGCAAAGCCATGTCATCATACTAGATACGACAGGCACGATATACGCAATCTATGAAATAGTGAAACGAAAAGAAACAATCAAAGAGAAAACAAAAACAAGGTAGACAAATCGAAAAAGAAAAAGAAGAAAAATGAAAGCAAAATCTAAGAGAAACAATCTGTCGTGCCCCCCCCCCCGCAGGCGAGGTGGCCAACACTTGAAAAAGAACGAGCTGGAAAAAAGAAGAAATAACAAAAAACACCACTGCTTGTGAACAGAGTAAGACAAAGAACCAAGGAGAAAGTAACAAGGAAAAATAACAAAGGGGAAATAACAGGCAGACCAAAGCCCAAAGCACCTTCCAGGTGGCGGCAGCAGCTTGTGGTACGAGTAGTATAGCCAGGTTCTCCCTGCTAATCCGCCTGGTACCTTGCTACCCAGACTGCCGTCTCCGCCCTGCGTTCGTCAACTATGCCCAGCCCCTTGGCGTCAGACAATACGAGCCGAGCAGAGCAGGTTCGTCTTCCAACCACGCCACACGGCTCCTTGAGTACGGCTTATCAATCAGAAAAGGAAGAGGAAGAGAAAAAATGAAATGAAAATCACGGAGAGTCAGCGCAAGAAAGAAAAAAAAACAAAACTAAAAGAGAAGACAAGGGAAGACCACGTTCGAGCCAGCTGCACCAGTTGGTAGCACTAGTAGTATGGTCATATTCTACTTCCTAGTCGACTTGGTGCCTTGCTACCCTGTCTGCCATCTCCTTCCTACTTTCGTCTACCGCCGTTTCCCTTCTACCCCTCCTGTTCCCCCCCCTCTCCGCATTCCCTCGGTCGGGCTTTATGCCACTTCTCCTGTTGCCCCCTCCCCCCCCGTTCCTTTGGGCACCATCCACGGCGGATGCGCGGCGCTGTCTACTCGTCTCAGCCTCAGCCTCGTGCCACCTCACCATGAACCGTTCGGCTGCTTCAAGGATCCCCCGGTACCACTTCCCCACCTTTTTGGCTGCAGTGGACCACAACGCGGTCTCAACTCCAAACACCAAGGGGGCAACTTCCGTTGACCCTTCGGTGGCTCGGAACTCCCTAAGGTCTTCGACTATGTAGCGGGTATGGATGGATGCGTGAATACGTATATATATTTGGCGGTGTTTTATGTATCAATAACATATCAAAGGACTATTTGTGAGTATTATTTGTACGAGATAATCCTGTGGGTAAGAGAGCGGGAAGTGTTTCAAGTGGCGGATCCGCGAGCCGGATGCGCGAATCCGACCCGCGGGTCACAGAAACCAATTCGTGGGTCATGCTGGCCCGACCCGCGAGTGACCCGTTTCTCACGAGTCATGACTGACCCGACCCGTGAGCTTTTCATCACCTCTTGACTCGATCCGGCCCGACCCGACCCGACCCGCCCCCGTGAGATTTGAAATATTTTTTGCCCGACCTGACCCGACCCGGGAAATTAAAAACAAATATTGACCCGACGCGACCCGACCCGTGCGATTTTGACCACTTGTTGACCCGACCCGACCCGACCCGTGACGTTTTAAACACCTAGTGACCCGACCCGCGGATCGGTCGAGTCTGACCCGCGAAAATATATAAAAAAACGTGTTTGCGTCTAATCGAGAAATGCGAATTATTTGTTCGAATCGTTTTGAGATCTAGGCAACGCAGCACGTTTCACAGCGCCCAACTGGCACACCCCGACGAGAGTAGACGGGGGCGAAGGCGTACGTCGGCGCGCGCCCACTGCAGCCAGCCTCTTTAACGTGTTTCGCCGCGCAGGCTAGAAAATTATCGCCCTCAGGGTATCTTGTGTCGATTGCGCGGTTCTCGTGCGGATTGGCGCCTCGAGCTGGTTCAAAGATGGGATTGCGACAGTCATGACCCTTTTTCTGGCGCCACCCCCGGGGTACGCTGTGCTATGGTCTGTAGGCGTGGGCGCGGTGTTGCCCCGGTGGCCTCGCGATTCGACCAAGGAATGCGCTGGGATATCCTGGGGGTGTTGACCCACCGTGGACATGCCGGCCGAAGCCGGATCAACTCACAAATCGGAATTTGATTTGTCAACAAAACAAGAATTTCGGACGTTGTTTGTTTTTCGTCCATCTAATTTCGTATACCTCGAAATCTTAAGATCTCGTCGTAGCGCGTGTTTAGACAAATTCGAATCAAATTAAGTTACGTTTTCCGTTTTTTCTTCTTATTTCCTCGTTCAGAATGATACTTGAGGCCATGGAGGATCTCTATCAACCGCCCATCCCCGGGTTCTGAGTGACTCTATTATTAAAATGCTTTCTCGGAACATAAAATTTAGACTATATTTTCATACCTAGGACAGATCACGGTCTAGACCATATAGATCCTTTTTCACAGATACGTAAAAGTTGTGCACAAGATCTAGATCATACAGATCCCACCTTCTGAAACATGTGCAGATCATGAAGATCACACATATCCCATCTGGCAAACATGTGCAGTTCAGGCCAATCATACATGTCCCACCTTCTGAAACATGTGCAGATCACGCAGATCTGCAGATCCCACCTGGCGAAGCATGTATGGAAGATCTACATCATACAGATCCCACCCACCGAAACATGTATGCAAGATCTAGATCATACAGATCCCTCCGGGCATATATGATCTAGATCTCACAGATCGTTTATATCCCACCTGGCAAACATGTGCAGATCAGGCAGATCATACAGATCATACCCGGGCGAACGTGCATGCAAGATCTAGATCATACAGACCCCATCTGGTGAAACATGTGCAGACCGCACAGATTATACAGATCCCACCTGGCGAACATGTGCAGATCACATAGATCATGCAGATTCCACCTTGCAAAACATCTATGTAAGATCTAGATCATACATATCCCACCCGTGTGTACGATCTAGATCATACAGATCCCACCCGGGCAAACGTGTGCGTAAGATCTAGATCATGCAGACTCCGGGATCCGCCTAGGAACCCACTTCCGGCCCGCTGCCGACATCATCTGCAGCCCCAGTGCTACTATCAGAGCTGCCGACCCCGACAGGTGTCATGCCGTACGTGGTTTGTAAGGGATGGCGCGCTTGTGCAGCTGTGGCTGTGTGGTTGATGGGGGGGACCTTGAGCTGCTAGCCGCCACCACCACCGTGGGCTGCGATGTCGTCAATGTATGTCAGATCTCGTCTGCGAGTACAATGTGGTAGATCATGCATTATACACATCCCACCTTGCAAACACACGCAGATCACCCAGATCATAAAGATCCCATCTGGCGAAACATGAATAGATCACGTAGACGATACAAATCCTACCCGGCGAAACGTGTACGAAATATTTAAATCATACAGATCCCACCTGGCGAAACATGTATGTAAGATCTAGATCATACATATATATCCCACTTTATGAAACATGTGCAGATCAAGCATATCTGCAGATCCCACCTGGCGAAGCATGTATGTATGATCTAGGTCATGCAGATCCCCCCCACCGAAACATGTATGTAAGATCTAGATCATGCAGATCCCTCCAGGCATATAATATCTGTATATCGCAGATCATATATATCTCACCAGTCAAACATGTGCAGATCAGGCAGATCACACAGATCATGCCCGGGCAAACGTGTGTATAAGATCAAGATCATATAGATCCCACACACACAGAAACATGTGCATAAGATCTAGATCATACAGATCCCACCCAGGCGAACGTGTATATAGTATCTAGATCGCACATATCCTATACAGCAACCATTATCTAGATCCCGCAAATCCCTGTAGATCAGGGATATATTTGAAATCTAGTTCCCGAAAATGGGATCTGATCTGCCCTAGATGCGTATTTTTTTCACACGCTGCGTTTAGACCTTCGGCTAGTTCGTGCCTTAGCAGAGAGCGAGGGTACAACTTAGCATCTATCTCATCTAAGGAAAGTTGTAATTCTGTTCAGATTGGCCGACGACACTTTCTCAACAGAGAACCGACAAGAGTGACCGGAAATGGTCGAGATTTTGGGGTGTACAAAATTTTAAATCAGTTGAAAACAGGCCGCACATGAACGTTTATAATTCACTTACAGACAGCTATCTTTATTTGCATTCATGATTGTTGCGTTGTAGGTGTTTGTTGTTGTTGTTGTTGTTGTTGTCGTTGTTGTAGTTGTTGTTGTAGTTGTTGTTGTTGTAGTTGTTGTTGTCGTTGTTGTTGTAGTTGTTGTTGTGGTTGTGGTTGTTGTTGTTGTTGTGGTTGTTGTTGTATTTGTTGTTGTGGTTGTTGTTGTTGTTGTTGTGGTTATTGTTGTTGTTGTTGTTTGCTTAACGTGTTACGTGCGCTGTTTCTGTTCCACTATAAGCCCACGCAACTCCCCCTAAAAAACGGGGGAGCAGTTCTAACACTATTATTACAAAAACAACGGGAATAAAGAGCGTGCTAGATGGTCCCGAGTGGTCGAGCTCAACACAAACAGCATGTATATCAAACAGAAGAAGCGTCAAAGTGGTACCTTAATGCAGCTAGGACTTCATGTACTTCAATGCATCTGCCACGCTTCTCATTCCCACCCTTTCATTCTAGCGCTACTCGCAGACTTTCGGCTGCTAATACTATTTACATACTCCAATGCCTTGTATTCCGGAGGCTGGCGAGGGACAGAATTTAGCTTGTCGACTTCGATTCTAGACGAGGGCGATGGTCAAAACGTTTCACACAAACCTCCAAAAATACGAAATGTTCACAGCAGTCATACCCAAGGACCCCGACCACACCCGTCCTTCCCACTGCCGCCGCCATCGTGCCGAAGATAGTTACTAGAGCTCACCTTTTCGACTCAACTATCACAAGTGATGTTATCTGGTTGCAACAAATATATGGTGAAATTATGAGATGCCCTTCACGAGGCAATAAAATAAACGATGATCTCAATGGTTTAGGCCTCTGGCGCCGGAAACATAATTTTTATTTTCGAAGCAAGTAAGTGTGAAAAATGGAGGATCTCTTCTCTAAAGACCTGAATATATATATTTATTTTTCGAACATGCTTTCTGTCACGTACATGCCAGGGATAGAGTATTTTGGCACCATTCATAAATCCTCCTGCCCCTCTCTGCCCCCAGCTGATGTGCCGTTCCTTAAAGTTTAGTATTCATGGAACCTCTCCATTAATGATTCCGTTATTTTTTCAGCCTCCCACATCCCCATTTCGAGCTTCCCACATTCGCATTTACTTACATCCTTCCCTGTGGTCTAATGCCGTGAGAGCAGGGAGGGCGCTTATTACGTACCTGGTATATATCAGTGCTTGTCATGCACCGTTGGTCCGGGCCGGGCCGGACCGGGCCGAGACTTTTTTGAAAGCTTCGTGGGCCGGCTCGTGAAAAACTGAAATTATGGTGGACCGGGCCGGGCCTCGGCCTATCCATTGAAAAATTAGTGGGCCTGGCCGGACTAAGGCCCTCCAAATTCAAAATTGAAGGGCCGCGCCGGGCCGAGGCTCAGCCTCTGAAAAACTGATGGGCCGGACCGGACTGCAGCTCATCCTCTCGAACATTGATGGGCCGGGCCGAGTCGCGGCCCACGAGATGTGGGCTCTACATGGGCCGCTCCGCCCTCCCCATGACGTGGCCCAGGTGTTTCACGGGCCAGCTCGGGCCGCTGTCCACGAGATGCGGTGTACCTCTGCTACTACTACTACTACTACTACTACTACTACTACTACTACTACTACTACTACTACTACTACTACTACTACTACTACTACTACTACTACTACTACTACTACTACTACTACTACTACTACTACTACTACTACTACTACTACTACTACTACTACTACTACTACTACTACTACTACTACTACTACTACTACTACTACTACTACTACTACTACTACTACTACTACTACTACTACTACTACTACTACTACTACTACTACTACTACTACTACTACTACTACTACTACTACTACTACTACTACTACTACTACTACTACTACTACTACTACTACTACTACTACTACTACTACTACTACTACTACTACTACTACTACTACTACTACTACTACTACTACTACTACTACTACTACTACTACTACTACTACTACTACTACTACTACTACTACTACTACTACTACTACTACTACTACTACTACTACTACTACTACTACTACTACTACTACTACTACTACTACTACTACTACTACTACTACTACTACTACTACTACTACTACTACTACTACTACTACTACTACTACTACTACTACTACTACTACTACTACTACTACTACTACTACTACTACTACTACTACTACTACTACTACTACTACTACTACTACTACTACTACTACTACTACTACTACTACTACTACTACTACTACTACTACTACTACTACTACTACTACTACTACTACTACTACTACTACTACTACTACTACTACTACTACTACTACTACTACTACTACTACTACTACTACTACTACTACTACTACTACTACTACTACTACTACTACTACTACTACTACTACTACTACTACTACTACTACTACTACTACTACTACTACTACTACTACTACTACTACTACTACTGCTACTACTACTACTACTGCTACTACTACTACTACTACTACTACTACTACTACTACTACTACTACTACTACTACTACTACTACTACTACTACTACTACTACTACTACTACTACTACTACTACTACTACTACTACTACTACTACTACTACTACTACTACTACTACTACTACTACTACTACTACTACTACTACTACTACTACTACTACTACTACTACTACTACTACTACTACTACTACTACTACTACTACTACTACTACTACTACTACTACTACTACTACTACTACTACTACTACTACTACTACTACTACTACTACTACTACTACTACTACTGCTACTACTACTACTACTACTACTACTACTACTACTACTACTACTACTACTACTACTACTACTACTACTACTACTGCTACTACTACTACTACTACTACTACTACTACTACTACTACTACTACTACTACTACTACTACTACTACTACTACTACTACTACTACTACTACTACTACTACTACTACTACTACTACTACTACTACTACTACTACTACTACTACTACTACTACTACTACTACTACTACTACTACTACTACTACTACTACTACTACTACTACTACTACTACTACTACTACTACTACTACTACTACTACTACTACTACTACTACTACTACTACTACTACTACTACTACTACTACTACTACTACTACTACTACTACTACTACTACTACTACTACTACTACTACTACTACTACTACTACTACTACTACTACTACTACTACTACTACTACTACTACTACTACTACTACTACTACTACTACTACTACTACTACTACTACTACTACTACTACTACTACTACTACTACTACTACTACTACTACTACTACGTCGTCGTCGTCGTCGTCGTCGTCGTCGTCGTCGTCGTCGTCGTCGTCGTCGTCGTCGTCGTCGTCTACCGTGCCCGCGAGGCGACCAATGCGTTTTGACAGGTCGGCCTGGGCCGCGGTCCATGAGATGTTGTCGGGCCGAAGCCTTGGTACCGTTGGGGATGTATAGACGACACTCCTTGCCGTCTCCGCGATGTAAGTAGCATGACATTCTTGCCCGTGGTCCGTAGGCGGAACCACCGGTGAAACTTCGTGAAGTAAGGCCAGATAGGGGGCATCTTCTTACCGAACGTTGCAGCGATGTTCACCTTCGTGTGTATAGATGTCGAATTCGGGATGAAGTCCGCTGCTGCTGTAGCATGGATGGGAAGCTCTCGCCAAAAAAACAGACTACTGACGTTATGTTTACTCGTTTTGCCTGAAACATCGATGGCAAGCGTTGCAGTAGCGTAGATTGCACCAGCACCAGGTGGTTTTAGAACAGGAGGAAGGTGCTGCTGCTACTGCAGGCGTTGCAGCGGCACAAGGAGGTGGTGGCCCACGGTCGGGATGGAAGTCATCAGACCCACAGTCGGTGACGAAGGTTTGTGTGAATAGTCTGGATTAGCGGGTATTGGCTACGTGGGTCTCATGGGCCGAAAATGTCATGATACTGCTTTGTATGAAGTTGAAAGCCCTGTAATTACTTGGGTTCTGGCACTGGGATCGTATTTGCAGTACTGGGAAGGCAAATCTTAGGTGGAAAACCAGGGGTTTTCCAGAGAGGCACGAGCGTGGTCTCAGTCTCCGTCGTGCATGAAAGGAATAAGTTGACTCTTCTATGTCTAAGCGAACATCAACGTGAGTACCCACGAGTACCGGCTTAATAAGCAGACCTGTTCAGGGATACAAAGTGTCCCGCAGTCCATGAACTTACCAAGTGGCGTCTTCGGCTTAGGACTTTTTGCCTTCTTGCCGGTACAAGTGTTTTTTTCACTCTGTTTTTGCTTTCGTTTAGCTTCTTTTTTTTAGAGCCAGTTTGCTCCACTGCACGATGGAGACTCACGAGGAGGGAGGGTCTGCTTCCCCTCGTGGTGGACGAGACACTGAGGCCCAGAGCCGCCCAGTGCCCCACCATCCAAGGCTCGTCGATGGAGATCGAGCGCCTTGTACAACAGACCACCAAGCGAAGCATGAGTCTCGGCAGGAGCCCCGTGATGACGACGTGGATCGCGCGCCGTGTACAACTCGCCTGTCCGAAGATCCAGGGCTGGGGCCCCTAGGCGAATTCCGAGCAGCTTCCGGCAGACGGACCTCGTTCAAGACCTTTTCCGAGCCTTCTCGCTCGCCGGAACGTGCCTCTCCCGTCCAAACCACCTGGCTCCGCTGAGAGCGTAGAGCCAGTTTCTTCCGCTCTGGGCTGGAGAGCGTCAGACTCTTCGGAGCGCGTGGCGCGCGTAACCAGCCAGGCCTTGAGTTTTGCAGTTTTGACTCCCCACTCGTGCCTACTGCCGTCCAAGCCACCTGGCTCCGCTGAGAGCGTTGAGCCAACTGCTTCTACTCTGGGCTGGAGAGCGCCGGACAAACCTGGACGTAGCGTTTTACTGCCGTCCAAGCCACCTGGCTCCGCTGAGAGCGTTGAGCCAGCTGCTTCTGCTCTGGGCCGGAGAGCGCCGGGCAAGCCTGGACGTAGCGTTTTCCACGCCACCCAGCTGCGCCCTTCACCGTCGGATCTACCTGCTCCTGGGCCAGATGAGGGGGGGATTGAGGCTGTTTTTCCGCCTCGCACGATTCCACTGCTGCCCGACCTTGCTCGTACGCGTAGGATAGCCGCGAGCGATGCTGCCTCTCGTGATTTTTTCCCGCAACGCGAGCGCACGATGCGATTTTTTCCGTGCCTGAACCGAACGATGGCACAATGGATTTCAACATTGAGCCTACTTCCCTCGCTGCTGTAGCAACAAACAGAGATCCTGGCAACTCCAGTACTGGTTCGAGTTGTGCTGCTGCTAGAAGGAGCGATACGGGCGCTCGTGATTTTTTTCCCACACCTCGCCCACAAGACGGCAGGCAAACTGGATTTCGGTGTTGCGCCTGCTCTGCCCGCTGCTATGCCCACCCGCGCCGTTTTTGCTGAAAAGTCTAGTACGGCTGCGAGTGTTGATGCTGCTGTTAGCGATACGGGCGCTCGTGAGATTTTTCCCGCGCCTCGCCCACAGGACGGCACACAGGATTTCAGTATTGAGTCTACTTCCTTAGCGGTCGCTTGTGAAGATTCTCCCACGCCTCGCTCACATGACGGCACACTGGGTTTCGGTATTGCGCCTGCGTTGCCCGCTGCTGTGCCCGCCCGCGCCGTTTCTGCTGAACAATCCAGTACGGCGGCGAGTTTTGATGCTGCTTTTAAAGGGTGCGATATGGTCGCTTGTGATTTTTTTCCCACGCCACGCTCACAAGACGGCACACTGGATTTCGGTATTGCGCCTGCGTTGCCCGCTGCTGTGCCCACCCGCGCCGTTTCTGCTGAAAATTCCAGTACGGCTGCGAGTTTTGATGGTGCTGTTAGAGGGAGCGATATGGCCGCTCGTGAAATTGTTTCCTGCGCCCCGCCCACAAGACCGCATCGTGGAGTTCAGTATAGCGCCTACCATACCCGCTGCTGTAGCGACCCGCGACGATTCTGCTGGAAAATGTCGTGCTGAGAAAACAAAATAATACTTCTGTTGGAAGGGACGATGCTTACTATAGCCCCCCCAGTACCGGCGACGTACCTGCACCAAACACATTGGATGTTAGTACACGTACACCCCGTGACGACTGCATATCTATCGCGCCACCTTCTCGGATCGATGCTGGCTCCCCAAGCGCTTGTAGTGCTCGCCGAATGGCTCGCCATGCCCTCATCACCGCTAGACAAGTTGCTGAAGCACGAGCCGCGGATACTGCCACAGCAGCTCCTTCATTACACGCCCCTGAGTTCCGCCGAATGCCGCCCCCCCCGGCCCCGGTGTCCCCCCCTGCCCCGGTGCCCTCACCTGCCCCGATGGTTTCGCCCGTCCCCGACTCAGCGTGCCACGGACACCGAAGGCGAAGGAGGATCCCCCCAGCGCCGCCAGGCCTGCCAGCGGCCTGAGGAGTTACGACTCCTCTCCCTCGTCGGGAGAGCGGACACCCCAGCGCCCAGGCCGGACGGATTTGGACGACGCTGTGGACTATGAGGCCTGCAGTTCCAAGAACGAGGAGCGGACGACGATGCCAGGCGCCGCTAGGGAGACAGCGCTGGACGGGGATCAAGCCCCGCCCCCCCTACTACCGGAGGCCTGGACCTCCCTTTTCGGTCGAGGCCCAGGCAGCCTTCATCCGGCGCTGGTCAGACGTGCCGGCCCTCGGCGGGGGGACCACGGCCCAATGCTCGACCCCAGCTCGGGCCGACGCTTTCGTAGCCGAGTGGCCTCTTGCTGCAGCCGACGATCACCCCGATGTTGCCGCGGCCGAACGGGCCTTGACTGCCGCCGAGACTCTCGGAGCGACCTCGGCGGAAACCGCCCGCCGCCGGGCGCAGGCGCTCACGGTGGCCGAGACTGTGGCATCAAGGGCCGCTCGCACCGCCGCCGACGCTACCACTGCTTCGGAGGCCGCAAACAACGCGTCGAAGGAGGCCGCCGTGGCCTCGGAGGACGCCGCACGCTCCGCCTCCTGCGCCCAGGACTCCATATCCCGCGCCAGGGAAGCTCTGCAGGCGGCGTGGGCGAATAGCAGCACGAAGCCCCGTCGTGTTGCCGAGACAAGAAACTCAGGGGAGCGCCTTCCCCTCGTCGAGGCCGCGACAACCGCCACTCCAGCCCCCGGTTTTGGCTCCTCCGCCACGCTCCCTCCCAGCGCCATCGCGGCCGACGCCCGGATCTAGCGTACCGGGGATCTGGATTTCTTCCAGGGGAGTGTCGCCTGCATGGCCACCGTCCCAAATTCATGCTTCCCCTTGGAGGCGGCTTCGAGGGTTGTCTCTGCCGCTCGCGAGCTCCGACTGGACATGCCCGAGGACGACCTCTCCGTTCACGACGCTTGGCTTGTCATGGCGGGTGACATCTGGAAGGCCCAGCAACGCCGGGAGCACACCATGGCTCTCGTGAAAAGCCTGCGGTAGGCGCACGACTTGTGCTCCGCTACTGTGTTTTGGCCGACCCCGATGGAGTATGGGCGCCATTGCAAGCGCCGGGCCGACCTCGGCGCCCAGGGACAACGGCTCCCGGACGTCGGACAGGGCTTGGGTCATGTCCACGCCCCCTCCAACCCCCTCTCGGACGACATGACTCACCGACTCCCGGGGCATCAACACCAGGGAGTCCCCGACGGCTCTGGGGCCCGTGACCACCCCTACCGCCGCGATGACGCCCGGGACCGCCGGCGTCCAAGCACGGGGAGAGCCTCGACAGGCTAAGACGGCAACGCCCGGGTTCAGACCATGGCAGGAGCACGTTTCGGCGAAACGGGGCTGGTCGGCGGCGGAACCGGGGCCAGGGGAAGGACAGCTCGAGCGACGGGCGAAATTGGAGCTACCGCTCGCGGGGAGACGTGTCTCAGGCCAACTCTTCGAGGTCCTCCACGGACGGCAGCGGCGAAAGTCCCGTTCCCGAAGTTACCATTATTTCCCATGCAACCCAGACCGAAACGAACACGACGAATCAACAAGACCATTTTTTTCAACTCGCGTCAGTGTATACGCATATACCGTTTAGTATGGGACTACACATGGGCCGGCTCGTCAAATCAACGGGCGGGCCCAGGTAGTAATTGCTGAGCTGGTACACATAGGGCCTGTACCTCATGGGCCTCGTTGCCTTGTAATGGGTCGAGCCGGGTCGGTCCGGACCAAGACCTCTGACAGGCTAGTGACCGGGGCCAGGACGGACCGCGAATTCCTAAAAAAACGATGGGCTAGGCTGGGTCGCGGTTCATTCTCTGGAAAGTGCATGGGCCGGGCCGGGCCGCGACCCATTATATAAAAAAATATGATCAAACCCCGGACCGGGCCGCCAGCGTCGACCCGTGGTGAGCCCTGCTATTAATAGCTTATAGTGTAGACCGAATCAGGAGTAAGAACAATATATCGCAATCGTGTCGCATACCAGGTATTGCATTTGCCCGAATATCCGAAATAAACTACTCGTATGGTGGTACTCGAGCGAAGGGACTGCCCATACACAAATATGGATTTCAACGTTCATGTTATACTAGTTAAACTCGGTGTGCATTAAGTTTCTACCAGGAACTAGGTATACATTTTCTGGTGCCACCCGCTGTTTCGCATCGCGCGAAAATGCCACTCTTCTATTTGGATACAAAAACTGCCACAACAAGAAACGTTCGAAGTGAGGTTCGAACCCGTGACCTGGACGATGTTGAATGATTATTTTTGGTAGAATCATTTGTCGTCACTGGATAACATGGAGGAATTATCTGGCAGTATGATTCAAGAGTTGAATCCTCGGAATATCCAGTAGTGGCCAATCAGAGTTCATTATCAAGCCAGTAAGGGTATGCAGGACAAGTAATGGATTGTCGTACCTGGTGTCGCGGGGTATCGTAGGAGGTACATGTTGCTGTTTTGAGATGCAAGATCGTAGTGCATGTTGCTGCTGTTTTGAGATGCAATCCTCAAGATCGTCAAGGGAACTAACAGGAGCGAAAAGAAGCGCTTGCACGCCCCCTCTCGCACTCTTCTTCTGCTCATCATCATCACCCTCGCTTTTGAGCATATACATTAATCAACATTGGCCCGGAGTTGCCAACACTATCTTGTCTCTTCTATTGAAGCGTTCATACAAGTTTGCCTCACAGCGACTTGAGCGTTCACCTCAAATTCAGGCTGTATCTTGACCGGTCATCGGCAAGTGGGTCTGAGTGCGTATACATCAGCTACGCGCTGGTAAACGCGCTATACCACATCTCTATTAGGTTATGAGCCTCGAGTAAACGCGTGAACGTGGTAGCGACGGGGGCATCGGCGGTCAAGGATATCACCGCCCCGGCTACAACGACTGGCTTCATCATCAGCGGAGCGACCTTTCCAGACCAAGATCGTCTGCTGTAGGAGGAGAGGATTGAGTTCGAGATACTTCTGGTACTTCGTCGACACGTGAGAGAGCGAGTGCCAACAGGGCATCATCACTACGTTTGGAGGGTTGGTCGTACCTTATCAATCCCCCTCCTGCTGCGTCTAGAAGACGCGGGCCTACTTGCTGTACGCTTTCCAACTCCGCCACAATCCCAGTACTGCTGAGGGTTAGGAGCTATGCATCGCTGGTCCATACTGTGGACCGTCAGTCTCGGGAAGTCCCGAGCAGCAGCTGTATACCAACAATCCCCGGCCGCATTGCTGCCTGTTAAAGGGGTTTTGCTTTTTTTTTTTTTTTTTCTTTCGAAGCTATAATAGTTTCACCGACGACTACCTGGAATATTCTTCAAGCATCACTACTGCTGTATCCTGAGTCGGCTGCTGGGTTCTACCACTTATCATCATGGAAGACTCCATTAACAGCAACAGCAACAGCCTTACCAACGCCATTAGGGGGCTCAGGAAGTTTGACGGAAGAGACCCGAGTCACTTTCGAGATTGGCATAAGAAATTCGCAGTTGTCCTCGGCGTCACCCGACGAGATATCCCAACCTTGATCAACGGGCGAATCCGACCAATCAATACGGCAAGCACGGGAATCCCCCTTACGCTCCCTGATACCCTCGAGCAGGACACCGCGTCATTTGATAGGGCCAATGAAGACCTATACGCCATTCTGTTCCTGCTAACAGAAAAGCCAGCCTCACTCCTCATGCTTAAGCACGAAAACCACTCGGGCACGAGTGGGGACGGACAAAAGGCCCTGCAAGAGCTTAGAGCGAAATACAACAAGGTCACGGACGAGGTCGTACGAGCTACGATGGAGAAGCTGGTCAACACCAGCATGAAATCGGGTCAAGACCCGGACGACTTCTTCATGGAGAAGACCCTTGCCCGCGCTGAGCTCGCCAGGATGGGCGAACCCATCACCGACCGCCGGTTTAAAGACATCTGCGTTCAAGGATTCACATCCGATTACAGAGACATCAAACTAATGATGTACCGTGACCATTCCTTTGACATCGATCAGATGCAAAACACCATGCGACACCTGTATCTTGACGATCTCTCCCGCAGCAGCGGCGTCAAGGGGACGATAGCCGGGCGCGGTGTAGCCATGACAGCAGAAGCATCAACCTGCGACTACTGCGGAAAGGAGGGACACCAAGCTCGCAGATGCTGGCAAAAGAGAGATGACGCACGAAACGACAAGAAGCCGAAGAACAAACAAACTTCCGGCGGCAAAGCAGGAGTTAAGGGAACCGTTGGACAGAAGTGGTGTTCCATCCATAAGACTACCTCGCACAGTGACGAGGGATGCTACGAGCAGGGCGCCCCACGTCCGAATCGTAAGGGTGCTCACGTAGCTTCCGCCGTCCTATCTTCTGGCTCTCCTCCTGCCAACGAGGACGATAAATCATCCTTTCCTTTCGACGATGATTTTGAGGAGGGATTCCAATTTTCAGGACGAACGACGGAAACTGACGAAGGGATCTCAGCATCCAACCCGGGCGAATTCACCATGCTGGTGGAAAGCGGCGCATCGGACCACTTTGTGGATGGCAAGTTGGTCCCAGGCCTACGGCAAGGCATGAAGGAGTACCAAACGCTCGACCAGCCGAAGCCCATTGAGATCGCTGGTAACATGAAGGTATTCGCGGCGGCAACGGGAAAAATCTGCGGACACATCATCAACCAATCAGGTCAGCCTATCCCTGTTCGCATCTCTGTCATGATCGTCCCCGGGATGGGACGCCATCTCTTCTCCTCTGCGCGGGCAATGAGGTCAGGAGTAAGCACCATTCTCGAAACCGGCAACCCCCACATACAGTTCGACAGCAAGACTTCTCTCGCGTTGAATCAACACCAGAAGGACGCGGGTATGTGCTCGTTTGACGTGTCACTGCGAGCCTTGGATGGCGTGACCTATGGACGCACCAAGACACCCTTAACACCCTCGGTAGCCCTCGCGGCCCAAGTAAGTGCCGACACCTGGCACAGGCGACTGGGACACATGAACTCCCGCAACATGGAGCTCCTTCGCAAGGTTGACGGCAACGGTGTGGAATACACCGGCACAGTGTCAGGCTGTGACATCTGCGCAGTGGGCAAGAGCACGCAAAAAGCTCACCCGAAGAGAGACAAACGCAAGACTGATGGACCAATGGAACTGGTCTATACTGACCTCATGGAACCCATCACACCAGCAGCAAGGGGAGGCTACAAGTACATCAGCAAGTTTACGGATGACTACTCTCGTAAGAAGGAGATCTTTCTACTCAAGTCCAAGACAGAAGCAATCAACTCGCTACACCTCTACAACATGACAGTGGCTGTTCCTCTGGGACTACGTATTCAACGGTTGAGGTGCGATAAGGGAGGCGAGTACACTTCCAAAGAATTCAAGCAGCTCTGCGTCGACTCTGGTATCACCATGGAGTACACCGCTACAGCAACGCCTCAACAAAATGGGGTATCGAAGCGCGATGGAAGGACGCTGACGACAATGACCAGGTGCCTTCTTAAGGACGGTAACTTCCCGCGCAACATGTGGGGCGATCTCTTCTTTACAGCAGTCCACCTGTGCAACAGGTCACCGCACTCCGCATTGGGAGGAGCAACGCCGCACTCGAAGATGCACGGCAAAGAGGCAGATTTGTCGGGTCTGCGGGCTGTCGGGTCAAGGGCCTTCGTGCATATCGAGACCTACACGACGAAGCTCGGAGATAAATCGTGGGAAGGTAGGCTCTGCGGCTTCAGCCAAGACAGCAGAGCCTACCGGATCTGTAACCCAGCCAAGGGGACTGTAGTGGAGAGTAGAAATGTCACTTTCCTGGAGACACCACCCTATGCCATGCCACCCGCGGGAATGGATCACTCCATCAACGACAAGGACTACGAGAACGATGTCATCGAACTTACATCCCTTCTGGATTTCACTACTTTGGATTCACCGGAGGAGGAACTGGAACGCCTTCGAGCTAAGATCAGGAAAATGCTACGAGACAACGCCGACCAAACACTACTGCAAGAGGAATCATCGCCAGAGGAGCCGGCGCCGTCCGAAGAAGAAGAACGTGGAGGAGGAGCACTGTCCCCCGGCGTCCAACGACCTGGTGCATCGAGAACAGCACTGTCCCCCGGCGTTCCACCTGCTGCATCGCCTGGGGAACCCGCAGCTCAACAGCCTCGAGTAACTCGAGCGGGCACAAGATCCAATCCGAATACGGACGACACCTACGATAACGCCCTCACTCCTAGCCAACTGCTCTACCTCGCACCGTACCCACCAAGGACCAAGACCACGAGCATGCGTGAAGATTGTGCTCATCTTAATGGAGAACCGTTTTTGTCGTACAAGGCCTTTACGTATTCCACTTCCACTCCAGACGACAAAAGGTTCTCGGAGGAGGTGAAACGGATTGTTCAAACTCCTCGCACGCATACTGATGCGACCAAATCTCCGGAGCACAAGGAGTGGAAAAGCGCCATTGACAAGGAAATGAACAGTCTCACGGAACATCAAGTGTACGAGTTAGTTCCAATCACCAGCGTGCCCAAGGACAACAAGATCATCGGATCCCGATTTGTCTTCAAGCAGAAAACAGACGGACGGTTCAAAGCTCGACTGGTCGTTCAAGGTTATGTCCAAGAACCAGGCATTGACTATGGGAAGTCATACGCACCCGTATGCCGTGTCGGAAGCATCCGCATGATACTTGCAATCCTCAAGATCGTCAAGGGAACTAACAGGAGCGAACAGAAGCGCTTGCACGCCCCCTCTCGCACTCTTCTTCTGCTCATCATCATCACCCTCGCTTTTGAGCATATACATTAATCAACATTGGCCCGGAGTTGCCAACACTATATTGTCTCTTCTATTGAAGCGTTCATACAAGTTTGCCTCACAGCGACTTAAGCGTTCACCTCAAATTCAGGCTGTATCTTGACCGGTCATCGGCAAGTGGGTCTGAGTGCGTATACATCAGCTACGCGCTGGTAAACACGCTATACCACATCTCTATTAGACGACGTCAAATATGAAGGTGTTACCTACTGAGCTATAGGGGTAAACGGCCGATCGATTACCCAGCCCAAGGTAATCCTTACAACAGCTAGGGGACAGGTGATCGGCCAGGGAAGATCTGTTGTTGAGTAGGCGCGCGTATATACGAGGCATTCCGCAAAACAAAGTCAAAATAGAGGGATATGTATTTGCAAATATATACCAGGTATATATATATATATATATTATACCAGTATATATACAAGTAATTGCATTTCAGAGAAGAGGCTGCAAATAAACAATAATCCAGAGTTTGTTTTGCCATTTCCACTGCTTTGGGCCAAAGTACTCAATGCCAATAACGGAAACGTATTTCCCTGTCCACACTTTGTCGATGCCATCTCCTCTAGCAGACCCGCCAACAACGTATGGTGAAGTGGTGAAAGCCATTTGTTCATCAGTGATGTAGCCATTCTACGAGGGGTGGTCGCACCTTATTACAAAATATATGCGGAAGTTTTGTTGTTGGCGCCTAAAGCCGACACTCCGCACCTGAACCCAAACCCTAAACCTAACCTATGCCAGTGGTCAGCCTTTGGATGCTGTGCTTGGTAAAACTCTAGGTTGACTCGGCCACCTTGGAAGTTGTGTTTAGAACGACTCCAGGTTGAGTCGACCGGCTCAGGGATGCTGGGACAACGAAATATTCTAGCTTGGTAGAGCCACATAGAACATACCCTTAGCCAAGCAGGGTACTAAAATTGCTGCCTAAAGAAGATTCACTAGTATTACCAACCCTTGATTCTTACGGGGGAGCATAGTGGATAAGACGTATGGTACACACAAAAACCTATATATTTACCTTTTTTTACTTTGAATATGTTTTAGTCCTATCTACTATTATTGTCCCCCGTAGTATTAATAACCCTGCATTACGCTGGGCGACCGCGCATGAAAAAAAAATACAGCAGTATTCAGGGCTTTCGCGAGTTTTTGCGCTGCTGCTGGCTTGCATCAGATTCTTCGTCTTGACAAAAATCCCTCTTGAGTCGTTTCTGGTCGCCTACCACTGCTGTCTAGCGCACCCGACACCCCTACATACCCCATTAAGGGCGCCCCTCGATTCGAGGGCGGTGGTTGCTTATGAGGAGCTTGATAGGTCGAATTGCTTGGGAATAGTGCGTGGCAGCAAGAACACACGTACTATTCCGACTCTAGGCGAACAACAACAGGAACTCTCCCAAAAAAGGGTCCCGGCGACAGGCAAAATGGCTCGGCTTCGGAACTTTGCACCATGTTTTTTCAGGGTTGACAAGGGAAATATTGGCACGGTTGTTCTCCATGCGAACGTGTAAAAACTGAGGATTACCTTTTTAATCGGTTAATATTTTGTTTTTAATCTCAATTTGACGATTGTTCGGGATTTTTCGGCAACTTGACCATGTCTGAGAGGGACAAAAACTAATAACCCAAGCCAGCCCTCGCTTTTCTCATAGTGCCATGAAAAACGAATAATAGCAAAAATAAACTTCCCAACACTCAAGACCTCGGAGCAAAAATGAGTTACCGGAAGACGCCTTCAGAATCTACGATAGAGGTAGCACATTTCCGCTAAAAAAACGTTTTCTGAATGATGGGGCTCCCTAACCCAAGATCGTCGGAATGCCAATCTTGTTTCGAAAAATAAAATGACGTAGTTGTAAATTTGGGCTATGGGATTATTCTTCAGGATGCAATTTGGCTTTTGCTGAAGTAAGGTTTCGGGTGAGGCGTGGAGCTCCTTAAGGTCAAGTGAGGAGCCTCAGAAAAGTATGGGCGAACCTCTGTCGTAGAACGCCTCGAAAGGGTAAATAATTCCCAAGGTTCCGAATTTGCTCAATACGGTAGTCGGGTACTTTAGCAGGCGTTACAGCCTTGTAGGCTCACAAAAAAAGTGACATAGGCGTCTTCCCCAAGTTGATGCGATTATGCCAAGACGTTAGTGTCGAGTTCCTTGGCGTAGTGACCGGTATATGGCCTGAGTACTTGTTATATTGATTCTACCATAGAAATAGGCACTTGGAATCGGTACAGCTCTTCAGAAAAAACGCGAAACCAGCACTAGCCCCCGGGACCCGATCCGAGCATCGCTCAAGATGCCACTCACAACTTGGTACTAAATCGAGTTTCAAAGCTCTGAGAGCCATCCTCATGGATGGGTCATAATACATGATGTACCTGGTATATATTTATAGGTAAAATATCAATAGTTTTTTCGAAGGTTTTGCCTAGGATATCATGTGTACTCACACACACACCTCGTGCGAGAGCAATGTCGAACACTCTGGAAACCAAGTCAATTTTGATGCCCCGACACAAAAGCCAAGCAGATTTTGACCACCCACGCAAAACTAAGCCAAGTGATTCCCACACTCCAAATATTTAATCCCTTTTGACCCGCACACAAGAACCAAGTGAACCTCGATCCATACCATAAAACCAACTATTTTCGGACCGCACACGAAAAATACAGTAAGTCAATTTCGACCCGTCGCACTTTAGTGAACCTAGTCAATTTCGATCCACCAACAAACACTCAAACCAACCTAATTTGGTCCCACTGTATGCCTCTGCGAGTGCCTCTGTCAAGTTGGGCGCATGTACACAACAATTAAATCAAGCTACGATGCAAAATTAATTATAACAAACATCATTGCTGTCAACAACAAACAGCAGCAGCCATTCCAAAAGAAAGAACGCATACACACCTACGAGGTATACAACAAGTACAGAATACTTGCTCGGCTGGATGTGAACCCCCGACTGTTTAGGTAAGCATACCGATCGATGCTGTGAGTTGGCCCACTCGATATAGAACATTCTGCGACGTATATTGATGCTTTTGATATGTACGAGTAAACACTTGAGACCACAACAGGTTATTGATAAAATATCGAAACTAGCACTCACCCCCGCGGACCCGATGCGAGCATCGCCGAGGCCGCCTTTGGCAGGGCCAGGAGGGGCGATCAATGCGAGGCATGCGTCCAGCAAATAGCGCGCCGAGAGGTGGACCTTATCTCAAATTGAATCGTTTTCGGCTCGAAAACAGTCATTGGATTGGCTTTCACAGCTCTGAGGGCCAACGCCATGGGTAGTGACAATTACAATAATAAATTGAATGTCGACCGATTCTTCCAAGGATTTTGCCTACCTGGTAGCATTTATTGTGTGATTACACACCTCGTGCGAGGGCAATGTTGGGCATTCTGAAACTAAGTCAATCGATCCCCACACCAAAAACATTTCTCGCCCGGTCTGCACACTAAAACTGAGCCCATTCCGATCCCCATACATAAAACAAGTCTATTTCGACCCCAACTGTGTGCTTCTGCGAGTTTTCATGTTTAGCCGGGAGCGTCCAAACAACACCGAAATCAATATAGTTTCGATCCCTACTCAAAGATCAAGTTGATTTCGATGCCCTGATGTGAAAAATCAAGTCATTTTGGATCCAGGCACTTGACTGTCATTTTCGACTCGTGCACAAAAATCAAGGTAGTTCCCATCTCTACACTAAAATCAACTCAATTTCGATCCACTACACTAAACTCAAGCCCATTTCCACCACCTTCCTACACGAAAACCAAGCCAATTGTGATACCCGAAAAAAACTATAATCGGCATGCACACAAAGTGAAGTTAATTTCCACCACTCATACAAAACCCAAGTGGATCGAGTCCCGCATCAAAAACAAGTTATTTTCGGCCAGCACACAAAAGAAGTCAATTTGCATCCATAGAACATGACCAAGTCAGTTTCGGTCCTCACACGAAAACAAACTCAATTTCGACCTCCCCCCCAAAAAACCACGTCTATTTCGATCCCCACAGTCAAAAAAAGTTATTTTCGATTCCCCACACAAAATCCAGGTTGATTTCGACCCTATTACTGATGAAATCAAGTCAGGTTCGACCTCCACTCTGGAATCAAAGCCAATTTCGATTCCCTGACACAAAAACCAAGTCAATTTCGATACCAAAACAAAATATCAAACCATTTTCGACCTCGCACAAAAACCGAGACAATTCCGATCCCCACTCTGAAATCAAGTCGTTTTCGATCCACCACACTGAAATCAAGTCAATTTCGACCAACCACGTTAAAAGTAGGCCAGTTTTAAGCCCACGCTAAATCTAAGTCATTTTCGGCCAGCACACAAAACGAAGTCATTTTGACCACCCACGCAAAAACCAAGTCAACCGATGTACGTGCGCAAGGATGATGTGCTCACTCGGACCGTATACATATACCAGGTACTCCACTACTTGTGCTGTGCGACTGCTACGAGGTCTATTCTTGATGATGGTAACGATGGCTTCATGGCTCGTTCGCCTTTCATCCTTTCCTACTCTGCACCACACCCTGGACTATAGGTTCGACGTTAATAGGCAATCGATAGGATCCTATTCCAATAGGAGGCCTATCGAAGCTTGTAATAGGCATCGATTGCCGGGCTTTAAAGCCTATTTCGGCCGGCAATAGGTATCGATTGGCGCTTTCACAGGCCTAGTGTTTGGCCTATAGTGTGTTGACATCTAGTCTCCAAAACTATTATTGCTGAAACAAATAGGTATCGATATGCATTTCCAGTAAGCTACTGGTCGGGCAATAGGGTGTTGACAATTAGGAACACCCCCTATTGTCGTGGGCAATAGCTATCGGTAGGTATTATTGGCGCTACCTTGATCATGACGATAGCTATTGGTAGGTATTGGCCCCAACCTATTGCTCAGGACGATAGGCATCGATAGGTATTGACACTATCCTATTGTTTAGAACGATAGGCATCGATTGGCATTTACCCTATCCTATATTTCATGTCGATAACTATCGGTAGGTATTGGTCCTATCCTATTGTTCGGGACGACAGGCATCGATAGGTATTGACTTAAACCTATTGTCCGAGACGATAGGTATTGACTTAAACCTATTGTTCAGGACGATATGCATCGATAGGAATTGATCCTTTCCTATTGTCCGAGACGATAGGTATTGACTTAAACCTATTGTTCAGGACGATATGCATCGATAGGTATTGATCCTTTCCTGTTGTCCGAGACGATAGGTATTGACTTAAACCTATTGTTCAGGACGATATGTATCGATAGGAATTGATCCTTTCCTATTGTCCGAGACGATAGGTATTGACTTAAACATATTGTTCAGGACGACATGCATCGATAGGAATTGATCCTTTCCTATTGTCCGAGACGATAGGTATTGACTTAAACCTATTGATCAGGACGATATGTATCGATAGGAATTGGTCCTTTCCTTTTGTTCGAGGCGATAGGTATTGACCCTAACCTATAGATCAGGACGATATGTATCGATAGGTTTTGACGCTATCCTACTGGTTGGTATTGTTCAGGACGATAGGCATCGATACGTATTTTCCGCGTTCTAGTGCTCATCATGGCGATCGGTAACGATATGAAAACAGTTCACCATCCTATTGTTCGGACGATATAGGCATCGATATCCGTATGTCTTTATGCGTATCTTGGCTTCTCGGCAGTAAGTAGATATCGACAGTTTCTGTACTATTCTGCTGTTCTGGGCGATAGGTGTGGTGTATAGACCTTTTCACCATCATCGTGTATATATATATAGTGATTTCGACTAATAATAAAGCTATCGACATCATCAGTCAGTTCTTTTGCGCCGTTCTACTAGAATAAGCCAGTTTTGGTTTTGTGTCTCCCTTTCTTTCGTCTTTGTGCCTGCTAAATGGTCAATGTTTGGCTCGGGCTCAAGAGTATTTTCCCCCGCCCGAGCTTTGGCTCTCATACACTCAATGATCATATCAATTGCTCTCTTCGCTCGTTTCCTTTTCTCTTCAATCGTTTCATTCTTCTGTTCTGTTAATTATATATATTATTTTATCTTTTATTGTTTCTTTGGTATTATCTTCCTGTGTCCTTGGTGTACTGTCCCGGCATCGCGTCGTCTAATGCATTATTATTAAGATGCACGTAATCTCTGTGTGGTACAGAGTAGTTTCGTGACCACCAGAGAGCTTATATCTCTCTATAATAAAAAGGTTTGCTGCATATATCGATGAGTAAGAAGAGTGTTTTAATGTTAAGAACACACACGGAGGATGATTTCAAACTGCTCTGAATACATCCACACTCTTCCTTGGTATGTGACCAACGCTAGTCTCTTGCTGGGCAACCCAAAGTTTTTCCCCTATAGGAATTTCCGACCACCATCCCATTGTTTCCCGCGGCAGGTCAGTGGTCGATGGGGTACATTTCGGGGCAAAGTAGAAAATGTTATGAAAATGATTGAAAAAACCATTGCAGCGGTAGGCATGCCCATCCAATTTGGGACCATTCCAATGTTTCGGGCGGCAGCTCGATTGTCGATCGCGTATTGTGGACATAATAGATTTAGGGGCAAACAAGAAAATATTGAAAATGGCTAAAAATGCTATTTACTGCAGCAGCAGTGGTAGTGGTATCTATTAATATATTAATATTATAGTCGTATCACTAAAATTAGTACCTGGTACACATACATGAAGTATGTATATTATACGTACAAAAGTGGCGTTTTTCTCCTTTTCCAGCTTTTCCCAGCTCGTTCTTTTCAAGTGTCTGCCACACATCCCCTGCGGGGGGGGGCTACAACAGTTTAGTTTGTTTCTTCTTGTTTTTCTTCTTTTTGCTTCTATGCACATTTGTCCTCATTGTTCTTTGTTTTTTGTTTTTGTTTTTTTTTTCTTCTTTGGTTTCTCTATTCAATATAATTTGTATGTCATGCCTGTCGTATCCAGTATAATGGCATGGCACTGCATTGCCCGCTATACTGCTGTGCTTACTGCATACGTGGCAACGTACTGGTAGTATCTCTGTGGCGTAGCTTTGTGACCACATAACTTGTGTCTCTTCTAGGATTGAAGAATCGGCACGGACAACGATTGTGCTGGATGTCGACGAGTAGAAAGAACGGATTAATGTGAAGAACACACACCCACACAATGCCCAATATCTTACGGCGGTGTCTATCTGTATATCGGTATTATTAATAGTAGATATTCCGATACTCTGTCGCTGGGGATCCGTACGAATGGCAACGAGTGCACGCGCAAAGGAGCGGGTGGATTGGGCCAAGGCCATGATGCGGCCATGAAGAGCGGCAGGAAGACGGTGCATGGAGACCCATGATCTGCGCGCACACTATCATCACGAGAGAAGCAGTCATAGTTTGTTTTTTCCTGGTATTGTTTTTCACGAGGCAGAATAGTATCTACTGGTACTTGTTATAAACGTCGTCACTGGTCTTTGTAGTTTAACGAGTTGTATACCCTTCATGGGGAATAACCTACGCAATTATCAAGGACGTGGTATCATAACTGTGCTGCACCTTTTTGTGTCAGACAGTCCAGAAGGAGATGGCGATCGTTGATATTCGTGTGGTAGTAAGGTTCGATTGCTCCTTTTTTCACTGCATATCCGCGAGTCTTCACTCTGACAGCACTCCAGATAGCAGGCAGGTGTGTTCCTCTTTCGTTTTCACGACTACCGTGCGTTTCGTACGGTGCAGTCAGCACTTCAGACAGCATCCGCTGTAGTCAGCACCCACGAGTTGGTTAGTGGTGGGAACGGGGGTACTCTTCTATGTTATAGTTGAGAGGATATACCCGCGGCCATGTTAGTTCAGTTTTGCACATTGGTTTTATCTTGTGTGCGCTTTTTTCGTCTCGTGTATTTTGAGGCAGATGAATTTTCGATTTTTTTGTTTTTCGGATCTTCCTAGGGCTCCAGCACCTTTGTGTGACCACGGTCTCCTTCGTCAGAGAGTTAATGTGAGAACAACAACAACGTATGTATGTGCTCGTTGGAGGACGGAGAGACGGGGGAAACGATTCTGCTGTCGTATAGCAGAGGATTCGTCAAGAGCTCGGAAAAACCATACCAGGTAGATAAGTGTGTGGTCGTTGACCTACAAGCACCAAGAAAGACGGGAGACATGGCGAGGGATCCCCCCCCACAGCGACACAACTAGACACACCCGGAGCACAAACCACAGCTCAACTACTGTGCGATGAGTAGTAGTGGTGGTGATGCGCTTGTCGAAGGCAGCGAGTCAGCAGCATTGCCACCAACACGACCTTCAGGCGAACAGCTTCAAATTTCTGATTTTTTGGATGGTGACGACCAACAACAGCAGCAGATACTATATATATAGATGATAGATGATAGATGATAGATGCAGCAGGGAGCACCCCAACCTCGCTATAATGCACAGGTGGCGGGTCTATTTTTTCGAGATCACGTCCCAGAAGACGTACGAGAGGCCGTACGAACTTACGCCCCCCCCCGGGCTATACATTCGCTGCGATCGGCACCGAACGCAAGAAGCACAGCATCATAGCCTTCTACGGCGTGAGGCTGGAGTTTATTCCGACAAGCGGCGAGCGCGTCCCGGCACAGGCATTGAGGAAGCAGAAGTGGGCTTGCCTGGCAAGCGACGAGTGTCGATGCTACTGTAGACAAACGTGCTAAGCATTCACTCGGGACTCAACAAACAGGGGCTACGCAGCGCTTATCGGATGCGCATAACATCAAGAGTGCCGTTGCAGCTGCGGGCACCAAGCGGTGAGTTTCGTGCCTATGTCTTGTTATTGTGTGTTGTGTCTGCGTGTCTAGCGGATTTAATCTTGGGCGACGTTCGGTTGTACTGGTATGTAATGCTAACTGAAAATATTTATTTATCAGACTGCTCTTTTTTTTGGTAGCCCCATACAAAACGAACATTGACTTGGTATTACTGTAGTATTTTGTACCTCCATCCCGATCTTGTGTTTTTTTTTTCTGTTCTGCTCCCCTGCGAGAAAAAGACGGGGTGGTGGTGTGTCATCGTCAAGTACATAAGTGTTGGCCTTGCCTTGCCCTGCATTGCCTAAAGGATGGACGCGGTGATCAACAAAGAAATCGCCTGGCCGGGTGTGCTGCATTGTTGAACGAACACAGGAAATGCCAAGCACTGGAGGAGAAGGATGCAGTCCTGGAAAGCCAGGAGTTCATAGACACCCCGAACCGGTACAATCAACTGCAGTTCGTGAGGAGTTTTATTGCTCATGCTGTATGCCCGTTCAGCATCGCGGAGCGCCTCCGGACCCGGCGCTGTCTGTCGTTGTTGTCCAGGCTCCAGGCGGGTGGCCTCCACAACAGAATGTTACAAGGATTACCCTGGGCTCTGGGTAATCGATCGACATTTTACCCCTATACCTCAGTAGGTAACACCTTCACATTTGGCGTCGTCCAGGTCACGGGTTCGAACCTCACTTCGAACGTTTCTTTTACAGAAACGCTTGCGCGTGCACACCTAAAAAAAACACATCTCCCTGGTTCCCCAGGTAGGTAATGAAGCGAAGCGGGTAGGTCAGCGCACGGACGTACGTATACGGTTCCGACGCCCCAAAGATCCCGCCGTTTAGAAGGGGGGGGAGTGTTATACCTTGGTAAGGATTACCCTGGGCTCTGGGTAATCGATCGATCTTTTACCCCTATATATAGCTCAGTAGGTTAACACCTTCACAAGAACAGTGAGTGTGGGTGTGATTACGTTTTTCGAATATCTCTTATACCCTGGATAATACCCTATTAGATAGGTTATTGGACGTCTAATAGGTTGAAAAAATTAAGTATCGATACCTATTACGGATCATAATCGGTAGGTTTTAGAGCATATCGATAGGTATTGTAAGCCCTCACAAGGTTAGGGTAGTCAGCGCCATAGCCTACTGTGCGACATATAGGTTTGTAAAAGTTTCTATCGATAGGTATCTTAGGCACCAATAGAGTAGCAGGTGGCATCGATCTAACAATACCTTGATATCCCACTCAACCGGTACCTATCGCTGCAAGCGATAGTTACCCATTGATACCGACCGATACCTGTAGATGCAAGCGATAGGTGTCGATTGATACCGACCGATACCTGCTGATAGGTGTCTACTGATACCGACCGATACCTATTATTGTTGCAAGCGATAATTTTCTTCAAGCGATAGGTGTTTATTGAACCAGGCCAATAGCTTTGCTTCAAGCGTACCTATTGCTTCAAGCGATCGGTGCATAATAATGCGGACCGATGTCGTTAGCTGTTGCTGCGAGCGATATGTGCTTATTGATCCAGGTACGAGTGCAAGCGATATATGTTACAAACGTTTTAACTGCTACGAGTTGGGTTAGACGCATCGCCCCAAAAGTCGTCGGCCACGACTGCCGCACAGTATAGCAATTCCATCGTTACATATTCGGTATCGTACTGGTTGCCATGGATGGTGGAAGAGGATGACACAACCAGTTTTGTTTGGTAAGGCCTAAGGCTAAGGCCTTGCGTTAGCACCCAATCATGCACCGACCAGTCGGAGACCTTTAAAGATAAGTAGATATTAACATAAACCTCAGTATTTTTTAGTGAGCAAAAACCGTTTCCAGGTGGTGCTATTAATAGGCATAGTCTGTAAAGGTTTTGGCGCGGTCACTCGAACAGCTGTCATGCCATAGTGTACTCCCATATTCGAATCTACACTGAATCTAAGTCAATACAAGGTGATGCAGTACAAAGTTTAACGTACTAAAGTCGAAATGCCCACACTTTTTCAATACGCTGAACATGTGCGCGCGTGTTATAACAGAGTCCCAGCCAAATTTCGCTAGGTGCTTCTTCGCTGGGAATGTAGGCGCCGTGAAAATACGTATTCTAGAGGCACCTTCTCTCGTGGTATTCCTTTTTTTGTTCGATTCAAGAAAACCTGAATTTATGGTAAATAAATGTATCAGTCAACAGAAAAAATATCAGGAACGCTTTGCACCCACACTTTAAAAGGAAAACGCGGGTAAACCTGTAAACTACAAAATGCGCACGGAACAAAAGTCAAGGAAACGTACGCAAAAAGTATAACGATAACGCTTCCATCAAAATTGGTGCTAACTCCAGTAATTGCCCCCCAAAACGTGGGCTGAGCACGCGGGGAGCTAAATCCAACCCTTACATAAAACTAGACGACATCGAAACTTGTGGCGAGGACAAAATATGTCATGGTTTTGAATGGGCAACGGGTCGGTAGGGGCTCATAAAACGCGTGAGTGAGCAAAAAATCAGAAACCATCTCGGAAAAAGCAGCATGGAGTTTTCTGATTCTTTAGGGTGTATTTTGGGCGGTGAGCTCAGCCTGTATCCAAACAAACTACCGGCAGTAGTTTGTAACATACGCTGTATTCGTGCACTCGTACCTGGTCTGTTCTTTTTTCCATCTCGTGTTGTTGCACCATGTTCTACTGCTTCCTTCGAAGTCTGTAGTTGTTTTATTCACAGCCTATGCTTTTCCTGCCCCCGCCCACTTTCTATGTTCTTGCGTCGCGGTGCAGATCCCCCCCACCCTACGGGAAACGAATGCCGCCGACTACTGGCGCCTGTACGGAAAAGAACTTCCACTGGCGCTTCGAGCAGTTGTGCAGACGGTGTTTGGCTGCCCGGCGTCGGCAGGCGTAATGGAGCGGGATTTTTGCATCGCAGATATGTTTTGCATCGCAGATATGTTCATGCCTCGCAAGCGCGGCTCGCTTGACCCCGCTTACTTAGAGATGTCGTTCTTTTTGCGAGCGCAGTATGGTTATATACCTGACGACGTCCCGCGTCTATCCGACGACGACACCAAAAAGGCTATCCCGGAGCGAGTCAGGGTCAAGACAATGAATGCCTGATGACGTGAAGGTGTTGGACTATGTACCTGATAAGGAGGTCGCTGGTGACGAAGATAATAGGGATCAAAGCCTCGAGTGGGTGTTGTCGGACCCGGTAAGACCGGAGCCAACGAGCCACGAGGGCGAAGGGGCCGCAGCCGAGAACGGTGGAGGGGCGTCAAGCCGGGAGGGTCAAGAGGCCACAGCCCGGAATAATAGCGGACAGGCCGTAGATGCCAGCGGCTCCACAGAGGACGCGCGTGGACTACTTGTTTAGTCGGGTCTGTGTTTGCAGCTTTCATATGTAATTGCAAGTGAAGCACAACGAACGGCAAAAGGTGTTTTGGCACACTTTCGAGCAACGGAGCTCGTCAATGGGAACCAATTGCGAGCGTAAAACGTATGTTTCGGGGGCGAGCATGAAAAGACGTGTCGTTGATGTTTATTTGGGGTAGGGCCCATCATTTCGAGTTCGCCATGGTCGCCGTGACTTTGTGGTTTTGGCCGCCTTGCCGCGTGTCCCAAAAGCGGCGGCATTTAGTGTCTTACTGCTGAACGCAAACGGCGACGCAAGTCCTGCGTGTACTAGGCACGCTTGCCTCATGTTCTTTTCTTTGAGTAGTATACTTGCAGGCAGGTGGTTGACCTTTCTAACCTTCCATGCCTTCATGTCCGCGCACCTGCACTCATTAAGTTGAGTTCTTTGGGAGCAACCTCTTTTCGTCTATGACTAGTGATTCGATTGGATTCCTTCTTCTGCCGTACCGGTAGGAAATACGCTTGAGAACGTGCTAGTAGGTATTGATCGACAAAACTCGCGTTTTAGTCGAGGCCATAGGCATCGGTCGGCAGTTTCACGTGCCGTTCAATCGTAAATAGGCATTATTCGACAAAGCATAACCAAATTACAGTGGTCAAAGCAAAGGGTATCGATCGACAACTTGACATATATATCTATTGGCCAAGTCAAGAGGCATCGATCGAAAAAATGTGTCACCTATTGGTCATGCCAATAGGCATCGAGGGACAAGTGTATGCTCAAATATTTAGGTACCGGTCGACAATTAATAAGTGTTATACCTATAAGTGAAGTCAATAGGGATCGATCGCCTAAGTGGCATACCTATTGACCAAATCAATAGACATCGATTGACCAAGTGGTATACCTTTAGTCAAATCAATAGGCATCGATCGACTAAGTGGTATAGTCCAGTCGATAGGCATCGATCGACCAAGTGGTATACCTATTACCCCAATCAATAGTCATCGATCGACCAAGTGATGTACCTAATAATAGTCAAATCAATAGGCATCGCTTGGCCAAGTGGTATACCTATTAGTCAAATCAATAGGCATCGATCGACTAAGTGACATATACCTATTATTCACCAAATCAATAGGCATCGATCGACTAAGTGGCATACCAGGTACCTATTAGTCAAATCAATAGGCATCGATCGACTAAGTGACATATACCTATCAACCAAATCAATAGGCATCGGTGACTAAGTGGCATACCTTTTAATCAAATCAATAGGCATCGATCGACCAAGTGGTATACCTATTAGTCCCATCAATAGGCTTTGGTCGACAACGTGACACTCCTATTGGACTAAACAGTACCTATCGATTGTCAATGTATCAGACCTATTGCACGAACAGTAGCCTATTGGGCCGATTAATAAAAAAACATTTACCCAAGAATTAGGTTTCTATAGACGGTTTGAGATACCTATCCCAAGGTCAGTAGCCTATTATTGCACACATGTTCCAATACCTATTTGTCGAACTAATAGGTGTCGATCGACAAGTTCGCATACCTACTGGACACGACAATAGGTATCGATATGTAATATACTATCCTGCTGAGACATCAATAGGCCTATTCAATAGGCTATTGTCCCGGGTGTGCTCTGCACATCAGTATACTGCTGTAGCCCGTGACATAAAAAAGCGAAAAAACACGTCGATAAAAAAACACGAACACAAAATCAAAATTCTTGCACCACCTTATCATATCAGTACGGTAACTGTACCAGCGAGCAGTGACATTACTATCCCCAACCATAACCCTAACCAACTACCACCGCGAATATTTCCACGCTACTTACACACGAAAAACATCAAGGAACAACAACAAGAGGTGTGCCAGGGTGTACGTACGTATGGATAGTGCAAAACAATAGTTAAAACACATACATGGAATATAAACTGAGATGAAAAAAACATGTGCTCAAGGCGCAGGCTGTCTCCCGAGAGAAGGTTGCTGTTTGCCGCTACGATCAGTTTAGTGGTACGTACATATCTGTATGGGCGCTCTAGCGAGTGTTTCTGGTTCCAGCCTCACTATGATAAGTAAATCTTGTTGGCCTTAAATCACCAGTGCTTCTCACATACATGCGAGTGTTGATTTTATCACATGCGCTTTCCTATAATCGCTGTATATGGAAATCAGGCGAAGTATCCTATTTATTTGACGTTTGTTCGTGATACTGGGGCACAGTACTAGGATCGCGTCTTACCTGTTTTATGTCTTTGTTTTTGCATGGATAACCTCTCCGTCTTGTACTCGTATACGGCATGACTACTGTACCTGCACTACGTACGGAACCTCATACGCTTCGTGATACGGGGGGCCATATTAAACAGAACCTACGATAAACACAAAAACATTCATACTTCCCTATTTTGACTAATAATATTTGGTCCTATTGACTATGGCCCCGTAATAGTTCGTTTGCAAGTATCATACAGCGGCATTGCTAAATCCACCGTATGGTCGATCCGCCAATGCGGCGGAGAGGCCCATTCTTATCCCTGATTGTCTCATACACCTGAACATACGATATCACCACGTACCCTGCACGATAACCCATTGATCTGTTTGTCGTAGTCCAAGTAAACTGGGGCGGAGGGGCCGGCCCTAGTCCCTAACCGTATCAAACTCCGCGATTTCTGAGCAGGCCCAAATCCTATGATTGCGGGTGAGGATGGCCTAGAAAACCCCCCGTAAAGCAGGTTTCAGGAGGCAACATGCTCAGACGGTTGAGGTCCAGTGCGGCCGAAGGAAATTCAGAGCCACTCTCCGCTGAAAACCAACAGCACACTCGCTTCCTGTGGCGCTGATCCGTCAAAAAAACATGTGCGTCGGTTGAATCGGCGGTATCATATGCCTTTCACCAAAATGAGCCCCCTCCTGCTGCCAGCAGTACTCACCCACCTAGAAAACTAACGCTCGTACTATCGAAATGTCTGAAGCAGGTGCTACTATACCCTGACCTCGATGTGCTTGTCAATACGCAGCTCCTAGAACTAGAGGGTTTATCATATACAAATAGTATAGGTCGCAGCGCTTCGTGTTCTCCCATATCATCCCCTACTACTGCTCGTACCCGTCGCTCCTATACCGCGAGCGCCAATGCGGGCGGCACGGCGAATGGTCAGCTCCTCCTCTACCTGCGGAACACACAGTCCTTTCATCAACAGGATGGTCTGCACAACTACAGTGAACACCATGAAGAGATTGGCCGCGATGAGCAGGGCGGCGACCGCCGATGTGCTCCGGCTCTCTTCCCCCGCGATGTCAACTTTGAGAAGAAGGGCGACGTACATGCTGGACAAAATGATGCCGTTCCCCCACCGATACAGCCACATATCGGATTTTGATTCAAAGGGGGATATAGACTCCGAAACAAACATGAAAACTACCGCGAAAAACAGAACGATGGCGACTTGTTCAGCACTATCTGGGAGAACAAAGACCGCCACTCCTGTAAGCACGATCCTACGCCCTAACTCCACGACCTCGTAGTAGTAACTAGATGGGTTGTATGCAGCCCATAGGCAACGGTATGACTGAAGCTGCGACATCGTTTCCCTTCCGGGCTTCTGAAGTTCCCGGCGATTGAGCGCTAGCCACCACGCAAATAAGGCAGGAATGCCGACGGGGTAGATGACTAGCATCAAACTAGCGTATACTACGTAGGTAGTGTGCATTTCGGTATAGCAGGTAATGCTGTAGTCCGCACGAAGATAGGCGTTGCCATCGTCCAGAGGGTCGCAAACAAACGTCTGAAATATTGTGAAGGAGACGGATGAGTACACGAAAAACAAGACAAAAAGACCGACCGACACGTGTTTGTGTTTCACGATAGCCCCCGCCGTAGTGCAGTGCCGGTTCCTCGTCTTGGAGACAAAGAAGGTGCCAACACACGCCAGAAGCACGAACAGTGGCGCCACCGTGGATACAACAAGTCGGTCGTAGAAGTCCATCGTGAGCAAGCAGGACCTCGAGATTATGGAACCAATATCTAGGTTCACAAGTGCCATCTTCGAGAGAAACACCTCGTACTCTTCGGGGAACAACACCCCGGCGATCTCAGTGAACTGCAGAGGGCAACAATATCGGGACAAATGCAAGGTCTCGGTGGGTCAGCCAGGAGACATACACACATAGCAGTGAATAGGCCAGTCTGGAGACATCGGCTCACTGGCTCGCGACGAGAGGGTGTCTGCAGGGCATTGGGCATAGATGAAGACAACCACACAACAACAGAGTCTACCTTTTCACATACATACATATATATTATTCTGGGCACTGTAACCACCACGCTGAAAGTCCGGCAGGTGCCTGCCCTAGGCTGAACCGCCGTTCTTGCGTTTGATCGAATATTTCCAGAGTTGGAGGCTTCGTGCTTGGTGATCGTACACTAGTTGTTTGTTCGTAAAAACAGATATGATGAGCATCTAAGGTGGGTCGCCGGCGTCCCCGGTTTCAGGCTTCGTGGGTATTGGACTTTCTAGCTAGCCTGGCACTCCGTGGTCTGGTCGAGCAACCATCTTGCGAGATCGTCTTCGCGTTCACACGTACGTGCTAATGTTGTGTGGGGTTGCGCGGACTGAGCTTTACATCATGGAGCAACGCCTACTGCGAGCATTTCCTGTGCTGTGGAGTGTTTTACAACACATGGTCTATGGTTCTCCCTGAAGTTCACCATACCGGTGTACCAAACAGTATCTGCCTTCTCCGGACATACAACGTTTCGCAAGTACTTTACTAACTAGCATAACCGTATGAGCTTGCCATGCCTAAAATCACGTACCTGGACTACAATCTGTAAAATCACCACGACGATCCTGATGGCAGACATTGGGATGGCTTCGACCAAGAATTTGCGAAGAGCTGACAGTTTTCCCTGCCACCAACGTCGTGGATTGTTTGACGTCTGCACAGCCCCTCCTACCACGATTTGGAGAAGATCTGAAACTACCACCCAGGCCACAAACAAGGCAAGAGCCATTGCTAAAGCTGAAAAGCCCACCGCTATCCCCTGGGTCTCTCCAGAGCACTTGTGGCAGCGGCTACTTGGTCCTGGCGCGTAGCCCTCCGTGCACACGGCGCAATCTGCATGGTGGGAACACGAGTGTAAGATAGTTTAGCTGACGCTAGGTCGCACATTTAAGGAATATAGTGCCGATATTACTTGTATCTGGGGTACGATGTTCCTTGAACTCGGGACATCACCCTCGAACGTTCATATGCGTAGATAGCTGCCGGAGATGATGCTACGCCATGACAAGCTTGGATGATGACGGGGTATACCAGCAGCATCCGTAGATCGACACGTTTCGTAACATAGCATGACCGACGAGGTGACCCCACCCACCAATTCGTGGGCATTGACTTACATGGACCTTCGTAGCCGATGGCGCAGTAGGTGCTGGAGTTGACACCCCCAACACAAGCATCCGGTTGGTAGCATTCGAGCACGATTGGACTTTCGTTTGAAATGCGGTAGTACCCCTCCTTGATGTGAAACGTTTGGAGAGTGGTGGCTGTCGAAGGCCAGACGCCTTCGGGTATCGGCTCGCAGGTGGGAAGCGTATCTCTATCAATCGCCACGTTGCTCAGGTCACTGTCACACCCATCCAAACACTGAGCGCATGCCAGTTCGAAGCGGCAGCTATCTGCAGACGTCTGTCGAGAGCAAAAGGGATAGGACGCACGAGTAATGACATACTATCAAGTGAACGTAGCATGCACCGATTTCTATGTCTGTAGCTGACGTGCATGGGACCCGCCCATATATAAATTACCAGTCAGTACTTATGAAATAAGTGAAAACGCCTTGACAGGGAAAATGTATCGGAGCCGTGTTATGTGATCCGGACAATTTTATATTGAGCCTCGAGAGCAATTAAACTAGATCTGAGTCCGCAACGATCTGTTTAGTCGCATTATGTGCATGTATACCAGTGATCATCTCTACATCAATATGCAGCCGAAGGTAGAAATACTAGCCAACATAGGAATCTCTTGCCAACACGAGACGGGACCTCATGATATATATCTGGCGTAAACAACAGACGAGGCGCTTTCTTTCGTCGGCAATAGGTTTGGCGGAAGACTTGGCACGGAAGTCGGTGCATACTCACATGCTGGGTGTAGCTGTATGTGCTAGAGGGGCAGCTGCGTATGTTGCCGTTGAAGGTCACGTTCGAAAGCGCCATATGAGGCTCCAGGTTTTGAATTGCCAAGCCACCGCCCGTAGCTGTGTTCTCCGCGAAGACCGTGTCTTTTATTTCCATTGCACCAGCGTTCAGGAGAGCTCCACCCGTGTTCTCTGCAAACTCGGTACGTGGTAAACCGCAAACTACCGGTGTCAGCATTTCGTTTGGAGATTCTACATATAACGCCAAGCACAGGTGAATACACCGTATGTGTGATCATGCGTTGAAGAGGTTTGTCCAGCGCAATATTCGGCCATCACACCTCATTATCGCGCGCTGTCGGCGTACTGTAACTCTTGACGTCATAAGGGCTGTCTCCGAAAGGGATAGATCATTGGTTAGATGGGGTCTAAACGTAACTATTGAACTCCAATAGAAGTCGCTGGGCGTAGGCCATGATCATGATGTTAATACCGGTAGCTAGTGCTACCAACGCATTGGCTCGGCTGACACGCGAAGTGAAAACTTAGGTCCGGACGAAATCTCACCAGCGACGTTGGAGCGAAATACAGAATCTCGAAGGAACCTATGTCCCTCGCCGCTCAAATACAAGCCGCCCCCACTTGTGGCTTCGTTGTACTCGAACCGACATCGTTGAAAATCCGCTGTTGTCCGTACCGTAGATGTCAGAACGACAGCTCCTCCGGTCTCGGCTTCATTGAAAGCAAACGTTACGTCACTAATGTTTAACTTGACAGGGTTCACGATTGATATTGCCCCTCCGAAATCGAAGGCAGCATTGCCGATGAAGGATATCGTCTCGATGGAATGCATTTTCAATTGCTGCGTGGAACGCATAGCACCTGGACACGTTCAGATCAAACAGTGGCGCCGAGCGGGTTGCAAGCGGGGATTCATTTTAAGGCCATTTACACCAATCTAACACGACACTGACACGTAACGGAAGCAGTGTGAATACTCGCGGTGTTCCTGACCAATTGTTTACACGATACTCCCAAGGTATTGGGTCGTTGCGAGATCTCCGGTACATCTGTAAGTTTAGCGGCGTTTTCATTCAGAAAAGGAAATAAATGAGCGACATACAGTAGTATTTTCACGGGTTGTAACCTTGAGACTGTGCCATCAACTCTAAAACACCTCCCACGCACGAACTAAAGCACCTCGCACGCACGAATGCACATACACTAGAGCTAGTAAGGAGCACGTCGCGCCCAGTAACTCTGCTACTGTCCGGCACGCTCGTTAAGTATTTCAATGGGTATTTATGGAGGGTGTGGTTTAACGCTTCGAAGTGAAGAAGTATACGTGATGTAATGGAAAACATCGGGGTTCTATATCTGTAGTAAGATATGCAGGATGATTTGTGGGAACAGAAACGCAACTTATACCTAGATAATACAACAAGAGTAGGAGAGCGTGAGCGGTCAGAGTGGGCGTGACCATTGCCTGACATCTCAGGAAAATCCATCGCCTGCGGGTAGATGTATTCTACAGCTTGTTGCACTATCCGGCAATACTACGGCCACATTCCTCCGGTGTGTATGGGAGCAAGCTAGCGCCCTGAAATCCTATCAATGTGCCGATATACGTCAGTAGAACATTCAACAGACGGGCCAACAATATCCCAAATATGGTTATCAATATACGTGTACTCGTGCGTAGTGACCGCACATCAAATAGAAAGGCATGGACCTCAACGGTAAAAACCCAACAATGCGGCCAGTATCTGCATTCAATACATCACGAGGGAGGCAACTCTAAGTGCACACCACCCCACCTCTATCCATTTGCTTGTGCCAGATGTAAACTTGTATGCACATGTGTTGGCCCATAACGTGTTCAATCTCTTGACATACCTCCGAGGAGGACATTGGCCGAGGAAAGCTCCGCCCCCGGCGTATTCGTGCCGATGGTGAGACTAGTGTCGGTCGTCTTGATTGCTCCTACCAAACGGTGTTCATAGATAACACGGTTCATGCGACGTGACGATTTAGGAAGGCTTAGCGTTAGAGTTAGGGAATGAAGCGACCTGCAGCAGGCCTTTTTTTTGGCAGTGCGACAAAAGGATTGTTCATTGCGTGGTGCGTACAGGCTTCCGGCCTTTCATGAGTCTGTCTGGTTGCCTGCTGTGCACGGGTGTATGGTCTGTCGTGGTTTTGCAGCACGGTTTGCGAGAACTTGACGGTACCAATTTCCACAAGCCGGTTTCTGCCGAAACAGGTGAGCTAGGGTAAACACGTCGGACTTGATCCGTTGTGAGGTGTCTTGTTTGGTCCGTGATCGCCGTGTCGCTGCAGGTTCGGGGGGTGCTACCGCCGTGTGTTTCGAATGCGGCGGGTTTTCGTTGTTTTTGTTTTTCTTTCTCCGCACGCAAACGGCCTGCTGCGAGTATGATACCGCCTTGTTCATCTTTGTACTACTTGTAGAAGGGTGGGCATTCTACGCCTTGAGGAAAAAAAACATTTCCGTTGCGGGGTACGCACCGTTTATAATATTTTGGAAGTTTGTCGGTCTGTCTGTCTAGTAGTGGCTGTCGTGTGGTTCCCCCCGACGGCTATGCGCGATTAAGCTCCACAAACACGGTGTCTACAGACGCGGTCGAGCTTTCTCTAACGCGTGGGGCTCGTTCATTGCAAAGTGTCTCGAGCTTTCTCTAACACGTGCTGCAGAGGTGCTTCCAGTGTGCTTTGAATGCGCCCATATTTTATCTGTCTGTTCTTTCACTTCGAACGCACACACGGCCCGGTGCTTCAGGCAGCCATGGTTTACATATTTGTCTACCTCTCTGGGAGTAATGAGGCAGTGAGGTTATTTTTTCCTTTCGGCAAACAATACTTTCCATCCTCTTGTGAGTACAGGCCTCCAATAGTTATTTAAGCTGCACGTTTAAGTGTTCCTCTGTCGCGGAGTGTCTGCCGTGTCGCGTTCACTTTCCAGATCTGCGAGCTATCCATTTCCATAACAATCGGGTCTACAGAAGCAAGCGATATTATTGCACTAAAGCGCGGTTTTTATACCGTTGCAGGTGCGCTCGAGGTGGCCACGATCGCCGTGATTTTATTGTTGATAGCCATGCTTCTCTACGATTAGATTGCCGCTCACACATTGATTGGTTTTTTGCATACTATACGTTTGGGACAGCCTTGCCATTTTTACCCCCCGCCCTTTGTGACAAGTAATTGGCCATGGCGATGCGTGCTCGAGCTTGTGGCTAGACCCCGCGTGGACTACAATGTCACGTAACCCAGGGTACAACAAACCAGAGCTGACGTTTGGTAAATGATTGATACTTCATATGTGGGGGTCAACGTCGCCGAACACTGGAAAAACACTGCTCCTACAAGGAGCAGCTAAAACACCGATAAGCGGATTGTTGGATCTTGAACGAAAAATCTTTGACCCTGGTATTAGAATGCGATCGCGCTATGAAAAACCGTGTACTTCGAGTATGCGCGTATGCACGCGACAGACAGAAACTCGACTTCCAGATAATTACAGCGTTGTAGCTCGATTGGTCCTAACAATGCACGACGTTTTCGCAGGACGCATAACGAGTATAACTTCAACAGCGGGCAAAAAGATCCTCCATACTTCAACTTCAGGTGGATCTCCACCACTGGAGGAAAATTGCCTACGTCCTGAACGGCGAAGACCCGGGTGTATCGGTGAGAACTTGTTCATGGTGACGATCTCTTGGGAGAATGCGCCATGTACACGTTCGACGCAGTCGCGCACGCCATCGTAGCTAGACGTGGTTGTTAAAAAAGTGTTCATTTACATTGAGAAGTCTTTGTGGACCATTGGTCGTAATTTTCTACCCTCAGCCTACAGTCGTGGACACAATCCAACCGATAAAACATAGAAACCCGTGAAGGTACTGTTCACATTAACCTAGTCTGTATTCGAGATACAACTACTGTATATCTTACCTACAATAATCGAATACCTTTTGCGCTATTCTCACCTCCATCGCGAAAAGCTGAGTTGTTGGCAAACGTGGCTGTGTCGAGGATGTGAATGTCCGATTCCTGGGCAAGAATAGCACCTGTAGTCGGGACCGGTTCGACGAAGGCAATCACGACTGGTTTCATATCACACTTGCCACATACATGCAATAGGGATCACAGTTTACGTATCCGAGCGTCTTGCCGAGACGAGAACCGATGATTATTAAAGGTTTATGGCGCAGAACCTACTAGGTATGGCGATTGGCGTGTGTACCAGCTCGTAGCTGGTGTGTACGCCTAGACTCGATTGCCGATGGCCGGCAATACGCAGTCAAAATGTTCGAGGCAAACACGTAGTCACTGTCAGGTGACTAGTACGTGAAGCTTCAACATAGAAGAGAAGAAGATGGTGTGGTGACCCCAAGCCACATTGTTGATTGATTGCTCAGCTGGAAGCTGATGATGGTGAGCAGATGTAGAGCAAAAGTAGAGTGAGCTCAAAGGGGAGGGCGGTGCGCGTGTGCGCTCGCAGCTCGCAACAAAGGACGACCCTTGCACTTCGGTCAAACAAAAACAAAATGAGGGAATACCCTCGTATTCCGTTCAAAATAAAAACAACGAAGAGAACCCCCAGATTTACTGTAAAGAACAATATATCTTGGGGTACATATCCATGACCCCAGTGTAGCCTATGTTGTTCCTCCAACCAGAACTACATTGTAACAGTAAAACTATGCTACCGGTCTCGGAGGGATACTGAAGATATCCTTTCCATTATTTACCAATGATAGCACGTACTAAATGTGCTGTCTACCGTAGATCATGTACGTACGTACCACAACAACAGTAGATCCATGGCACTACTCGTCATTGGGACTTTATTCTGTGCGTACGGGTGCACAGCAGTATATGCGTAAAAAGACAGCTGCTGCTATCCTACTATACAGTATAACTCAGACTGGAAAACTGTCTGTTGTACATATAATGCGTAAATGTATACCAGATGATGTAAGTGTAATCGAGTAACGAATATGATGGTTACTGACAAGTAAGTATCATCTCTAATACCTCCTCCCGTTGAGCGTACACTTTCTTACTCTGCGTTACATGCTAAAACTTCTTAAAAAGAAACACACATGCAACATCAAGGAGTGATATTGTTTTGGGAACACTTACTTGTACATAATGTACCTGTATGATGGTTCCAAGGATATTCAGGTGTACATGATGTACCTACCGGATGAGATCCAAGGAGTGAATTCAACACATGAAAGGGCAATAAAATAACCGAACATAGAATCGTTCTGTTCTATACCTGGTATCATACTACTGCAACACCTGCTTGTATGAGGTGGGTGTGTATACCTAAACTACATACGAGGGTTGCTACAGGAGTACCTGGTAGTCTTTATAAAGTGAAAATGGTTTGTCGATCCGCTACAATCACAGGAAAGAATAAACCTGGTCGAAAGTTCCTGCCGCCCCAAAAATAAACAAAGGAACAATGTGGACGATCACTGCAAGTGGTTTACTGCTTGCTCAAAAGACTACCAGATACAGTAAGTAGTACATTACCAGAGTTCCCTGCTGTATCCCCCAGGTGCGTCCCCGGGTAAAAAAGAAGATGCACACGATGATACATCCTGATGATGATGACACTCCAGCTTGTGGCGGTGGTAGTGTTCCATTCTGTGATGATGACGTTCCGGTCCCTGATGAGGAATCTTTTGTTAAATATTGTAGTTCTTGGTGAGGTGATCTCGTACGATACTACAACAACACCAGTAGTACCGTATACCAGGTACCTGGTATACAGCAGTATTTCTTGGAGTAGCTGCCGCACGATGCTCGGGGATCCCGAGGCTTTATATTTGCCGTATGTATATTACAGCAGTCGGCAGTGTACTGCTGTAGTATCATCCAGATGAAGGTGATGATACAACAGTACACGGGTTCCTTCTTGATGATACAAGAAGCAGAGCTCAGTCACCACAGGCAGCGATGGCCGGGAGATGCTTCCTATAATAGATTTTGCTCGTGATTCACGAGGCTGACAAATCCACACCAGTAGTGGATGGCGCCTAGCAATGCCTCTAATCTACAGGAGTACTGTGATTGTCTTTGGGGTAGCTATTGAAACAGCACCAAGCTACGTAAGTACTCGACGCGATGCACTATCGAGATTTGAGTTATTTTCAGGGGCTTCTCCTTGATGATCCCGCGGGGAGGTCCCTGTTGGAAATTTGTGAAGTCAGGGTCCCTTTTTACAGACGGTGGTACCGCCGGGAGTTACTTCTATACAACTGCAGCTCGGATTGCCCGAGGCTGACGATCCACGATGTGGACTACACTAGGCAGAGCTCCTTAACCCCAGCGGTGCTGTGAGTTGTGGCGAAGTTGTCCTTGACAGCGTACAGCAGTATAATAATACTCGACGTTGAGTCAAGATTTTTCGAGTCCACACTTCGTATGAGAAATATGGCCGGAGGTGAGATGCACACAGTAGATAGCAGTACTGCTCTGTGCTGTGTGATCAAGACACGAAACTAAACTGTTGTCGTACGTATCCTCCTCGGAGAAACTATTTGCTATTATTATAGTTCTTGTTTCAACGGTCGTGTGGGGTCACGGATCCACGTGGAGTCCAATGACGACTGTCGAAACAAAATCTCTCTGGGGCCGATGGCCCTCTTGGAGAAAGAAAATCTCTCTGGGGCCGAAGGCCCTCTTGGAAATGTATCGAAATAAGTTCAGAGACAGCAGAACGCTTGTCGGGAGATAACTTCAATGTCGCTGTTGCTCAGAGTAACTGAGGCTTACGATCCACGAGATGGACTACGCTCAGCAGAGCTCCTAACCTTCAGATTTACTGGGTTGTAATGTGGAGTTGCTGTTGGGCAGCGTACAGCGGGTTAATTTATTTATCGAAGTTCAGCGCTCCTTTAACAGACAGCAGAAATGCTTGTCGGGAGTTGACTTAAATGTCGCTGTTGCTCAGAGTAACTGAGGCTTACGATCCACGAGATGGACTACGCTCAGCAGAGCTCCTAACCTCAGGTTTGCTGGGTTGTAAAGTGGAGTTGCTGTTGTTCAGCGTACAGCAGCAGGTACACTCAAGGTTTTCTCGAGATTATTGGTCCTCGTCTATGGAAAGACAAAGCGGAGAAGGTGAGATTGTCACAACTCCTACGCGGTGGTACTCTGTAGGTGTCTCTATCGTAGTTACAGCAACTAGACTACAGCAGCAGTGAACTACAGCAGTACAGCAGTAGTGAACTACAGCAGTAATATAATGCCCTACGCAGGACCCTCGTACAAGCACGCGGTATATGTACCACGTGACACTCACGTTTCAACGAAGTACGTGGGCCTTCGATGTTTCGTTCCTCTCGTCGCAGAAGAAGCTTCCTTTTCGTCGTACGTAGCAGCAGGTTTCTTGATCTTGAAAAAGTCCAGTCCTCCTCCTGCTGTATGTATAGCGAGCCAGTAGCAGTCCAGGGTGGCAGTCTTGGGCCACCGCTGCTAGTAGCTTGCCGCGTTTACGCGTTTCGAGGCTACTTAACCTATTAAAGGTTTATGGCGCAGAACCTACTAGGTATGGCGATTGGCGTGTGTACCAGCTCGTAGCTGGTGTGTACGCCTAGACTCGATTGCCGATGGCCGGCAATACACAGTCAAAATGTTCGAGGCAAACACGTAGTCACTGTCAGGTGACTAGTACGTGAAGCTTCAACATAGAAGAGAAGAAGATGGTGTGGTGACCCCAAGCCACATTGTTGATTGATTGCTCAGCTGGAAGCTGATGATGGTGAGCAGATGTAGAGCAAAAGTAGAGTGAGCTCAAAGGGGAGGGCGGTGCGCGTGTGCGCTCGCAGCTCGCAACAAAGGACGACCCTTGCACTTCGGTCAAACAAAAACAAAATGAGGGAATACCCTCGTATTCCGTTCAAAATAAAAACAACGAAGAGAACCCCCAGATTTACTGTAAAGAACAATATATCTTGGGGTACATATCCATGACCCCAGTGTAGCCTATGTTGTTCCTCCAACCAGAACTACATTGTAACAGTAAAACTATGCTACCGGTCTCGGAGGGATACTGAAGATATCCTTTCCATTATTTACCAATGATAGCACGTACTAAATGTGCTGTCTACCGTAGATCATGTACGTACGTACCACAACAACAGTAGATCCATGGCACTACTCGTCATTGGGACTTTATTCTGTGCGTACGGGTGCACAGCAGTATATGCGTAAAAAGACAGCTGCTGCTATCCTACTATACAGTATAACTCAGACTGGAAAACTGTCTGTTGTACATATAATGCGTAAATGTATACCAGATGATGTAAGTGTAATCGAGTAACGAATATGATGGTTACTGACAAGTAAGTATCATCTCTAATAATGATACCATGTACGCGGAGCTTGCAGACCTTGCAAATGCCAAGTTCCAAAATGTACTTCGATTCCAAAATATGGGTGATGTCGAACAAGTGTTTTACTGTGCAACAATTAAGGGACATCACGCCGGGTCATGGTCGAAGTTGGCCTAAGTTTTTAATACATGTAATACCCCGAAGCCATAACCGTGAACCAACGAAGCTTCCCGCGTGTGGAGGATTGCAAAAGTATGTATGGACCCTCTCCGGGTGTAGATGTTCTCGGACTCGTTGGTGCACTGCTGCAGTCACGCCACACCTCTCAGACGTCCACCCGACAGTGGTTTAGGCTGCAGATCCCATATATTTGGGGCTCTCAACACTACCGTCTAATGCGGCCGCCACCGCCACCGCCGCCGGATCTTCGTCGCTGAACACGTTGTATATGTCTAGATGGGTGTTTGCTATATAGTACAGAAATTTGCAAATCTGTGTTTGTCATGGGCTCCTTCTAGGCTGAGCATCTGTCGGCTGTCTCGATTATCGACTTATTTCGGCGTAAAACAAGTATACTTGGCTCGACAAATAAAAAACGGCAGACACCACAAACCCATGTGCCAGCTTTTTCGGCTCCGAAAACAAATTATTTCGGCCTCTTCGTCTCGAATGTCCAAACGCCGGCTAGAATGATTAAAAATCGGCTCGTTCACACGGAAAGGGGCTTTTGTTGTGTTGGATGCAGGCTCGATGGGCGTGCATTGCCTGCAGAGCGCTGCCCACATCGGCCGGCAGGCGTCAGGAATCCGTAAGGCAGCTCCAATTTATTTTCAAAACAGTTTCCGTTATAGTAAACAAGTTCCAGGTGTTTTTGTACAGGGGACTAGTGAAAGTGAGGGTTTTAGCGGACCTCGGCCCCCGGGTCTAAAACACGGCCGTCCCCCCCTAAAATCGGCCCAAGAAAAATACTCGGGGGCTTTTCTACCCCAAACTCGGCCTTTCTGGCCCTTTCAGGAAAAGCTGGCCGAGGATCGGCCTAGTTCGTTCGCTGCCTCAATCATATGCATGGTTCGAAGCATATTTCTCCGAACGGTACCCTCGCTTGCCGTTTATCTGCCGTTCCGCAATGGACCGAGCGCCACAGGCAGCGTCTCTTGCTTTGTATTGGCATCGGCCACATCTCACTACAGGTCGTGCTGTACTCATTCGGGAGTTATGGCAGTTTGGCTAAACGTTTCCACACAAACCATAGGAAATACATCAACGCTGATTGGTGATAGATGGTGCATTTAGTGTAGTACATACCCTTCCTCACATAACAAATGTGAGCCGGTCGGGCACTGTTAACCACACCATATACACCTTTGGCTCAGATGCCGTGACGCGATGCTTGCATGAGCCCCACTAGTTTTCGTTCGACGAATGCACCACTCACGATTTACCTCCCATCTATAGACGGCACCAGAGCTTAGGTCGTGGCCAATTGGTCTACTGAAATCTCGCCACTCACTGATGGTTACCGGCGCCCCTACCGCGTCGTGAAGCACGCTTGTTCCGCCACGACTTGTGTATTTGCCACCCTAGACCCTCCCCACTGCTTGTTGCGGCTAGGCGTGGTCAATGCATGCGTCAAGGCTATAGTTGTTAGTACACGCCATCTTCGCTGCCCCTGTTTACCTCCGTCGTAGCCTGAGTTGTGGGAAATGTAGGTAGACCCATCAAATCTGATGCCCGATCGGGAGGAGTAAAGAGCTCCACCTGTAGGTAAAATAGGTCGAGCGTGGGGGGGTTTGGTGTATGCCTAGCACCTCGCGCGTTGTGCTCTTTGCCGGATTAGAGAGGAGCTTGATACATGATTTCTCAAGGCGGGTTCAAACGGATTAGGCGCAGAGCAAAGCAAACAAGAACAGAGCATCTAGATGGAGCCCACAACGCTTCAAACCACCCTACGACTTGCGTCAGACGTTCCTACTGCTAAAAGTTTACTAGACGTGTAGGGCCAATAGACGAAAAAAAACTAACTCAGAGGGAATGAACCCAAAGCCTAACGATAGGCAAAACGCGTTATGTGCTCCGAATTGCCCGCGTGTCTCAATCCGTAGGTTTTCCGCGGCAGTCCTTAACTATCGCTTGCAACACGGAAGCTTTCGACGGGGGAATAGACCGTGTGCACCACTAGTAACCAAGCTAATTCGGAGCCGAAGATTAGTATCTAAATTTACTGTAGTTTTTGTAGGTATGTCCAAGACGGTGCCTTTTACGAAATGTATGGGCCACGGCTGGCTGTTGCCGGGTCGGATGTATTTTGATTTTCGTCCAAGAGGTTCTTGGTCCATGGGAGCAATGCTACTTCAACTCCGTTGTGGCTAGCGTGGTTCGCAACGGGTACCTTCGAAACGGTGCACTTTTGCGAAGAAACTGGGATCGCACCTAGGCGCAAACCGTCTAAAACATTCAGCTACAGCAGCTCTCAACTTCGCCAGTAAGCTGGTGCATAATCTGAGACACCTGCATGCATGCAGAGGTTCGAAACGCTATTCCGCCGGTGCGTATCGCACTGTTAATAAAAATATGTCAATGCGTGGTACATCCTTTTTTTTACTTTACGTAGGCCACGTTCGGACGTGTAGACCGAAACCATACCAGTCGAAAACGCGGAAGCGTGCAGCATGCTTCGTCGAAAGATGCTTCTTATTGCGCCTTCGGGAACAATGTTGATATTGCAAGCCTGTCGAAAATGTCTACGTGTCATTCACGTACACAACACAGCATATTTATTTGGCTATAGTGTCATCGAATCATGTTTGACGTAGGCGTATGACGACAGCCTGTATGATGCGACAATGTCATCAGCGCACGCTTGATGCAATGCCTCACCTCCGGGCGATTTGGCTGTGTTGTTAATAACTGAAGTGCGGCCGCCGATATAGATCTTCGACTCAGAGGCATATAAGGAACCTGTTGAAAGGCACAAAGAGAGTGTGTTTGTGGCATAGATACCTTCTATATGTCTTTTCCGTGGTACAGAGAGAAGGAATGGCAGACATGTATCAACTCGCACGGGCAGATACACACGACGTTAGCAAAGCACGCGAGTTCGAGCTCGAGTCGACCGAATACTTACAAAAAATAATGGTATGCAGAAGGTACAAAAGACCGAACACTTTGCTACCTGGTACAAAAAACAAAATCATACTTCGAAGTATCTAGCTAGGAAGTAAGCGTCCCCTCCGCCACCGCGGCGGTAGGACCTCACCCCCCGTTTCCATACATCTTGTAGTAGTAGCCCCTGTACAGCTGCTCCCACGTTTTAGGGAAACTGTACTTGGAGTTTATGTGGGACAGAAACCGTACACGTGATATTTCCACATTGGGCCAGCAACAAGAGCAACCAACAAATACTACAACAATAAAATGTGCTAATCAATCTGCTGGAACAGGTTGCGTGGAATTAGTGTGACACAGCAAGAACACACAAAATATTCTCACTCTAGTCCAGGCCAACAACAACAATAAAACACACAACCCAAACAATGTTTACAGTGGCATGAGGGTGGGTTTCTCGGCGAGTTTACGTTATTTTGTGACGTGTATTCACTCGGTTTCAGTACGACATATACCCTCTCTGTAGTATACTCCCCTGTCTGGTCTCGAACATAATAGTGGAGTGTCGGATTGTGTTTACCTTTGTCTGTTGAGGCAAGTGTGTTCAGATAGCTTTATTATTGGACCATAATTGGGATATTGCTTTCATGGTTAAGCGAGATGCGCGCCAGCGTCCAACGTTTGAACTGGTACCAAATATCATACTAATCTCAGGTATTCTTAAGAACTTGACAACCAGACATAATTAACAGCAGCAACAAGCTCCTACTGCTGCTACTGGTCAGCTGGTGGCGGCGAAGGTAATGGTGATTGATGGCCTCTGGTGCCTGGTTCCTAATTCGTTCTCCAGTGAGGCAGCAGCATACCGGAACGAATACAGCAACTACCCACCACCACCACCACCATGTGAAGAGATGGCCGAGGGAAAGGGTAACGGACGCAGGTGTATCTGATAGCTGGGAAGCAATGCTTGGCTTCTTCTGATATAGAGATTCCTTATTGTTGGTGAGAGGTAAGAAAGTGCGCTCGTAGGCAAGTGAGAGGTAGAGGGGGGGGACTCGACACCCAGATATTATGCTCGTCCCACCCGATGCTACAACCACTCCTAAATTCCTCTCATCTGGATGGACTCCTATGTATATTTCCTGTGGCTACCGATCGTTCTTCTGCTAGTCTAAGAACTTCTCATTTCATGGTCCTATCTCCGTTAACCCTTTTAGAACCGCAGTCCAGTTTTGGGGACAAACCACTCAGATTTCAAGTAGTTTGTCCCCAAAACAGGACTGCGGTTCTAAATGGGTTAAGGAGCATCACTCTAGTCTCACGAGGTATCCGCCATAGAGAACACTCTGAAAATAGCGTTCCCCTCGGCTAACGCAATATCTGCCGGGTTAATACATTCTTGGAGTATCCCCGTGGTCCTGAGACTACAAAATTACAGACTATTATCTATATGTAGCCCTATGTAGCCCATGCGTACTTCACTCCTATCACATTAGCCCACCCTGAATAGTCGAATGTGCACACCACAAGATGATCGAAGGATGATGACAAGTTCATCCCAAACGACCAGAAAAGAGGTCGAAGATGCGGCCATTCGAAACAAAGAAAATTAAACTATATAACCCACCATACCTCGTAATAAGACCCAAACACTAAAATGGGGGATGCTCCCTGAGAGCAACCACTAGAACGGAGACCAAAGGAGAAGACGACATAACTCAAAGCGGAGGCGAAAGGAGAAACCAGCCAAAGCGAAATCAATGAATAACGATAACCACCACCACCACCACCACCATCACCACCACCACCACCACCACTACCGACAAGCTTCAGCTGGTACTGGTGCTCAGCTAGTGGTGGTGGTGGTGGTGCTTCATTCGAGGATGGTTGTTATGGAGGCCTCGGGTACCTGCCACCTGCTATCTGGTATGCCGCGGAATACGTACGTATGCTCACTGTTCCTAGGACGACTCCTGGTACCTGGTAAATAGACCACTCATCATAACCAAGCTTCGTGAACTCACGACGGGTTTGAGCACTATCAATAGTAGAAGAGGATACATATATGCTATTTAAGGGCCTTCAGAGAAGCCGCCCGTTTCGAAATCGGTGGTGTTTCGGTCGCGCACGGTGACAGAAGGCGACGTACGCGTATCATATGATAGGAGTATCGGCACGAGGATGAACGATACAATAAAAAAGTAGATCAACGACGAATCACTGTGGCCACGACCACAAGCACGGCGCAAGTACAAGTTGTAATATGCCAACGTGCAACGTAATAAGACGGTCCCGGACATGTCGGTGTAGGGAGAAGCGTGCGGTTTGAATGTGGCTGGTGAAAAAACTGGAATATGTTTATTTTTGCGTTTGGTCCACTCTAAGTTGCTAGAATGTATTTGGCGTCAAATATCACTTGATGAACGCAATGCTCTTTGGGCACCAGACGAACAGCAATATCTAAAGCAGATGTATCATTTCCTCGATTCCACGACGGGATTAACCCGGGGTATGCATGCCGCATCCCAAGGCAGTGGGACGTGATACTCCCAGGCCAGAGTGCTGAAACTCAACCACTCCGACCTTATGTTGGCCGTGGGGAAACGCCCGCAGGACCTAGGCGAACAGTATAATAAGAAATACTGGACCTTACAACACGTAATCAGGGAAAATGGAATCATGGAGTACGCCGACGACGCTTGTCACGATGGTATTCATAGTTTATCGGCCATGTATCTGAGAAAACTCGAGGCTCTAAACTACCGTAAATCGAGGCACGGCAGATCATCAACGAGTTATGAAACTGCACACTCGAAGTGATGGAGTGAATGTCGCCTGAAATACAGGAGTATTCTCACCTCCGGCGCTCCTGGCTGCATTTCGGTGAAACGAGGTGTGCCCGTTGATATTCACTGAAGAGTTTCCAACGATGTACGCGGCACCTGCGTGTTGACAATGTAAAGTGTGCGGGTTATTAAGACACCCAACTACACACAAAGACGACCCTAGATCTACTGTTGTGTGACCTCGATTTAAATTCCAACGTTGCATTGAGTAAACACAATTATCTCACCAACTAACTAGGTAGAAGGCTTACTCTCGGCAGTCTCCTGAATAGGCCCGATCGTCAACATCTACCCGCTACCCGGCCCGTGCGTTCGCTTGAATAGCGCCTCAGTGTGCTCGCGGTCCCGATACTGTTTTTGTTTGCACGCTTTGGCCCGTTAGATGACATCGAGAGGCACAGACAAAAGTGTTTTTGTTCGATCGAGACTCGAACTATCAACCCTCCGTCAGGAAGAACGACAAAACAAGCGACTTGGATCGCCAGCATAAATATACCCGATACAAGGCTCCCCTCCGGGAAGCGCCTAGAAGAAGAGGAGTGGCGTAAAAACAAAATCGTACTTTGAAAACTCAGAAACAGGTCTATTTTACGAACGAGAAACTACAATATTCCAGGATCGTGTAGGGTAGTTTGTCCGCTTTCCATGTATGTATGGCAGAGAGGGTTGTAACGTTGTATCTTCATAGATTGCACGCTCTACACCCCTCTCGCGCTTGCCATTATTTGTTGTTCGGATTGTACTCCCAGAAAAAAACCCTCTGTATACAGAATGATATGCACCATTCAAATATTTACATCAACATACAACGGCCTTTCTTTACATTTCCGGGCGTGAAGAACAGAACACAACACAGATACTCATACAGAGTGCTATTATATATAATTCATCATGATGGTGGCATGTAATGTCTATGCGCACACACAGGCACCACAACACAGCATGTTGTCTATATATCCGGTCGGGCAGCGCGGCAGTAAGGTCACAGCAAGCTGATATACCACGGTCGGCACTGCTGCTGGTACTAAGTGTTGTTTGTTGTGTGGCTTGTGCTCCGAGGACAAATACATGATATCCGGTAACATAGGAACCGTTTACTAGTTAGTACTTCGAAGTAATACTATTAAACGGTCCGTACATCAATCTATGGAAAAATGGCTAGTTAGGTGAAAAATAACGGAATACAACACCCGCGAATTCGTACATAAAGAGTGCTGTACAGAGTGCATCGTCTGGTGGCATGTATGTATGACACAAAACGCCGCAGCACAGTGTGCCTATTGATCCTGCTGGGCGGCAGGGCTGTAATGTCACAGCAAGCCGGTTGCAGCACGGCGTTCACTGTGTTGCTGTAGTTGTGTGCTGCTTATATTTCGCTCCCAGGACTAAACACACAATATCCGTATAATACGAGGTTCATATGGGCACTATTTGTGAAAAAAAGATATCACCATAATAATCGGCCCTTACGTACATTTCAGGACAAAAGGGCTGTCTACGTGAAACATAACGGAAAATAACACACACATTGGTACATAAAAAGTGTTGTACAGAAGTACATAATGAGGATGGCATGCATACGTATACATACACACACCACAGCGCAGCATGACTACTGATCAAGTTGGGCGACAGTGTTGTAACGTTGTTGCTGGCACGCTCTGCAGTTTTCGGTGGTTCTCCTATAATATAGTACTCCGTAAAAGGGCATGGGCTTGCAAATGTTATCGTATTCGTGTGATGCCAATTAATGGCCGAGTGGCACCAGAAACTGTATATAGCCAGAATAAAACAATGTGCTTTTGACCGTACAATTAACGGTAAATAGTTGTTGTTGTTTCGGTTGTGCATCGTTCGTTGGTGTTTTGTTCTCCATACTTCCTATTACTGCACTTTGGTGTACGTAGCGTTTTTTCTTGTTTATTTTGCGTTTAATCCCGTTTTCTTGTTTCGCTTTTTCCGGATATTTTTTGTCTTGCTTCTTTGTTGTCGCCGTCGAGTTTCGTTGATTTGCTTCTCGATCTGTTTTGATTTCCGTAAAACCGTGCTACCGACAAAACTGATACAACGGTATACAAAAAAACACACACAAGCCCTTGACCTCTGGAACGCTCCCCAATCTGAGTATATTGTGAAGCGTACATTGGACACTCCGGGGACGCTGTGAACGCACTCCATTGGCCAATGGCTGACCTTGAGATTTGTGGGTCAATGTTGTTTTTTTCAGGCCAACCGGAGTACGTTCTCGAGGTAACCCAGCCGCCACATGTGTGTAGTAGTAGTGTAGTACTGCCATCACGCGCATACCAGGTATATTGCTGGGCATCAGCCACAGCAGATACCATTGCCGGCACATTTACATACATTCCTGGTACCTAACGCCATGTCACGCTAAAAATGTTTGTTTATTCGTAGTGAAGTATGTTGTTGAACAATAATAGCATAGCAGCTGCTACATCACGTTGTAGTCGCGAGTACAACGTATTGTCTACCAGGCATCGTCTGTAGCGTCCTGTCGTAAATACAGGACATCGATTATATATCTAACACACCTCGGATAACGTAACACTTGACGTTTTATGTTAGTGTTGGGCGCCAGCGAAAACACCCATAACAGTACGTTATTACGTTAACTACTATCTGGATTTTGTGATACCATCGAGTTAGTGTGTTACGATATTGGCGGGCGATCGTATAACATTATGATAGAGTGTTACCTTGATCCCGTAATGACCGCAGTATACGTGTTACGGTGTTAGGGTATTCAGCCCATAGCGAGTAACACAATGTTAGCGTGTTAGCGGAATTCCTTGTTGTGGCTATCTATCGTAACACATGTTGAAGGGAAACCGTAAACGGCCAACTAAACGTTAACATTATATTACTGTGTCTGCGACATCAGTCCGTAGCGATCAACGATATGTTAGTTTGTTAGCGGGGGATTCATATTTGCTACCGTAACATCCTTTTAGACGGAAAACGCACACGGCCAAATAAACGCGTACACTCCACTATCTACTTTAGTGTGTTAGTAAAATTCTTATACTAGCGGTTATCGTAGAGCACACGCTAATAGAGGGATGACGTATATGCTCAATACAACGTTAACATTATGTTACCGTATCAGCCGCGGCAGCAGTCCGTATCGAGCAACATTATGTGAGGGTGTGAACGAAAGTCTTGCTACCATAGCATTCATTAAACAAATAACATATACCACGTATAATCGATACCACACTAACATAATATTAATGTGTAGCTCGCAAACAATGTATGTAGCGACACAAGTTAGCAGATAATGTACACGCCCAATCTAACATCACAACCATATGTCACTGCCGTATTAGCTTTTGTACGTGCGAGTGTACAGATATATATATATATATATATATATGCCGTTATAGATGGATAACGTAAATTACGTTTTTTTAGATGGATAACGTACTGGCGGGGTTTCCAGAAGAACAATGATGCGTTCTTTTGCGGGGACCTCTCCTAAGTATCCCCTGTTTAGGTTTTTTAGAATATGGGGGCGTTTTTACCGGGTAGGCCATGCTATCTTCCCCGCAGGGATATTTTTCTAGGTATCCCCTACTGGGATGTCGGCGAAAATCGATATTACGGCTACGTTATGTCACTCCCACACGCCGATTTACCACTAACACAGGTAACAATTGTTGGGTCTCGGGAAGGTCCAAAGGGTAACCTACTACTGTAGTAACATTACGTTCGAACGACTTCGGCCCCAACGGTAAGTCAGTAACATAATTTTAGATCCGGATAATTTGTTTTGGTAACACGGTAACGGAATGTTTCCTTCAGATCTTTACTGACGGTAACACCGTAACATAATGCTAGAAATACCTCCACATTTAGGCTAACATCCTAACATAATGTTACGTATGGGTCGGCCAAGACTGTAATGTATCTAGCGTCTGTTAAGTGTTACGTTATCCGAGCCTAAGACAATCAGATGGGGGGTCCAGATGACGTAGTGTAGAAGTAGTGCTGGCGAACATGGTAACGTTATGTTAGGTTGTTATGTATGTGTAAAACTCCTCCTAAGAAGGGTAATACTATGTTAGTGTGTTAGGTCGAACGCTGCGTCGACAGTCACATTATGTTATCGTGTTAGTAAATATGCGCATATCGATCTGGGCAAGTTACGTAGAGTGAAAACGTGCGTGTTTGGTCAAAGCGTAACACTGTGTCACGGTGTTAGTTCAAGGGCTGATCACGGCACAGAGCTGGACGAGATCGAGCAGCAACATAGCGTCAAGGCGTGTGCCCGCTCGTGGGTTTCCAGTTAACATGGTGTTCCCGCGTTACCGCTATGGCTCCTCCAGTGCTAACACTACGTTAGTACGTTACCACGTTCCTGTGTTATACCCTATAACGTAGATAAGTGTTATCCGACTGTCACGTCATCCGAGGTGTGACATTTAACACTAACAACCCAAAAAAGTACCGTCTCTTTTATGTGTTAATTCTTGACTTACTTACTACTGTACTGTATGTAGCTGGACTTTGGATCCTCAGGAATTTTGCTGATGTACGCGGGACAGCTAATGACGGGCATCATCCCACCGTGGCGAATCCTCCCTCGTATACTACATGTGTTTGTGTCCTATAGTTCTGAACAAGTTTCTCACCTCCGTTGTCGGCGAAGTTGTTGTGGATTTGATTGTCACCGTGGACGTTGATAGACGAACTCGCCGAAGCCCCGATGGCACCTGCACGCAGGAAACGGCGTTGTTCGTGATGAACATTTACAGACCACCGGGAAGGTGGCGGGGCGATAACTCGTGTCGTACTCCTAATATTCGATGGTCTCAACGATATCGCTAAGTACACTAAAATTACATTAGAAACTGCAGTATCCTCAAGACGTTCTATCAATAGTGTAGAACTCGAATGGAATGTACAAGGGGTCGCTGTCCGTGCCCCCGAAATGGCATGATAGCAAAGAAAGGCTAACGCCGGAACTGATAGGCGCTCATACTGGTGCTGGTGACTTGGTAGAAGAAAACGTGTACCAGCACATTAATCCATCGGGCCAAATTTGGCGTAGATCAGTAGACTGGTTGGGGTCTATGTGGGTACCGTGATGCAGCAGCGGGGAGTGACATCGTGTGGGCTGTCTCCTGTCCCGCAACATCGAGACAGTAGAATAATAGGTGTATTGTAGCTGTGCCGTGGGTTGCTGGACTCTCTAACGCGACACTTCGATACCTAGCAACGATGACAAGTAGGTGTTGTTTGATGTCATCCGCTAATAATAGTCATTTGTAAAGGCACTTTGAAAAGGGGGCGAGTCTAGGGCCCCGAGACACATGCATTGTTTGTGAAACACCTAAATTTGCCGGTATAGTACGGTTTCATAGTGAAACACAAGAGGATCCCGATCGCCTTGTACAACATTGCGGACGCCACGTCGCGATTTCGCGAAAGTTGAGCATTTGCTTGCAGCGCGGGCCGGTTTAAGCTGGCATGCGACAAGCTTGGCGTATTCATAAATCATTTAAGATGGAGTGCTGAAAAATCCGATCCTTCTAACTTGGCACCAATGATAGAATGCTCCGAGACGGGGCGCAACCCGGTTAGGTTCGTCAAAACGCTTGCCCAAAATTGTGCTGCGGTCGATTTCGAGGGGAGGAGTCATCTTGCAGTGGTTTTTCAACGGCAGGCGTGAGTATCTCAAGGCTATTCAACGGACAACAAGCGTGCTCACCCCTAAATTATAGTAGAAATACCTGAAGAAAACATATGCAATCAATCAAAGCAGCCAGAGAGGTGTGGCGTAGGGTTGGCATGGCGTAGAGCATTCATCTATGTATGGTTGTATGTGTCGAATAGGGCTTAGGACGGGAAACGCTAATTTTATCAACGGACAGACGTCGCGACTGTCGAACCGCACACAACCCGGCCACATGAGATCATCTAGTTTGTACGATGTAACCGGGCTTGGCCACGCGCTGCTACCCTAACATACATGTGGAAGCCACCATCACGCCTGGAAATACGTTTCATAATAACGTAAATGCTATTGACGCCGGGTGTCCGATGGCCCTCCTTCAATAGACGATTGTTTCCAGGTCAGGATCAAGAAACGCTTTCTAGATAAACCGTTCCAATTGGATCGTCGTTTTCGACCAGGGACTTTCTACTGCATAAGACAAGATACACCATGAAATAACAATACCCGTCAGCCCTCGTTTATCGTAACTCTAACCCTGTCGGATAAAAACGCACCAGTCGAATGCGCTGGGGTGAAACGACTGACGAAAGCTTCTTCTGCTGTTTCGTTCGCACATTGCATCGCCTACAGTAGTATAATCCGGCTATACTGTTGACACCATCCGTTCTGAGACTCCTCTTACCTCCGTCAGATTCGGCATTATTGTTGAGAATCGAGGTGCTGCCCTCGATGTGCAAAGAGGAGTTACCGAACACATATATAGCACCTGCGGGCAGGCAACACAGTTAGCATTTATTTTGTCGTTACGGCCGTCATCCACCTCGGCGGAGAACGAACACTGCCCCCTCTGCACGATTCAATTTCATGGACTACCCAATACAACTTTTCGCGCCTATAATAATGCTGACATTTGATCGATCTTGACTTTGTCGATTAATTATTGACATTCTCTTTTTTGTGTTGTCATACTTAGGGTTAGGTTTGCGATACCCTTCACGACTAACCGCTATTAAATTTTACTATTCAGACTAACCCTATCTCGATTGGACCTCCTGCCTGCTGATCGCATTGTGAGATTTCACCTTTAGGGTTGTTCTCGCACGAGACTCAATCGTTGTTCAAAAGGGTAGCACTAAAAAACTAACGTGCACCTCAATCGAAACGGCTTCCAAACAACAGTTAACTATATATAGCATTTATTTTTCCCGAGGGCTTAAAATTGGTAAAACCATATATATATATCGAGAACTAACTGGTTAAGGGATGTATTGCTTGGCATGCAGAGGAAACTTACCGCACGTTTATGAGGCGTGTGAGCCAAAAAGCGAAATCCTTATACCTGTTCATTGTTCGTTAACATCATCAGATATGTTAGGGACGTTTCCAATGTATTCGCAAAAATGTGATACTTGGCTTTCTGAATCGGCAATTAATTGGTTTCGCTAGGCTGGCCGCATGTATCGAGACAGGATGAAACTGGCCTATTGAAGCGCTCCCTTCCACAACGCTTTAATGCCCCCCAAATATCGGTGTACGCCGTTCCCACGTCTGTATACAAGGTATTTTTCTACAAAGATGCTCATAATAATTAGGCATGCGGATGCGAACACCTCACAATAAAGCGGTACGGCAACATACACCACACATATCGTGTATCGAGAGCGCATTGTTGATGTATATATCGTAGTCGTAAGTGTCCAAATTACCCTGGTAAGTCATTTTGTGTTTGCAACGACAACGAAATCAGGGACAGCGCACCCAGTGTCTGAAGGCATTTTCCTCACCTCCATCGATGGTGGCAGTGTTATTGGCAAAAGTGATGTTGCCGTCGACCTTTGCCGAGGAATGTTGAGACGCGTAAAGGGCACCTGATAATAGGCCAGCACCGAAAATGGCAATTGCCGGCTTATGAACATATTCAGCGCTACGACGGTCTCTGCGGTGCTTCGAAGCTACTGTAGTTTCTGACTCATCTGATAGGATACAGTAGACCACAACGTCATGAAACGTACCAGCATAAATGTTACCAGGTACCACCTGGTAATGCCTTTGGCATAGCAACTCCATGCATAAAACTGAATCTCGAACGGAAACTACAGTAGTTGGAACCTATTCTTCGTCACATTCCTACCCTCTTCTTGCGAGTGCATGCTGTATGGTTTACTGTACGTCATACTCGTTATCGTTTTTAAATCTCGAAGCGGAATATATATATGGAAACCCTAACCCTAACCCTATGGAAACCCTTTTCTAATATAATGGACGAATACCCTCGAACCCAGTTAGTTTGAGACGGTGCATTCCGATCATGGTCACCGTCATTGTCAATGTAACTGCCAAGAACTGGAGGGGCTCTGGAATACCAGCGACCCCAGCCCTGTACACGGTTAAGCAATTGAGTTTGAGTGCCTACGGGAGTATGGCAACACATCTAGCATTGAAACAAGGCATTTCAACGAGAATCTCACCTCCGTTTTCCGCGGCTATGTTGTTGATAAATGAGGTGTTGCCGTTGATGTTGATAGATGTACCTAAGTAGGCACCTAGGGCACCTGCGGGTGGGAACGTTTACATGAACTCAGCACTCTCAGGCTTCGGGAATACTTCGACGATGTCGACTCTATCTTATATTTATGTGTAGGTGCGTGCGAGCGAGTGTATTCAAATGCATGCAAAGTACAAGCAACTTTACAGGGAAATGACTGAAATTGACATATGCAAGTCCAGGTAAGGGCATGCGAATGCATGCAAGAGTCACGGTATCATTTTTCAGCTTCGCAGCAGGCAGCGACCCGTATGCTGTATTGCCTTCTAACACAGCGCCCTAGAGTCTTTGCAAGCACAGCGACCGTTTCACAGCGTATTTCTAAGCCCAGCGCCCTAAAGTCGTTTTCGCACACAGCCACGAAGCAGTCTGGAGTTGGGGTTGGGGTTAGCGCTATTGTCAGAGTTCGAGGTAGAGTTCCATCTTGGGGTTGGTTGTGGAAAGAGTGGCTGCAGTGTGGCCGGCACCAACTCGAGCACAGGAAACAACAAACAAGCAAAAGGAAAACTGGCTGAAATAGTCGCCGGAAGATATGAACCCATCGAATCGGTCGTCTGCATTTTTTTTATCTTCTTTTTTCTCGCAAAAGGCGCCTTTCGCCAACGTGTGAAATAGCAACCAACTTGCAGTCAGTTTGGATGCAAGTTGCATGAACGTTCGTGCACTTACTTGCATAAGTACGTCAACGCACTTGAACGCACTTAGATGCAAAGTTTCAAGCATCACGCAAGTTTTAGGACACTCGCATGCAACTTGCATAAACTTTGGTGCAAGTGTAGGCAGTTCCATGGAATTTCGTTCAGGCTTGCATGCATCTATCTGTCATAAAAATCAAAATATATACCAGGTACCTGGTACGAAGCTCAAGTAAATCGTACTACATACCGCGACGCGGGTCAATGCCGTAATCCATCGTATACCCAACGATGCCGATTGCCCGAAGACAATGCCATACTGAAAGCAGATGCTTACCGGGACTTAATGGAAACCATGTACACTTGAAATTATACCAGTACCCCTGTCGTGCCTCCATTGACAATCAATCATCGAACGAGCTACAGCAACGTATCTCAAGACGAGTGATTCTACATTTGGAGGCTTGTATTCCTACATAATAACGAAAAACCCGGCGGTAAGTATGATATCGAGATGACGTCCATGGCGTCTTACCTCCGTCATTTTTGGCAGAGTTGTCGCGAGTGGATGCGCTGCCTTCGATTTGAATGGAGCAGCTAGTGAAAAGATATATAGCACCTGCGGGTAGGCAAGGTTAGTCGTGAGGGTCTTCCGCCCATCCGACGAAACACGTGGACGGTGGCCCATGAACGACCCAGTGTATCTATACGAAGAAAAATGATGATACGGGGTGAAGGACAATATCGCTAATGTATTGGTAGCAGGTTGGCATATCAATATAGATGACGGTCTGGGGGTGATCCAAGTCGGTGCTTTTTATCGGGTTTGAAGGGAATTCAACCATTTTCCGTACTTGTGATGTACACAGGCTCGTCTAAGCTACACTCATGACCAACGGAAGTTCATGCGTCTTAGGCATGACCACTCATGCACGTCGTACTGCAGACGACCCGCCAATGCCACACCATAATGGTGTTTGCGCTTGCTTCTTCACACCAGCAACAACACCGCGTTACATCTATCGAGGTACACAATATAAAAAAAGTGGACAATTTCTTCGACGGGGCCCACTGACCCCAATAAAGACCACTGCCTCGTAGCGTTTCTGGAGAATAATCAAAAGCGATAACTCCCGCGCTAGCACCTACCAGGTATGTAACTTCACACGCTCGTAGTGCACGGCAGGAATGCATTTTATGTCCTCCAAGAAGAGCTGAACAGCAGCATTATTATAGCACAATCTTGGTCAACAGTTTCCTCACCGCCTTGCAAGCCGGCCAAGTTTTTGTAAAACTTGCTGTTGTCGCCGACCTTGATGGAGGAGCTATGAAAAGCGCACAGGGCACCTGAAGGTACACCAAATGAGGCCGAACGGATATTAATTTCTTCTCAACAAATTTAGCGGCACGACAGACTGTACGCTGATTCGGAATTATGCTGTTGTCCCTCCCGTAGAATGCACTATACCACAGGAGAGCGGTGAAGAATAAAAAAATGGCAATGACGTGGGCTATCCCGGGAGTAAATCAGCTATGTGCGCGGGGCAAAGCGTTGTTAGAGAGGGTTTTAAAGCGGATACAATTTGGCTACCTTCAGTGGATTCTGGAAAGTGCGCTTAGCTAACGCCACGCACAATACACTCATGGTACAGGCTATGCGCCGGGGGCTGCGTGGATACTGGATACTGAGGCTATGCGTGTGTGAAATAGAAAGACAGCGAACCAAAGCCCACAGGCCAGACTCCCGGGGAACGAAATATTGTGAGACTGCGCCTTTTATCGAAACTGTTAGCCGCAGGTGATTTGTGCTGGTCAAGGGACTAAAAGCGGTGAAGTGACTGAATATTCCGGACGTTGCTCACCTCCGTGGAACCCGGCAGAATTATCCCCAAATATACTGTCGCCATAGACGTCTATAGAGGAGCTCTCGGAAGCGTATAGTGCCCCTGGCGATAGGAAACGGGCATTGTAGGAGTTCTTATCACACGAACGGTAGGGTGAGGACGGTCTGTACACGACTCCGGAGCCATATTCAACACACCCGCCACAATGTATGTGCCAATCGGAGAAGGACTGAAAGTTATTTATTTGGGGTATTACTCGTTTGGGTGTGATGGTTCACGAACGAAACGCTGACGAAAGGGGCCTTGAAATGGGAAATATCTTTTGCACCTGCTCTGGTTCAAGATGTTGCACCCTCTTCTAGACACAGCTTGTAGCGCGGATCCGCCACAACAACCACCAACGGCACAGACAGTGCGTATCTAGGCTACATGCTAAAGCATCAGGCAGTATACTACTGACTGCTCATCGGCAACAAAGTCGTTTACAGGAGGTAGGTCCAATATGCAGCTCAATTCGTCAGTGCTCAGTATTACGGGGGAACATAGTTAATAGGACCCATGGTATACATAAAAACCTTTATAGTTACTCATTTTTACTAACAGTATTTGGTCCTATTATCTATAGTCCCCCGTAATAGCATGAAGCACTATTGACGTAAGAACATGATATACAATGTTATGCGGTCAATCTACATTACGTGCCAGATGCTATATACTTGGTATATGAGTAGTATAGTCTGGCAGCCGCAGTGTGGTGAAACTGATTCCTGCTAGGCAGGCGGTACAATCCAGCGCGTAGTCGAACGCAAAAAACACCTTACGAGAAGTATTCGTCGGGCGATTGCCGATAGCATTTTTTCTCCAGGAGCAATCACCAAAAATCATTGCTGTGGTCGACCAGTACACGGACCCGTGATAGGGTAGATCTAGATGTAGAGACGAAAGGGTTGAAGATAGTTCTAAAAGCCACCTAGACCACAACATATTCTGCTCAACTCGTTTTTATATTTTAAATATCAATTTCCTTTGTTTAGGCCCACAGAGAGCCACCTTTCATAGTAATATATATATATATTATATTCGGCACGAAGCTCTACAGCCCGCCTATCAGTGGCATGTGCCAAATATCTAGACTAGCACCTCCGCCAGGATGTTACACGTGGACACTCCGACAAAAGGTTTTGCGCCTCGACGTGTATCTACCGTGCAAAAAGCCTGTCCAAAGCCGATACCATATCAAACCTGTGGACACGAAATATCCGGATACTCATTTTTGACAGACGGACACTTAAAAGCTGACGATGGCCACCGAAAACGTCAATGAAACAGCGCATGTTCAGGGGGTTCTCACCTCCGCTTTGCGTGGCTACGTTGTGAACAAATGAGGTGTTGCCTTTGACGTTGATGGCAGCGTTTATATACGCACCCATGGCACCTGCGGGTTGGCAATTTCGCGTGTCAGTGTTCTCAGCCTACAGGTGTATAACCCGAAGACCATGCCCCACGTGCCTCTTCTAATAATACTTGGTTACACGCCGTATGTCATGTGTATAAACCAGATACATTTCGATCCCCGGAATCGCCTCGCGAATGGCATGCGTGCGGTTTCGGTTCCTTCTCCACATACATGGCTTATTATGCCAAGCTTCGAAAAAACATTTTGGATGCATCTTCTCGGGTACATTACACAGCGTATCATCCACCGTCGAGCGTGTCAATGCCGAAAGCTATTAATAATACATAACGGCGCTGGGTACTCGCAGTTAACACTGAACTACATGGCTGGTTACTGGGATTTCAGTAGAATCGTGTCTACTTTGGCCGATGTACGTGCTATTGCCGTAACGTTATTGACGAGCTATAGAAAAATGTGAAATAAGGGAAGTCTACTACTGTACTGTTGACATCTATAAGTCTTCAATGCGGGAATTAATCCCGCTGTACACTCGTACTATGACATATATATGTGTCAAGTTGGAGACGCTACGTACCTCCGTCATCTTCGGCAGTGTTGCTGGCAAAAGAGGTGCTGCCGGCGATTTTGATGGAAGAGCTGCTATACACATATATAGCACCTGCGGGTAGCGATAGCATTTTACGTCAGCGGTTTCAGTCCAACTGACGGAGCATGCGCGTGTCGGCCTGAGCACGACTCAGCTATCTATCATCTGCATAAACACACACCCACACTACAATATAATATAGCTCACAAGAAATTCCACTGCTGCTACGGAAAAAAGCTGGGGTTAGGATTTCTATTGCAGCAACGGACTATGTAGGCACGCTTCGATTTGGGTTCGAACTGTAACTCTTGCGTGTATCCACACTTACTTGTGTGATACACTACACCACTAGGCTGGAATCAAGACAACGGGGAGAATGCCATTCTGCCCGAGGGATGAGCACATATCCCCGCCTTTCAGAATACTTCCCGATAGTACGAGCTCATCAATGCCTGACACCGTCTGGACATCATAAGCGCGCCCGATATAGTATTACGTTGATGTTATGCAAGGCGTTGCTTACCGTACAACACGCTAGCGATAACACACTCCCTGGACGACTTTCCGAGCCTAGTTTCTCCAAACCAAGGGCGGCGCACACGACGAAAATGACGGCGTCGGAACGATTTGGTCGAGGTATTTCCATACGCCCATCGCTCAGTCTTTGCCCGCTCCCTGTCGTCGAGAAAACAGGCTTTTACATTTATTTGCCCTGCTACGGTGTGTTACTAGGATGTATGCCATGCTACATTAGTGCTTGCTCTCACAGAAGGTGCAGGTAGCACCGGCGTTGCTGGCAGTGTCCAGGCGTGCTACGACACACCCGAAACAAGTAGCACCGGTTTCTAAGAATACAGTGAAAACAACAGGGTACTGCTCTGCTGTTCCTCCGATGAGGCAGTGGCCGTAAACAAATCCACGGACTACGTGTGTGAAGAGCGACTCATATGTTGTGATATTGCTCTCGGTATCGAAATTGTATGTAACCAAGTAACGAAGACCAAATTTAGGTATGTCAAGCGACAAGAACAGGTTGGTATTTCGAAATCCCAAGACCCTTCTCACCTCCGATGTTGCCGGCAGCGTTGTTGCTGAAACTGCTGTTGCCGTCGACTTCAATGGAAGAATGCGTCGATGCGTACAGAGCACCTAAATAAATACAGTAACGGATAATGTAAGTGCTATTGCCACACCTTGCGTGTAGTGTGGCGACCGCCTATTATTACCTCGAAGCCAGGTACACAAAGTCCGGTATGATTGATGCTTCGGGTACGCATGGCGACGTGTTGTCGAGCTGGGCATTGAACCGTAGACGTATTTTGAATATCTCGCCTATGGACATGGCATAAATAAACACGAAGCTAACACGTGAAACAACGTCAACTGGGACGCAGTGAGTTGCGACATTCTGTCTCAAGTTTATGAACGGAGTGCCCACTTGTAGTATTGTTGTGGACGTGCTAATCCAGGGGGTTGGCGCGAGCCGCTGGTACGGGGGCTAGCAAACTGCACTCGGAAAAATATATCGTGTTGAAAAGCGACACTTTCTGGGCGAGGACGAAGAAGGTTGCCCTAACCCTAAGTTTCCAGCGAGGTACGAGCCTCGCTCTTTGTGCCTTGTCGAGCTCGAAATGAGTAAAGCTGCTCTCCCGCTATCTCTATGCAATCAACATGAGTATCAACGAGTACCTGCTCAATAGGCAAACCTGGCAACGGATATAAAGTGTCCCGACCTGGTTTTGCTCTACCAGGCATCGACGGAAGGACATGTATGTGTCGTTGGTTGTGAAACAAGTTTTTTGGAACAACAAAAATGTAAAGCGATTTTCTCATGCCAAGAATTTGGTGTATCACTCTTCCTGGACCCGCAGAGTTTGCTACCTGGTACGAACTTCGAAGTACTGTAGGCACGTACGGCCCCATGCTGAGATCAAGCACCCCGCTCTTCAGCGTTCCGAAGGGGGGAGAGGTGTTTGCTTAGATTGGGTAGGGAATTGGCTGACCGTTTACCAGTAGTAGCAACACAGACTAAGACATTATTAACGGTACGTTGTGCGTATGTGGTGCGTGATGAGCTGTTTACGTTTATGCACGCGTGTGGGCTGTGCATCTGTGACGTGTAATGAGCTGGATACTTACGTGGATGCATAAAAACATGTTTGCATATTTGACGAGTGATGCGTTGTTTACTTACATGTATATACATGCGCATGTTCGCTTGTGAGCGAGTGGGGTTATAAATATTCGTGATATATACGTATAAGAGATCGGTGATAGGTGATGACAGGTATAGTGTGGGATGAGATTTGTGTGTTACGGTTTGTTTTCGCACGTTTACATGTATGTATGCGTATAGTCGCATGCTGATAATAGCGTGAAGTATGCCGCTCATACAAATGCTTTTGCTCTGTTCCCTGTAGAAAACAGTACGCCCTAGAATGCACCCGATGCTCTCTAGGAAACTTGGAATACACGGGGCATGGTTTTCGTGTTAAACGTGTGCGGGTGTACTAGGCGCGGAGTGGAAATACACGTGTATGCACAGGATGGAGAGAAAATATGCAATGACAGTAAGGACAACACATTGTGGCAGACGGTTTTAGTCAGAGGTTGATTTTCTCCCCGATAGTAGACAACAACACGCCACCATAAAAACGACACCATTTCTGCGGAAGACTTGTTTGATAAGATTGTGGTTGACTACCACTCACTGTGAAGCATGGCACGAAGTCAACATTGACGTGGAACGTTAAGTCTTACGGTATCCGAGGTGTGGAGTCTTGTGATGGAGGATATATCTTTCTTCCTATCGAAGTTCATGACCAGGAAACTAGCAGTAGTAGTAGCAATTTTACACTACGTTGTAACAGCAATGCAAACAAAAACATTTCTGTGTCGGCGACGATTCAACGGTTCGTGCATTCTCCACTGCAAATCCTGGAAGCCCCTCGCGCCCATGAGCACTCCCACACATGAGCATTGTGTTGTTGAGTTCATGTCTTGTTTCCAGATCTCTCGAATGCCAGACACTATATCAACCGGTTTGGGCTGGACAATCAAAGATTGTATTCGAATACGAAATATGTTTCGAGGCCATGGCAGAGAGACAACAATTATCGCAGTTCGTGTGGAGAGTGCCGACGTTCCACGGGGTTCAGGCATACTTTGTATATCTATTGCACAAATGGTCTGGGAGTGATAGGGCTATTTATTTTACGGCACACTGGCTCTGATTTCGACCATTTCCTAGGTTTCGCGGTGAATGAGCTGAAGCAAGAAGGTCAACGTTGCTTTTCTATCGCTGCGTATTCTAGGTTGGGTTTTAGACGCGAAACGACAGGGGGCAGGAGGGCCTTTTGTATCATCATCAAGACGTTCCTCACCTCCGTCAATCGTGGCAACATTGTTGCCGAATATGCTGTTGCCGTCGACTTCGACATAAGAACTTGCAGAAGCGTACAGGGCACCTGGACATAGACAACGGACACTGTCAGTCTCCTCGTCCCAACACGCATAGCGCCACGATGGCCCAAGTGGTACTTATATTCCCGGTTTTCAGCGCACCCGGTTCGCAACACAAAGTTACAAATTCACGGGCAGCAGTGGTCTCGATGACGCACGTACGCACAATAATACGTATCGAAAGGGGATTTGAACTGGAAGCATTGGTAATGCCTCTGTTCAATTACGGGTAACCATATTAAAGAGGACCTACTTACGTGAAAGGCAAAAACTATATATTTCCCTGTTTTTACTAACAATAATAAGTCCTATTTACTATGGTTCCTTGTAATAGCTCTAGAAAATGCGATTCGCTACATTGGTATGATGGTCGTGAACCTAGCGACGTTCGGTCACTATTCCTATACACCATATTACACGGGATCGTGGAATGTCCGAAACCCTTTCCTTATATACTGAGGATTCTCAGGCCATGGGCACGATAACCGTGTCACCACGGTCGGTGCTGCGGGCGTTGACAATCCGGACCACATTCGTACATGCGACGGAGCTAAAACCAAACACAATGACTTGACGAGTTTGCCGAGGTCGACAATGATCTTTGCCCATAAACAATGTATTTCCAGGTATCTTACCCCGGGCTGACCTGGCTTTGTTAACAGCAAAATATAAGCTGCCGTCGAGTTTCGTAGGATGAGTATCCTACATATCTAGACCACCTACGGGTAGGGAGCAAGAGCAGCGGAGGGACGAAGACTGCCCACGTTCTACATCCTACCTGAACTACTGTCTGGTGTCACGCTGGTACTGCTGTGCGTTTGACGCTACACCAAAAAGACCGATACATATATTTGGCGGTATATTTATATTTCATGTATAATACCTACACCTCCGGATGAGGTTTTGAAGTGCTACTACTATTGACACCGAGAAGGTGTTTCGCTGACCAATGTCCATTCCGAATCGGCTTGAATACGGTTAACCTGGTCCCAACCCCAGCTTTAATCCAAACGATCCCTTCGAATGCAGAAACACAAGTTTTGTCCGAACACTTGTAGCTCAAAGCATGCTGGCTTTTCCGTGCCCTCTAGATGTTCGAGCGTGTTTTTGCTTCTTTTTCAGGGCAGGTTTCATTGTGTTTGCTTGTCTCTATCTAGAGGGATGCTATTGTTTCCATCTTCCAATTCAAGGCTGTAGGAGGCGAGGAAAGACCGTTTCCGTTGAACAAACCGTTTACACTCGTTGCCCACGAGGCACAGGAGCTATTTCCCGCAATATATGAGACTTATTGTTCTGTGACTCTTATGAATTTGCCGCTCTGTGGTAACCTAAACACAACAGATAAATCTACCGGTTCGATTTGCCGTGTCACATGTATGTCGTGTCTCATAGGTTAACCCCTTTGGAACCGCAGTCCCGTTTTGGGGACTAAATACTTGAAGTTTGACTGGTTTGTCCCCACATATATATGGGACTGCTGTTCTAAAAGGGTTAACGCCGCTCATTATTCCAAAGGGTAGGGTCGTATCTTACCTCCAAATTGGGCTGAGTTGTCATCGAACGAAGTGTTGCCGGTGACGTAGATTGCCGAGGTAGAGGCATATATTGCACCTGGTTGTAAAGCGCAAGGGCTTCTTCAGCGATCTTTCACTGAGTGGCGACTTTACGCCGAGAAGACACCGAAAGAGGCTTCGAAGGTAAAACACATTATTGGGACCACTTTAACACTACCAGGTACAAAGGAAAGTCGGTCAATCACCACGGTATATATGCAGAAGGAAAACACGACCACAAAACAAACTGGCAACATTGCAAATCACCTTACCACGGTAATGATATTGAGAGAAAACAAACTGCTACGTCAGGTTCAAGAAAATAAATGCAAAAAGAGTGACCGGGTCATCTGTCACGCATTCAGCTCACCGCGGCCACCTTCGATGGCAATACGGCTTGGGTTCCAGTTCCTTCCAAAGCAAACGATTCGTGAACTACCGCTGCGCCTTGTGACCCCTTGCTTCTAAAAAAAACTGAAAGTTGCCTGCAGAAACTGTGTGCTATTCCCGTGCCGGTTTTGGGGCGCAATAATAGCGGACGAGCAACACTTCCAGCACACGGATAGGAAATGCTTCGCGATGACAAACTCTCGTATTCTAGACGTTTGTTGTTGTCCTGGTGCGGTTCTGCTCATTTCATAGAGATCACTGTGTCGACATATATATATTTATATATATATACGTATGTATATAAAAAACCGCGGTCCAGCCGTGAGTTGTTTTTGGGAGGTGGAGAGTGGCCACTTACTTACTTACTTACTTAGACATTGAATAAACTCTGCCCTGGGCGCTTGTATGGTTAACCTGTTGACTCACCTCCCTTCGAAGCGTTGTTGTTAGCAAAGGTGCAACTTGATGCAAAGAGGGAGCTAGAAGAATGAAGGCCGACTGCCCCCCCATGGTCTGCGTTTCCTCCGTCCAGCACCAAGTTGTTTAGGCGGAGAGTAGACCCGTTGGACACCGAAAAAATCCCATTGCTATGTCCCCCTCCAGCACCGACGACGCCACCACAATCGATACCGTCCGCCGGAGCACCACGAATGATGGGATAACCGGGCCCAGTGACAGTAACCGTCTTCCCATTCGACACGCTAATCGTCTGCACGACGGTCAAGGCTGGATACCACGTTACGTTAAAATCCCCTTCCCCCGTGCAGGTCAACGCATCGGTAAGGTCCTGCACGTCGTCTACTGAGGTCACGTGCACGTCAACAGTACTCGATGGACATGGACATGGAGCTGATTGTGTTCCTGAAACGAAGAAGATGGTAAACCATATCATCATCACATTTGCCCCGTGCACCATGCTGTTGGGATATTGCACGAGCGGACGTGACGTGATGCGGAGATCTTCGAAAGTTAGGGCAGTCATCACAAGCGGACAAGAAGAGGACGCTAGTTTGCAGTAGTGGTGCCAGATATCTCGAGTACGCCGCGGCAGTTGATACAGTAGAGTTGTTATGATGGGGGGAATCTGTCACCCAGTCGGTTGTTGATAAACATGCAAAAAGAGTCACCCCACCGTAGGGGTTGCACTTTTTGGGCCAAGGTTTTTGACCAATTGAGTTTCTTAAGAAGTGAGGAACTACCACTTACTTAGGACGGAACTTTTACTCGTATGTATACCAGGTATCTGGTATTTGTTTTAGGACTATTAAATACGCAACCAGGGTATGCATATACGAGTGCCGGTCGGGTGGCACAAACGAAATTCTTCCAAGTATTGTATCGGGTAATATATTGAGCTCCTACAGACTGGGCTGGCCAAGAGAGGCTTTCAAGGGTTCCAAACACATTCTCAGCCCGTTTTTGCGAACTTCGCTCTGAAAATTTGACAAACACTTCATCATAGTCTCGGGGGCTAAGGCGCATATCAAAAACACCAAAAAACGTTTTTGACCAAAACCGAAAACAAGTTGAAAGAAAAATGGTGCAGTAATTAGTGCCTTTGTCTTTCCCGTAATACAGGACACCTGTTGCGATAAAGAAGCTCTTTCTGTTGGACAAAACATGTGAGACGCAGATTTTTATTGTAGGAGTAAAAAACAATCGAGGTCGAAAAAAGAAAAACCGGTGTGAGAATAGCTGATTTTGTATGGATCTCATCGTTATGTCTTGACTTTGTATAGGATGCCGTAAACGCGCCATATCTCTTGATGTAAATCGACTTAGAACAACATATTCGCCTGATTGAGAGCGAGAGCCAAATAAATTGAAATTTCGGGTCCAGACGCCTCTTGCCATTTCTTGGTAAGTAGGGGACGGGCTATTCCAAGAAGCGGCGCAAATTGAAGGTCTCGTCAGCAGCGTCGCGAGCATATATATGCGTGTCATCGTCATCGGATGCTGCAGCTAGGAGCTAGACAAGTTGCTAGATTTCCCCAGATTGGCTATTATTCCTGCCTCAAACTGTTTCGCCTCGGGCGGTGGGCTCTACTGTAGCTTCTGCTCCCGGCTGTAGCTCCACACCGAGAGACTCCCACACGATGACCAGGGTAGCGCCTTGAAGCTACGGGCTAGCCCTTCAATTCAAGCTACACAGCAAGCTCCCCCTCTCAGCGGTAGTCCGGCTACAGCGTATCGCGCAGTCTCGCTCTCAATCAGATACTACGCTCCCAATCAGGCGAAAATGTTGTTTTAGGCGTTTTTAAGGGTTTCTGTACTTGGGGCATTCCTCAAGGGATATTCACACCGAGTACCTGCGGCATCGGTTGTCGGGCTTACGTATATATTTTAGTGTTGACATTTGACGGGAAATATATGTTTTATCAATTTCTCGACAAAATCAAATCGGATTAAAAAAAATCAAGGTCTGCAAATGGGCTGCCGGCCCAGTAGCACTGTTGCGAAATTTGGGGTCATAATACTTCCAAGTGGTTGCGAAAGCGCAGGACAAATCTAGAAGCTGGTCTTGGCCAGCCCAGCTCGCAATGTGAGGCGCTCAGGAACTTCTGGTGCTCCCCTACCGTGAGACAGCTAAAAACACTGCAGTCTCAATCGTACGCAGACAAGGGCGTACAAGAACATTTGTTCGACACCTCACGTCGAATTTCTCAATTTCGACCCTCCCTGCAAGTGGGGGGGGGGGGGGATACCCGACCCCCCCCCCAAAAAAAAAGAAGAAGCCACACTATCTCCTCTATAAACCACCGTACTACACTAATCCCTGCACTAAACATAATTATGAATATCAAGTCCATACAAATTCCTATACTTCGTACAAACAGGGCTTTAATTCCTGCACATACATGTCGCTGAACTATACTACTAACAATACAAAGCATGAAACCCTTTACTGCCCGAATTCCTAGATAAACAATAACACCATATAAATCCCCATATTCACCACGATACTATGCTAGTTTCTTTACGAAACCCTAGGTATACTACTATAATTCCTATATGAACAGGGGGACGAACCCAAATTTTTGTATAAACCTACATGTTATACCCAGATGCGTGTCGTGCCAATATCGGAATGCCGACGAATCTGCGCGGTTCTATATGTCGTACCTACTGTAGTAGTACACGACACATAGTGCTACTTCTATATTTATTTACGTAAAAAGAGGCACCTCCACAGGTAGAAAACGAGACGAGGCGTAGGCTGATATTGCCGGCAGATTGGGGTAGGCGCGCACGAAGAAAATTATACCAGAGGTGTAGAGTAACTCGCGACTTCAATTTTGTTTTGGGACTGTAGCAAACGATGTTATGAAACTTTCCATACCTGGCGCCTAACTAAAATCCAGTAGGCGGCATGGACTGCTTTTCTTGCGTCGGTAAGTAAGTTGTGTTCGGGTCTAGTCACCATGCCTGGCTAGACGGGTCATATTGCAGGTTCCTTCCCGTCCCGGCATATATATATATATATATATATATATGTATATTATATATATAGTATTTCGTGGCTGACTGTGACCGCCCCTCTTGCCCTTCCAACAACTTCCGAAGACAACCAATCAGGGAAACTGTGCCTGGTACATAATTGATACCAGTACCTGGTACCAACTACCCCGTACTGTTGCAGCGCTACGGGCTTCAGGAGTCGCCCAGGTGGGCGACAGGGTATTCTGTGATGTACGTTGACTGACCTGACCAGTGACGCACGGAGGGTGCATCGTGTAAGGCAGCGATAAAGCCGTAGGATGGCTCGCTGTCATATCGATGTAGGTATACAATGGAGTGTCCCCGGCGGGGGAGGCCATTGTCTGGGTCATGGAAACCCCGTATCGGCTGTAATGGTCGATGCGGGTGCTCTCTGGCCCTACCTGGGGTTAGTCAATCCCACCAAAGAACGAAAGAAACAAGTCAAACCATATCCTGTTCACACACCGTGCATGATTATCGCCTATCACGTGCCTGTCTGTTAACCACGCGTCGCACCTGCTGAGTAATATCAACACTCAACTCTCGTGGCGTCTGGCCACCCCGTGGCCAGAGAGGATTTAGGAGCGAGGTACGGAGGAAATCCCCATGAGGACTCTCTCAACGAACGACAACAGCTGGCTATCGAGGTGAGACCGAGCCGATAGCGGTACACAGGAGGAGGCAGCTGTAACATGGTGAACCCAGGGAGATGACAGAGAGAGGGGGAGATTGGAGCGCAAGGTCATGAGCTCTGGCGGGGACACGAGAGATCCGTACCCAGGGAATTTGTTCGGCCCCGAGCACCTGGGCCCGAGTTTTCTCCCGGGCGGAACGAGGGCCCGAATAACTGGGCCCGAGAGTCCTCCTGGGCGGAATGGGGCCCAAACATCGGGGCCCGAGTTTTCCTTGGGTGGGATCAGTGTCTCTGCCCGAGCTTTTCCGGGATGGAATCTGATGGGTGGCCAAGTGTCGAGCCCCGAGTTCTGTCCGGGATGATGGAGTCTGATGGGTACCAGCGGCGAGGGATACACGTAAAAACTACGATAGAGTACATATACTTCGTATTCGGGTAGCACTACTGCTGTTTATAGCAGTAACCATGCATAACGTATCAGGAAACAGTAGTCACGACAGGTAGCCACCATCGCATACTCGCGATAAGGCAGCACCAAAAAAAAAGGCCACGAATCTCTCCGTCCTGACCCTCGATTTGTTTTTTGTTCCCGCGCACGCCTTGACGATTGTTTGCAGCCGGCCAACTCTCGTGGCGTCTGGCCACCCCGTGGCCAGAGAGGATTTAGGAGCGAGGTACGGAGGAAATCCCCATGAGGACTCTCTCAACGAACGACAACAGCTGGCTATCGAGGTGAGACCGAGCCGATAGCGGTACACAGGAGGAGGCAGCTGTAACATGATGAACCCAGGCCGATGACAGAGAGAGGGGGAGATTGGAGCGCAAGGTCATGAGCTCTGGCGGGGACACGAGAGATCCGTACCCAGGGAATTTGTTCGGCCCCGAGCACCTGGGCCCGAGTTTTCTCCCGGGCGGAACGAGGGCCCGAATAACTGGGCCCGAGAGTCCTCCTGGGCGGAATGGGGCCCAAACATCGGGGCCCGAGTTTTCCTTGGGTGGGATCAGTGTCTCTGCCCGAGCTTTTCCGGGATGGAATCTGATGGGTGGCCAAGTGTCGAGCCCCGAGTTCTGTCCGGGATGATGGAGTCTGATGGGTACCAGCGGCGAGGGATACACGTAAAAACTACGATAGAGTACATATACTTCGTATTCGGGTAGCACTACTGCTGTTTATAGCAGTAACCATGCATAACGTATCAGGAAACAGTAGTCACGACAGGTAGCCACCATCGCATACTCGCGATAAGGCAGCACCAAAAAAAAAGGCCACGAATCTCTCCGTCCTGACCCTCGATTTGTTTTTTGTTCCCGCGCACGCCTTGACGATTGTTTGCAGCCGGCCTTCGCCTCAGGTGTAACTCTCGTTTTTTTGCGGCCGTTCTCCGCCTCAGGCGTCACTCTCGATTTTTTTTGTTTTCACCCCCGCACATCTCGTCTGTGTTTTTTTGGTGCGGCCGGTTTTTTTTCTTGCTGTGCGGTACTCCTCGAGGAAAAAAATGGGGGGGGTCGGCTGTATTCATTTAGACTACCATGGCAATACGTATGCGTACAACTCTAATAATCAGCCCAACCTGAGCGACAGCAGTATTTTCGTGGTCACATGTCACATGTAACTGCTGTTTGTTGAAGTATACCTCGCTGCTGGTATCGAAACAGGGAGTACTTTTGAATATCGTTGCGGGAGGAGCGCTTTCCGTAGATGGTTCTAAGTTTGAAGTTGTACGCAGGAACCGATAACCTACCATGCCCCGAGCACTGAGTAATAGCTGCCTGGAGCAAAGGCGCCTCAACTTGAAAATTACACAGAAAAGCCGCATCCCCGTCTACAATACCATCAGTAGTCTATACACTACCTGGTACGCAGTTTCACACGATGCTCAAAAAGATGAGAAGATGGTATACCAGGGTATATTATACGACGAGTTGCATTACCTTACGTACACGACTAATAATATGAATATCAACGATAGTACATGTAATGTGGACAAAAGATAGGAAACCATACTCCTACTACTACTGCTCTACTCTGTACCTGGAGTTTTATTTTTTTATTTTTTCTACCCCGAACAGGGTGAGCTCTTGATACACGGTTAAGCATACAGGGGGGGTGGCTCGCAGTATGTATGCTTTGGACAACATCAATAAAGGGCGTTTATGGGCTATATATAATACTACACACTCCCGTAAAACTGTACCAGGTACCTGGTAGGCCGTATGGCAAAATCCTTAGGGACCATTTCGTACATCTCTCTTCCCATCTTTTCGAGTCATGATAACGCGTTGAAAAGCGACATATCACGATGTACCACACACACCGTATGCACACGAGTACCAGGTATCTGGGATTCATACGGGGCATACTACGGTGATGAAGCTCGGTAGAAATGACGAGTTTTAGTCGAAGGCCACATATCATACGTGGAGGATGTATCCACAGTATACCAGGTATACAGTATTCATACCACTATCAATATGACCGTTCATGGGACTGAAGGTCGCACGGCAAAAGCTCTCTAGATCCTTGGGTCCATCGCTCCTCTTTCTTTCACAAGAGTGGAGACGTTTAACTTTGGCCCCACACATCCCTACACACGTACGGGATGAGTGTCCCCTACTACCGGAGCAAAGTAACGTTGTTGGGAAGCTGTTCAGCTGTGCAGTGTACGGCATGTTACTATTCGGGGGTAGATGAAAGCTATGTTGAAACAACTGAGGGCACACAACGAGAGTCATAGCGGGTTGTTATGGTCTCCAAGTACCCGATACGCTGGAATTCCACTTGTTTCACCCGTTCGGGTCTTCACACCCGGTACGTTGGCATTTCACTGGCTTCCCCTGGTCTTTTGACCCGGTACGTGGCCATAGGAAACAACCATACTCATTAGCTTTCGCGCACATAATTAGTCCGTCAATTATAAGAAAGAAGAACGGAGAACCCAGGCGATGGGAACGTTTGCAAAACTGTGATATGAGGTGATCGTGCTCTTTGTATAATCCCAAGCTCTATTTTGCATACTATGTTCTAGCTTCCGCGCACATAATTAGTCCGTCAATTATAGGAAATAAGAACGGACAACCCGGGCGATGGGAATGTTTGCAAAACTGTGATATGAGGTGATCGTGTTCTTTCTATAATCCCACGTTCCATCTTGCATACTATGTTATGGGATACTCGTTATATGCATATATCCACATGTTTTCGGGGTTGCCTGCCTTGTAGGAGGGTGATTCGTGTGATATGCTGTTATGTATTCACGCTGCCGATGGTGCTCTGCCTGTTGTTTCGTAAGGCTTTGAAGATGCTTGTCTGGTCAATGCATGCAGGCATACTCGTTGCTCGTGCTCCGTTTGCCTGTTGCTCGTGCTCGTATGTTCGCTCGTTTTTCATGATCGCACACACATGCATGTTCGTTAATAAATGTCTGCATGCGATTGACCACATAATGTCTTCAAAACCAAATGCAACCGACAGGTGTCGATACAAGCCAAAGGTGCCGTACGTACTAATACACGCATGCTCTCGTGGACCGGTTGCTCGGTTAGGTGATAACGGAAACTAACAAGGTCGAGCCTTACGCCGTTTGGGCGAAAATAACCACCCTTTAGAACGATGAACCCCTGGACAACAACGTGCATTGTCGGCTGGCAAACATGGAACTTACTAGAAATCCACGTATGTTGTGATGACTGTGGTGTAGTTTGTGACCACAGGAAAAATCTCTCTCTAGGATCAAATAAAGGGCACGGACACTGGTTGTGCTGGATGTCGACGGGTAGAAAGCATGGTGTAAGATGAAGAACACATACGCAATACGTGCAGAGTACGGGTCGAACACATACGGCCGCATTACCTTGTTCATCCCGACTGCTGTAAAGTATGTATATTAACTTTATTCAGCATACCGAGCTGGTATCACATCACACTGGATACGGCAGGCACGACGCACGCATTCCGTCCAAGAGCAGAGAGAGATAGCAGTGCGACACCAACGAATAAATAAAACCTACCAGGTATCAACCTAGTGGCACCGGGCATATTAGTACAGGTAGTTACAAACCACCCGGCACTAGATTATCGACTACCAGGATGTCGACACAGCAGTTTGTGTCACAGAATCGGGGATCACACACATAAATAGTTGCAATCCCGTGATCACAGCGCCCGAATACTGGGGGATGCGTGAACAGTTACTTGATAGTATCATGCACGAATATTTGAAAACCGTGAAAACAGGCGTTTGTTTTACATTCGTACTGAAAGGACCTCGGAGCGCTGGCCTCTATCCGGAGCGCTTTGCCTGTAGCAAGGGTGTCTGCTCTTCCAGAGCAAATACATGCATCCTAAGCAGTGGATACGAGATACACAATGCAAATCAAACTGAGGAGAGAAAACCTGGTAGTTTCCGATAGGAAAACAAAGCCCCTCCCCAGCGCGCATACTCACGCGCCGTCTTAGTCGCTGACGCAGTGAACGGAGAATCAAACGAGCTTGACTTTGTTCAAGTATTTGACATGGTTCCCAATGACGATTGGGCATCTTCACCGTTTGAGTACTGCACTGCTGTACATGCACATAAGGTTGACCCTAATTTTCAAGTGCTTCGTCCCCGCATGGGGAGGGCAGTTCTATGAAGGCGAGGCCACATATGCCCAATGCCCAAACTAAAGGTTCCCTTCATTTGCGAACGCGATCGTGAAGTGGTTGGGCGTACCACGCACCTGTTGTGTCGTCCGTCTCCAAGCATCGAGCGATCCGCCTGATCGGAAAAGAACGGTTGTAGGAATTCTAGATTGCATGACTAATGCTGGAAAACATGATGTAGGCATGGTGTAACCGAGCAGGATACCTTCCTATTTCACTCTCCAAGATTAGTGGCCCAGTGTTGGAAACACGAAGCGAAAGGTGGGATTGGGATGCCAATAAGCAGTAGGTAGTTTCCGTGCTGGGGGGGTGTTTGTCACCACCTTTCTACAACTACTTTCACGAAAACCGTTATACAAGGGTTACGATCTTGAAGTGGTGGTGGATGAATGACGTTTGAGGACTCATGAATTAGTTTTAGAACGAAAGGGTCTCACCAGTGGACACTGTTCGGGCTGGGGGGGTCGCGTGAAGGTGGCGTGAACGTCAGTGCCTTCAAACGACTTAGTTACTCGGAGTCATGTCAGTACCTTCAAACGTGGCGTGAACGTCAGTGCCTTAAACGACTTACTTACTCGGAGGCGCGTCAGTGCCTTCAAACGACTTACTTACTCGGAGGCACGTCAGTGAAGGTGGCGTGAACGTCAGTGCCCTCAAACGACTTACTTACTCGGAGTCATGTCAGTACCTTCAAACGTGGCGTGAACGTCAGTGCCTTCAAACGACTTACTTACTCGGAGGCGCGTCAGTGCCTTCAAACGACTTACTTACTCGGAGTCACGTCAGTACCTTCTAACGTGGCGTGAATGTCAGGGCCCTCAACCGATCTGCTTACTCGGAGTCACGTCAGTACTTGAGGGGGTGGCGTGAACTTCTGAACCTTCAAACGACTTACTTGCTTGGAGTCAAACGTCAGTATCTTCAAAAGACCACACTAGGGGTGCACCAAACGTTCCCGAGCGAAGTTTCACACAGAGCTTGCAAAGATGAGTTTCGACGAAATCCTCGATTGCACAGCTGGTGTTGGGGTATTGGCAGCCAAACTCAAGGTCTTCCATGAGCGGCCGAACCACATGAGGCTCGAATGTGAATTCGTCCAATTTCTTGGCGGAGAGGCAGCAGATGTTCTGGAGGCTGAGAGGGATACTCAAGAGACGGCAGGGGAAAAAGAGCCCCAGAAGAGCGCGGGACGACGCGGCAACTCAGAGGAGTTCCTCGGGTGAGCAGAAGCTGGGGGTCAACAGGGTCTTGATCAAGGAGGCGGCCAGCAAACGCGGAAGGGAACGCATCCACGCGAATCGGGCGCACGAGCATTGGACCGGGGGGTAGCGAATCACTTCCGTCGAGCAGCCCGGTCTGAGCTATCAAGCGTCTATGAGAGGACGCCGGATCAGGGGTCGGGTAGGTTTGTGTGTACCCCGTTACATAAGCGGCAAAGGATGCTAAAGCATTGTACCATTTTCAAGTTAGATGCACGGAGCCGCAGTCGCAGTCGTGACTGCCGTAGCTGCCACCACCGCCGTAGCAGGAGTGCCACGCAGGAGCGCAACCGCAGTAGCAGCAACCGAGCACGGCAACGGGAACCGGCAGGACGGGGGGGCAATCAGGTCCACCACCTCCGCCGCCGCGGAGGGAGCGCAAACAGCCGGCCCAGCAGGAGAAGGAGGAAGAGGTGGAACAGCGTCAGGCGCAGCAACTGTGTCATCATCAGCAGCAGCAGCAACTGCAGCCGCCGCAGAAGCCGAAACAGCAGCAGCGACCGTCAGAAGGAAAAGCGGAAGGCGTAGGAGCCTCGTCACGAGCATCGGGGATGTCCGTACGTGGCCGAAGCTCGTTAATCGTCGAATGGATAAGGAAGGACGCGGCAGCCGGTTCGTCGGGGATATGGAGGAGGAGTTGCCCACGCTGTTACCGGGTAGTGGCCGGGATACCCGCTGTGCACCGACGATAGTTATGCGTCGGGCAGGGGGGGTGTTGCAGCGCTACGGGCTTCAGGAGTCGCCCAGGTGGGCGACAGGGTATTCTGTGATGTACGTTGACTGACCTGACCAGTGACGCACGGAGGGTGCATCGTGTAAGGCAGCGATAAAGCCGTAGGATGGCTCGCTGTCATATCGATGTAGGTATACAATGGAGTGTCCCCGGCGGGGGAGGCCATTGTCTGGGTCATGGAAACCCCGTATCGGCTGTAATGGTCGATGCGGGTGCTCTCTGGCCCTACCTGGGGTTAGTCAATCCCACCAAAGAACGAAAGAAACAAGTCAAACCATATCCTGTTCACACACCGTGCATGATTATCGCCTATCACGTGCCTGTCTGTTAACCACGCGTCGCACCTGCTGAGTAATATCAACACTCAACTCTCGTGGCGTCTGGCCACCCCGTGGCCAGAGAGGATTTAGGAGCGAGGTACGGAGGAAATCCCCATGAGGACTCTCTCAACGAACGACAACAGCTGGCTATCGAGGTGAGACCGAGCCGATAGCGGTACACAGGAGGAGGCAGCTGTAACAGTACACCACTGCTCCTGTCGGGAAGTATGGATGATAATCTTCAGCGCTCACATAAATAACTCCTATGGAATGCCTAACAGGGCCAAAACATGTACCAGTAAGTAAAATTATACGGGACTACACGGTCATGCAGCGCACGACCAAGCAGCAAACCAAAATACCACAAGCGATGCCAAACGGAAAAATTCCCTGTGCGTGCCTCTTCGGCGCCCCTCCTCCCTACTGCAGTTGCTCGTACCTGATATAGAATACCTGGTACGAGGTTATGGTATGTCATTTGACCCGATCACGATGTACCATGCAATCAATCTTGCCGATTTCGATATATATAGCATGCACTCATTGATTTTACGTTAGCAGTATCACCTCAGGCAATATATATGCAAGTGTGAAGTTGCTGTCGCACAACGCAGATTAGAGGTTTGGTGTGTTTGTGTTTATTAGTGCGCATTGTATGTACTTCGAAGTATATGTGTGAGGTAGTAAACTGACGATACGGTCAATAATCGAAAAGCTTGGTCATTGTCTACCACAATAATTAATCATACACTGCGTCCATTGATGGCCATTATTGCCTGCCACCACAGTTAGTTTAAGTTTGAGACAGTGGTATATCGATAACCGGCGTCAACCGCAATACACTGAGCAAACTATCCACCAATAACCATTGCCCGTGACAGCAGCCTTCATCGAGGGACTACCGAAGACTGGGATACATAAGGAAGTATCGTACTCGTTTCGTACCCGTTTGGAGGCCCCTTTCTCGACGCGAGGTGGACCTTTTTCATTGCTTCTTCCCCTACCGTACCCGCCTGCCTTTACCTAGCAAACCCGAGGAGACCTGCCGGGTGGCCCGCTCGAGCGCTTGTTGTGCGTCCGGCCTATACACAGAAGTTTGCAAAATCCCAACAAATCTAATTATGTTGTTATGAGGCTTAGATTGTGGGTAGGCGATTGGTTAATCTTTTACCTTTACCCCAACGAACGGACTAAGACCTTCACAAATAACGTCGTCGTCAAGACATGGGTCGTGGGTCGTGAGTTCGAATCTCACGTCCGCCATGAAATCGATTTATAAAGAATAGTGAGTTTCGGCATATCAATAATCTGAAAATAACGTTTCTGGACCCCAGAAATTGGAACCGCGTGTGTGTGGTGGCGCGTCGACCCGTAAAATCCGGTCCGTTCCAGGGGGGGAGAGCGGTATGAGGCTTAAATTGGGTAGGCGATTGGTTAACCTTTTTTTTGCCTTTCGCCCAACGGACTAAAAAAGATCTTCAAAATGTACGCACTGTACTACTACCAGGCACCAGGAGGTACGTTCTATGCCCTTGTTTTTGGGGTGTGTTTATTTGGAACGTTCTGCAAAAAAGATACAACAGATAGATAGTAACGCACCTAAAAACTATGGTGTCCTATGTGCCACCGTTGGTGGTCTATGTGCCACCGTTGGTGGTCTATGTGCCACCGTTGTGAAGAGTGGTGAGCCAGCACGCGGGGCGTAGTATCCGCACACGAACTCGATTTGGCTGCCACGTTAGTTGGAACACACACACGTGTAAAAATAGTGTACTTACACGTGCCAGGGGCTCCGCAGTCAAGGCATATATTTTATATATGCGCTCATCTGGCACAGACAGGCGTACCGTAGTACTAAGTACGTACAACGAACAAGAATGAAAGTAGCAAAGTAGCTCCCTCGCAGTATAAGATCGTCGGCACTAAGAACATGCAGCAGACAGCCTGGTACCTACTGTAAACGTCTAACTTACCAGACAGGTGCGTTCATTTTCAATGATGCCTTTCAAACGTACTAAAATACGTTAAACACTACTGTACCAATACCAGGTATATGGCACCGGGTATTGTGTGTGATTTTAGCCAAAATCAGGTATACCTGGCCACTTTTCAGCCAAAATCAGTTGCACTCTAAAAACAAGTACAAAACACACACGCTAGGACATGCCCAGCCAGCTATTGGCCAGACTGACATTGTACCTGATCTTGTCTCGAAAAGGCCAAGGTATACCTGGCTTTGTTTACTGTGTCTAAATAGCTTTCAACTGACTATGACCAACTCTGAAGCGATCAGAGAGGCCATACGTACAAGGTTTTCTCTCTGTGTATGCGTCTGCGGTCTGCGGTCTGCGGGCTCTCGGTTGGAGTTCTTGTGTACAGTATGAACTCTGTACTTTACCCTGTATACCACAGCGCGGTCTCAACTCCAAACACAAAGGGGGCAAGTTCCGCTGACCCTTTGGTGGCTCAGAACTCCCTAAGGTCTTCGACATGCATCTATGCCGAGTCTTAAACTGTCCGCCAGGCATCGGCTCTCCCCACCAGCCACCGTCCCGAACATTACCCGACTGGGTAATCGCTCCTTTCTTTGCCGAGCCACGCCCCCCGCACAGAAGAGCCGCCGTTTACTGATGGTCGTTTCGATGCTTTCGCAACATGTCATCTTGAGGTCTTCGTGTACGAGAGGGTGGCATGGTCAGTACGAAGTCGGCGCTGGAAGCCAATGACTCGCAACAGGACTTGGTGGTGAGCCGTTCGAAGCATGGCAAAGTGTTCAACTCCGAGGGTCCACCTCACACACCCGTACAGCAGGGTCTGAACCACCTCGGCCTTCAGCATTCGGACTTCCAGGCTAAGGGGGGCACTCGTCATGTCATCCAACTCCGGGCCGAACCGTTCGAGGCATGCTCGCATGAGACGAGTCCGTCGGTCGATTTCAAGCGAGAGACCGGCGTTTTCGTGGATATTACCGCCTAGGTATAAGAACTGGGCCGTCTGCTTATACCTCTGGCCTGCTGCTTCGACGACGAGCGGTGGTGCGAGGGTTGTCTGGTCTGGTGCTCGTAGAATCATTGTCTCTGTCTTACTTTCCGATACCGTGAGGCCTGCTGCTTCGAAGAAATTCACGATGACTGTCATCATTTTCACAAGCCCTTCAGCCGACTTCGAGATTATTCCTCCGTCATCGGCGTACAAACCATGCCCCATACAGCCCTTCTAACGCACGCCAACGGCTCCTGCTTCTCTGGTCCGACTACTCGAGCATCACTGAGTTGGACCAAATTCCTCACGATGGCTTCGTCTTGGCTGAAGCGTACAACTGTAGTACCACGTGGAACACAGCAGCGAAGGACACGTTGAACAGTAACGGTGACAGCACGGAGCCTTGTCGCAGCCCCTACGTGACATCAAACCATTCTGAGTGCTCGCCGTCATCCGTACGCACGTACGCACGCGAGCCCGCATGCATTCGTGAAAATTACGGAGAATAATTGTCAGAATCTTGGTTGGTACGCCAAAGCGTGTGAGTACGTCCCATAGCAGCTATTGGTCGACAGAGTCGTACGCTTTCTGCAGATCGATGAAGCAAACGTACAGGGAGGTATTCCTCGGTCGTCCGACCTCTTAAAACCGGCGCACGACGAACAACATATCAATCGTTGATCGTGCGGGGCGGAAGCCGAACTGCTGTTCCTCCGGAAGTAATCCCTCGGTCTCGCAGTAGTAGTTGCTGAGGCGGGACGCGACGATATTCAACAAAACTTTGTGCACACACGGCATTATTTCGCCTGCACCACCCCGCGTAGAGAGGTGGTCTCATGTTTGGTACGGCAAGATAATTTCATGCCGAGCAGGCGGTTCCGCGAGAATTTCCGAGAAACTCCAAATTTGGCAACGCGGGGACGGCACCAGAATAAATACTCTTCGTAGGTGCTCCCTGCCGCATGACGAAACAAACGAAATCTGGTGTCCCTCTGCAGGTCCAAGTGTGGATCCCGTGGGACCTATACCGGAAAAAAACACAACAATTCAGACTTTGGAGGCCACACGCTTAATCTTTAGGCTCATCTGAAAAAAAAGGATTTTCATAGTATAGGCAAAACACCGCTCGTGGAGCGCGTTTTTTACTTGGTTCAGTATGTACCTGGTTTTGACCCAAATGGATCAGGTATATACCTGATTTTTGGGCACAGCCCAGAAAAAAACCAACAGGTTTAGGATCGAGGATTTCGTCGAGACACATCTTTGCAATCTGTATGTGGTACAATACAGTTAGTGCTTCGATCGCGCGTCCTTTAAAACGGGATTTATATGGCCTCATTTTTTTTTTTTTTGTTTTGCTCATCCCATTTATTATCTTCGCACATCTTCTTCTCTCTCTCCTTGCAACTCGTAACTCAGATCTGGGGTCACATAGCAGGCTCTTCTCCCCCCTTCCCGCTACGGTACGTGCCTTCATTTTTTATCGCGAGAAGATTTCAGCCTTTTCTTCCCTCTTTGACTCGCATCGAATTGTGCCTACCCAAGCTGCAAGGCGCTCTCAACAATTGGATCCTTTTTCATGGGGGGTGTATACAGCAGGCCCCATATATATGCAGTATGAGGAAGACGAATATCTGAAGAAGCAAAATTCATGGGGGGGGTGTGCCTATTATACCTGGTATATTATTAGGGAAATACATCAAAAAAACATCGGGAGGTCGCACGTACACACGTGGCCAATCGGCTACCCCAAAAAACCCTCCAGGGAACAATTTGACCCTCCAGAGGGCGTGGCCACCCTCCAGAGGGTGTTTGAGGCTTGGAGGGTCAGGCCTTTCGCCCTCTAGAGGGATTTTTTTTCCTTTGGTACCCTGTACAGGCTTGTCATGTGCGCTAGCCTCTAGAGTGGGCTGTCTATATACCGCTGGAGGGCCGTGCGGCAGGTTTGTTCCGGAGGAGGGTAACGACCGTTTCAACCCTCTAGAGGGGTTTATATTGAAAACTCTGGAGGGGGGTCGGCATTTCACCCTCCAGAGCGCGTTGGCGATTGTCTAGGGTATGAGGTTTCGCCCCTCTAGAGGGAGCTCTTTTCTGATGCGACGGCTGGAGGCCTCTACTAAATGCTAGCCTCTAGAGTGATTGCGTGCCGTTCGCTCTGGAGCGCCGTGGGAAATAGTTGCTCCGGTGGAGGTCTATGTGGATGGGCAGCCTCTGGAGGCACATTGACATTGCACCCGCTGAAGGTGGAACAACATGCTACCCACCAGAGGCATTGAGATTGCGCACGCGTGTGAGGAATGGTCATGTCGCCCCCCAGGGGCATTGTGACTGCAGCGATTCGATCAGTTCCCCTCCAAAGGCTGGCTGTACCTGCCCTCCCTTGAGTGATTCGTGGCTTGCTCGAGTCTTTCTTTGGACGGAAATTATCCAAATTACCTCCCAGTGTCTTACTTGACGAAAGCTCCGGCGCTTGCGAATTGAGCATTACACGACATGGGGTGGCCGTGGCGTATACACCAGTAACAACGCGATCCTTTTGCCAAGGCTCGCGAATTGTGATGCGAACATCGAGCATAGACAGCCTATAGAATGGCGTTTCTGCCTGAGCACAAACGCTTCGCTGCAATTCCTTATATCTCGAAATATTTCAGCCTGAATTCTTGACTACTTGATTCTCGACACATGTCGCGTACTATACGCTCCGGGTCCAGACCGCACATACACACATACCGCTGCACAGCGGCAGCCTGTACCCAGCGGCCATTTTTTTTTTTTTCAAAATACGTTGCTTCAACCCCTATGAAAACAAGCTTCACAAGCATTTCGAAACCCTCAAAACCCGCCAGTCCGTTGAAGCCACACGCTGCACGCCACAGCTCTTGCCGATGGCAGCACTGGCAGCAAGCAGTTACAGGCGATATACACATTCCCGTCGCATATACTCGTAGCTCTGAGCATGTGAAATCATTGAGTCGAAACGCTGTGGGTGAGGGCGTGGAGGGGCACCTAGGCCGACAATTTGAAATACAACTACCAGGTACCAGGTACAGCAGTACGCGAGCGTCCCTCCAAAACAGAAGCCTTTTTCGAAATGGACGAGACTGGAGAGCTGGAGAGGACAGCTCTCTCCATGGACTAGACGACCAGCGACAGCGTTGATGGCAGCTATCCCAAGGTGAGAGTACTCGAATGCTACTTTCCTTGTGGGTGGGTAACACATCATGGCTTGGAGTGGACCGCGTGATATATACAGCAGTGGGTCCCCCTGTCTCAACTATTACTACTCGTGGTACTGCGCTGTGGTATCGTACAAGGGGGTCACGCTTTTTGTACGTCTGATCAGTGATAGCTCTCCTAGCCAATCGGAGCGATGCTACCAGATTTCCTTCTCGCCACCTAATTCTATCCCTCTTGTTAGACCCACAGCAGCAAGGAGATCACTGCTGCGCTCTTCATATTGTGATGCCCTGCTGGTGTACCTGTTGTACAAGTTTTTTTTTACCCCACGGCATAAATTTAAAGACCCAACGGGCTGCATTTTGAATTTTGAACTTCGAGCATCTTTTTTTCGTACGAGTATTACGTACCTGGTACGTGTATACGTACATCCATCCTGGTACTGCTGTACTCTACATCCACAAGCGGAGATTTTTTGTACAGTACGTTTGTTTGTATGATACGTATGTTAGGCATCACCTGGTGTTGTCCCATTTGGTACTTTGACCCCGCAGTGGGCCCATCCCATTCGACACCCGGCTCCCACTTGGAGGTTCAGAAAAACATGTTGTACGAGTTTTTTTATGCTCCACGGCATACATTAAAAAACCCAAACGGGCTGCATTTTTGAATTTTGAACTTTGATTTTTTTCACGTACGCACATCCTGGTACTCTCTCCGGCCACCCGCGGAGAAAATGTACGTACGTTCAAACTTGAAATTTGAGTGGTTTGTCCCCAAAACGGGACTGCGGTTCTAAAAGGGTTTTTTTTTTTTTAACAGCAGTAGGTTGGCACGTATATGTTACATTGTATTTTCCCATTTGGTCATTTGACCCATCCCATTTGACACCCTACTCCCGCTTGGAGGCGCAGAAATATGATCAACCCTCCGCAGGAACCGCCGAACGCCCACCTGGCATCCTGGTCTCATTTGGTGCCATGTGTATATAATAGGCCATGCAGATCTACAACAACTCCAATGCTATCTGCTACACATACAGCCGTTTTGAAGCTACGTGCACTGAAGAGCCTTGGACGTTCGTGGGATTTCTCTGTGTCTCAGTCCTACGGGTACTGCTGTGCTGTTGTACTGCTGTAGTTGTCTGGTAGACGTCTGCCACGGATACTCTACTTTTCTGTCTCGCCCATTAAAGGTTTTTCAACTACAGCAGTTCAACCGCATAGCGCTACCCCTGTAGCGTGCAGTTGGGGAGTGATTATCTGCAGGCGGCTTATCCCGATGGCCATGTCGGCGTCGAGAGTGACAAACACCTCATCGACGCAAACATATTCTTGTGGTTGTTTTGCATCCTTCTTACGCTGAATGCTGTCCGTATTGTGTACCAGGTCTTTTTTTTGGTGTGGCAGATGCTGCGTCTGTTCGCTTTCAGGAAAGGCCGGCTTGCGTTCAACCTTCCAAACAGACATGCAACCTACATCGGCGAAGAGGCGGACGCCGTGGCAACTTTCTGCCGCTGTCTCTGACCTTATCTCCTCGGTGAGTGCATGTCGCCACCGCTGCTGTACAAGCAGTTGACCACTGTTGGAGCTTGTTTTAGAAAGAGTTTTACCCAAAATCAGGTATACCTGGTCATTTTTAGGCCAAAATCAATTATACCAGAAACAAGTGCAAAACACACGCCAGGAGCCCTGCTATTGGCCAGACTGACATCGTCACTGATTTTGGTTCGAATTGGTCAAGGGTTTACCTGATTTATCTACAAGTACTATGTCTAGCTTTCAACGTTCAACTGATTTGGGCCTATTTTGAACCAATGGTAGGGGCCATACGTACACAGTTTTTTCTCCGCGTATGCGTGTGTGGTCCATCGGTTGCACAATTCTTGTGTAGAAACTCGTACCAGGTACGTAGGTACACATTCATGCGTACACTCGTACGCTCTGTGCTTGTACGTACCAGTAGTACTTACGTATTTATGCATACATGTCGCACGGTGATTCCATTTTTCCTTCTTTGGGGTGTACGGCAAGTATGTCAGGAGACCGCGTTTTCACCCCTTGACGGACAGCAACTTTGCCTCGACATGTCTCGACTGACACCAAACTACTGTGGTACAGTACCTGTTAGGTTTTAGTTTGGAACATCGGCCCTACATCCTTGACAGCGCACGTTTTACTCCTGATATCTTCGGTGTACGATGTACTTCAGTTGTTATGATGTGTAATCTGTTGTTTTCTATGACCTATACCCTAAATAAAACAAAATAATTCAGATTTGGGAGGCCACACGATATATATGTTGAGGCGCAGGTTTTTTTATATAGATCTCCATGGACTAAACGCCGATTGTGGCGCGCGTTTTGTACTTGGTTTTAGTATGTAACTGATTTTGGCCCAAAAATCGCCAGGTATACGTACCTGATTTTGGTCACAGCCCTTTTTGAAATATGTACCACGTAGATAAAGCTACGTAGCTAGAGGTCGGCCGCCATAGTTGGGATTTTCCGCATCCCATTTGAGAACTATACCGTGCCAGTTGTTGAAGTCGCGACGACCCAACTCAATTCCGTTGCATTCTCCCAAACGTCGACTATGTACTCTTGATTGCACTCGCACATATTCGGCCCGGCCCACGTACCATATTTCAGGTAGAACCGATGACGATGAGCCACAGCCATCAACCGACGGCGACGGCAGGTTAAAAACAAGAGCTCATAGAAGTCAGAGTGGCCCCGTCGACGACACGGAGGAAATTCAGAGGAATCCACAGGCGGGAGGAGTAGCGATGGCGAGGGCTATAGCCAAGACAGCTGTTGCGATGACGATCACCGGGGCCTGGTCGAAGAAACCTCCACTCGTGGGGATAAGTTGCCATGGACGAAGACTCTTCTTGTGTAGGTTACGGCCTTTCAGCCATAGACGACAAGGAGGGGGGAAGGGGGTGAGGCGGCTGGCGCCTGAACAGTCGTGGATGACTACTAGGATTCTGATTAGTCGGGGGGAGGGGGGGATCAGAGCATCAGGGCATGTCTGTTTTCTATCTATTGGATTGCGTTCATATTCGTTGTTTTCCCGTGCTCGATGGTGGCAGGTGTGAGTAATTTTGTTGGGATGTCCCTGACCCATGTGTAGTGGCATCTCTGTTCCGTTGCAGTGCCCGCAGGGTGTGTTTTGTTCAAAGCGCGTGTTTGGCTCACACAGGTTGCCACAATGTGATGCCCCCTCTTGTCTTCGAATGATGATACCGTCTTCGTTTTTGTATTCTGGCCAGTTGATGCTGGGAATTTCAATATCCACATCTCTGTGTCTGGCTGCTGCCTATATTGTAATTGTTTGTCGACGAAAGCTCAAGACAGGGGGGTTACTAATTTGTGAATTACGTATGATACTCGCTCAACCACGACATGTGGGGAGTTGTTATACTGTTGCCTCATCGTGGCGCATTGGTTTAGAACTCGTCAAAGAGAGGCACGGGCTTCCCCGAAGCATACGCACGTAGATGCATTGAGCAGGGAGGAGGCAGAAGGACACGCAAGGGGTAGGTTAGGCGGGTACCACGCCGCACGGTCGACATACTGTACCCATCGGTGTTTGTATGGCGTAGAATAGGTTCGAAAGGCGTGGCAGATATAGGACATCGTGTGTAAACAACTGTCCACACAGGGCCAGTTGGATTGAGCAAACATGTAGTAGATTCATAATATAAAGCAAAATATTTGATGCAACAATGTGTACTGTTTCCGCATATATATCTATAAATACAGGGGGCGCGTATGACTGTCAGCGTCTTGTGGCGGTTCACCGTACAAACCCACTAGATGTCGGTGTGGTGGGTGCGTTTTCGACTGCACTGTAGGGTCGCCCTTTTTTGGGCACCCTCCAGCGGGTACGGTCGCATACCCTCCAGAGGGTTTTGGGGGGTGGCGTCAGCCTCCACAGCGTGCGCGCCGGAAAACTCTGAACGTCGATGTGGTGGGTCTGAAAATTGCCGTGCGATAGTGTCACCCAATTTTGGGCACCCTCCAGAGGAAAAGATATTCTGCCCTCCAGAGGGTTTCTACTGTGACGCCGGCCTCCAGAGCGTGCGCGGCCGACCACTCTGTACGTCGGTGTGGTGGGTCTAAAATTTACCGCACCATAGTATCGCCAAATTTTGGGCACCCTCCAGAGGGAAAGATATTCTGCCCGCCAGAGGGTTTTTGTTGTGACGTCGGCCTCCAGAGCGTGCGCGGCCGACCACTCTGTACGTCGGTGTGGTGGGCCTAAAATTTACCGCACGATAGTATAGCCCATTTTTGGGCACCCTCCAGAGGGTAATATATCTTGCCCTCCAGAGGGTGTTTGGTGGTAGCCGATTGGCCACGTGTGTAGCTTGCAACAAGTGAGCCCCCCCCCCCCCCCCCCCCCAATTACAGGTGGGTGTCTGTTTTATACCCTATATTACTGTTCCTAAAAAGAAGGAGTTTAGCCGAAATCACGTATATCTGGCACGTTTGGGCCAAGGTAAGGTACACTGCTTTGCATTGTGAGTTAATGTGAGAACAACAACAACAAACAACACACACACACACCAAAAAAAGTACAATTCTCAGGCCAGGGCTCCAGCTTTGGGCCAGACTGACATCGTACCTGATCTTGACTCTAAAAGGAAAGGTATACCTGCATTGGTCTACTCTCTCCCAACTGATTTTGGCGAATTTCGAACCAGTCAGAGAGGCCATACGTACACTGCTGTTTTTTCTTTGCGTATGAGTCTGCGGTCTGCGGTCCCTCGGTTGCAGTTTTTGCGTATAAACCATTAATATGTACTTGTACTTGTACTTGAATGCACGAGTTTATGCATACAGTAGTGCATACGTACGCTGATTTCACTTCCGCTTATGCTTTCATTTTTTTTTTCTATTTATGGGGTGTACGAAATGCTTTATTTAGTTGTTGTGAATTCTGTTTTCTATTATTACAGAAGTAATACTTCGTATTGCAGCACAAGGGGCACACATGCGGCGGTTCGTCTGCCCCAGCCGTCGTCGAGGTGGTCTCAGGTTTTGTACGAGTACGACAAAATAATTTCGTGCCGAGCATGCCGTTCCGCGAGGATGGCCTCTAGAAGCTTCTAAGCTGGTAACGGCGGGGAGGGGGCGCCAGAATACATTCTCTTGGCGCTTCCGCCCCGGCGAAGCAGACGCACCCTGTTTCCTCTCTGCGGGTCCAAGTGGCGCCCGTGGTACCTATACCTTCAAGAAAACAGAAAAAAAAAAACAGATTTTGGAGGCCACACGCGCTATGTTCAGGCCCAGAAAAAGAATATCATGGTTGTTCATGGACTGAACACCGCTCGTGGCGCGCGCTTTTTACTTGGGTTTAGGATGCACCTAAATCTGGCCCAAATGGATAAAGCGTACCCGATTTTTGCCACTACCCTGAAAAAATACCTGGTAGTAGTGTTCAAGGTATGTTACGAGTACACGTTCCAATATTGCTCGCACCATATACATACACGTTTCAACTTTGCTGCAGTAGGGACAGACGCAATGCCATGCCGTGGGTGAACGTTCGTTCTTTCAAGGTGTACTGCATTTATTTGTGGTTCTGAGGTCCTACTGTACCCAACATATCGAGCTCACCTCCTCCACGTTATTTGTCGCAGTACGGCCAGCAGATAGATAGTGTGCCGACACCTACCTGCCTGCGACTCCGTGGCCATCGGGCATGGGATAAACACAGGAGTATTACGTGCAGCATAAATGTCAGCATACACTACTGGCGCAGTTCTCGTAGCAGTAGTAGTCGGGGTAGTACTATACATATACTTCTAGTACCAAGCACAGTAGTAGTGTAATAATAGTAGCGTACGGCAGAGTAGTTATGTCGTTCCCTTCCAAGACAGATGCAGGCGCATACGTTTAGCAAGAACAGCGCCAATGTCACAGGGAACAATTTTGCTTCACCAGTGCTGCTGTGTCGTGGGTGAACGCCGCACGCATATATTAATCCCAGTAAATAACCATAAAAAAATTATGAAGGATGCGCTACTGTACGTCATCCTTGTTTTCTGCAACCCTTTTTTTGCTGTGGGCTCGATACACGATTGATTATCCAATGTGCCTCCAGCAGAGATTGATTACAAAAAAGTTTTGTTCCTGCAGTTCTGTTTCAAAAACATATCTCCAACCTCAACAGAATGAATGCGTAAAAAAAGCCCCTTATTGGCAGTGCTAAACTTTGCCGCTACTGTGGCTGTGGCCTTGACATATTCTACTGCACGTACGACGTCTATCGCTATCCATTGCAGGCGTAGTACGTACGCGGAAGAGCAGTAGTAGCGGCCATCAGTTCGCCGAGGCGAAGCCGGCCCCCTTATATCGATGTACATCACCGACGACAACATATATATTGAGAAACGTGCCAACCGATCACCCTGCTTTGCTTTACTGCCGACAATAGACTCGTCCATTGCAGCGCCATACTGAAAATATATACCAGGTTAGGTACCAGGTACCTGGTATACAGCAGCCCTGGAGATTGTATTGCTGCTGAAATACCGTCCATTGTGTATACCTGGTACCAAGCGAGTACAAGGTACGGTCCACAGGGTGTCACACCCTAACCCTATTATTTAGCTATGTTGATTGAGGACTAGAAGTAGAACGAAAAGGTTTCATACGTTCATTTATTGTGATCGATTCGTTCTAAACTGGCCTGAAAGTCCAACGAAGCGGTTTTACTCCGTGCCCGTACATTATAGCAACCAGTGTACTTCTTTTTTGCTATGTTTTGTTTTTAGTGAGTTCCCGGCGGGGAGGGCTTCAGAGGAGCCGGATATATATGCGTTTGAGTTGAAAATGTGTGGGAAAACGAGGAAATGAGTGGGCGTAAACATACCAGGTATTTGGCACAATTCTCAAGTAGCGACTACAAGGGTATAAGAACACGCCGGCCATCGATCGGGAGTCTTCGACCAGGATCGACTGTATCGAAGATCGCAGAAACCCAAGATCCAAATTCGATTTGGTGAAATCGGGAAATTCGAGGGTTGAATGACACACGCATGTATGTGCAGCTGACAACTAACTATTAATAATCGATTGAATGGGCATCTCTCAACATTGCTTCTTACCATACTCACGGGCATTTTACTGCTACTCGTACTGCAGTTAGTTGTCACAGCGAGTTTTCAACTTCCTGCCGCTGTCAGCCGGCTATTGCCTACCGGTATTTCAGTGCAGCTTTTCTTCCACACAAACATGTTTATGTAGCGACCATAGACGGTTCTGTTGATGTTCAGGGTGTGATCTGTAGTTGTCTAGGGTTGTGATAATTTTTGCTTGCTCCATCCCATCGAAGGCAACTCCAATAGCACCGTAACATACGTGTCTATGCACATATGTACTATATACTATATGTATGGGCCGATCTACTGTTGTTGTTGTTGTTGTTGATATACCTACACACATCAAACTCGCCGATAAACGCACGAACACTTCGACAACATTCCAGGGAACAGGCGCGAAACTACTATTATTAGTGTACGTTACACGGCCGACCCCGCGTACATAATGTAAATGATAAATTTATGATCGATACTCCTACTGTATAGTAGTGTGAAATGTAACGTCCCCGACATGCTGCAAAAAACAGAGCGCGGAGAGCCTGACATACCATTATTTGACAAGCACGTGGCGAGGGCGTGTAAATGTTGGCCAAGAGCACATCAACTACGATTACATCGAAGGGGCATACCCGAGCCAGAGTGCAGGGTACGCGCTCGTAGAGTAGTATTAACAGTGACTCCAGGTACAGTAGATACTAAGTCTTCGAATTGCAAATGTTCGCCACTCACATTCAAAAGTGTGTCGTTGTTGTGTGCTGGTATCTTGCTAGGCTGCTGTGCACTAGTGGTACCCCAATATTAATAGCAGCTTCCTGTACTGCCGCAGAAGAAGCTAAAATAGCTTTCTGAATCAACGAGTGAGTGCCAATGATTGCTGCTGCTGGTGTGGGCGCAGCCCTCAATGTAGCCGGAGGCAGAGAATGAATGGTATTACTCCTGCTCTACGCCTACTTGCTTTGCCGAAGAGATTTTTTTTTTTATGGTTGCAAGTGATGTGAGTACAGCATAATAAGCTTTTCCGTGTTTTGCTTTTCCGCTTCCCCTTTTGCCTCCACACCCACCCCTACTCACTATTACTATATACTATTTTGTCCTTTGTTCCCCTCTACTACTACTACTACTACTACTACTACTACTACTACTACTACTACTACTACTCCTACTACATTTTCACAGAAATTTCAAGTGAGTGTTTCATCTTCCACAAGGGCGCAAGAGGAGAGTATGCCAGAAGAAGCATTCCTTTCCGAATATCACAATACATACGTTAAAGTATGTAAATAATCGGATCATTCATGGTGGTTGTTGTTGAGACTGTACGACGAGTAGTATCAACCATTATGATGGATACATGGACGTCCACCGGTCGCACGCTCCCGTCACTGGTCATGCCCGACATAGCGTCGAAAAATGAAGGCCATACTTGTAGCCAAAAATGGTGAGACTGCTGCTCTACACACTGCCCACGGGGAATGTGGGCAGTGGGAGAGCGACTGCGGTATACAGATACTCGTACATGCAATCTCCTATTTGTTGTATAATATCCAACCCACATGTGATCCGTGAACAGTTGGTGGTGCCGATATACGGTACGTAGCTCCGCGGACTCGATACAACACACGACACACAGACGGACTGCAAAACATATATATATATATTCATGCTGCGATATCGGTCGTTCCGCTTTTACCCGATACACAGAAAAAAACAGCGATAATCAACCGCGCCATCTTGAATGACTAACGATGCACCCTGCAGAGGCGCAGCTGCTGCTGCTGCTGCAGAACCCTTGGTTGGAAGAGGAAACCCTCGTGATTCCACGACAGGGTGGGTTGTGAGGAGCGTACCGGTGTGTTGTCTGACCAGTCGAGTAAATCGGGTATATTGGACCTATGAATCAGTTGTGTACTGTATGATACATATTAATAGTAATATTTTAATCTTATGAAATTTAAAATACGTCATCAGTTTCTGAAGCCCGCAAGTAAATTTCCCAGTAAGTACATGCTACGAGAAGTTGATTACAACAATATAAATCTCTTGCACATTGTCGGATGGCAAAATAAATAAATAAATAAAATATAAATCTCTTCATTTTTTGGAATGTTTGTGGGAGACGAATGAATGTTGAAGCTTTACGCTACACATAACATCATAGGTATAGGCCGGATGTCAACCCCACTTAGTCTAATAATATCTTTTGATAACAAGGGCAGCACAGCACAGCAGCAGTAGCAGCAGCGCACGAGCACCTCTAACCGTCGGGAGGATGTCGAAAACACGAAGACTAATAATGATGAATGCCTGACGGACAAACAGTCCCATTATTATTAATAAGCACGATCGGTTGATCGTTCTGTGGGCTCTACACACCTAACCATTCGTTCCACCCATCGACCTTCATCTACGTAGTAGCCGTCGTAGGGCACATACATTCAAAATAGTGTCCGTGCTGAAGTAGCGGCAGCAAAAACAAGTGTGGTTTATCTGCAACCACGAAGTACGACGAGTGAAAAAACACATGCGCAACGCACTGGGTACAAAACACGGGACACGAACATACACACACTTCTTAAGTTAAAGCCCTCCTACTCGTATGTATGCAGTAGACAGTGTGCAGACAACAAGGAATACCAAAAGTGAAATAAAAACAACGATGCTCTACGTATACCAGCCCGCAAACAGAGAACAAAACTATTGTAAGAGGAAGACGGAGGAAATTACGCGTCCTGGAGTATTTCGAACACTGGTGTTACGTAAAGGCGAATCGACCCAACTCGAAGTACTCTGTTGCACAGGGTTAGCACTGCAAAAATTTTCGAACTAGCCGTACCGATATATATATTAACAACAACAACGAGTGGAACAGGATGTCAGTAACAGGGAGGGAACCACGTCCCAAGAGGAGGTTTCGTGCAAGTTGGGACGGAGATGTTGATTAGGGGAGAATGCTTGGTACGGCCAGAGACACACAGAGAGCGAAACGGTGGGGGTTATTTCCTCGGTACGAGCGATAACAGTATCGGACAGTACCACCCTTTCTGCGCGTTTGAAGGTACGCGCAGCAGAAATGCATTCGTCGTTATTATGGGCAGTGGATTGTCGTTCAATGCTTCTTCTTCGGAAGCGTTATAGATTTGACTTTTAATTTTGAGGTGGGAGGAGGCCATGATCGGCGTTGGAGCAACACGAAGAAGTGAGGGCAGCGAGAGCAAACCTACCGAGAAGAGAGAGACCGAGACGGTGGGGGGGGTGGGGGGGGTTTTCTTGGGTACGTTCGTTCGATCGATAGCAGAGTCTCTCTCCGAGAAGAATGGGCCTCAGACTGCAAACAATGCCGCACAACCTTATGCACGTCGGAATATATATACGGTCAGAAGTTACAACTCAGTCATTTTCAGGGACAGCGGGTTGTCTTTCGATGTTTCTTGAGAATTATTTGGAGGGAGGACTTAGCCCTTGCGTTCGGAGGGGGCAATCACATATTTCAAAGCAGTAGTGACTGGGGGAAGGTAGGGACGACGACCGAATTACAGAGAAAGCGGAAAGGCGGGAAATAATTGCCTGGTGCACGACCGATAGTATGCTATCAATAGTATAACGTATGACAGCAATACCCCGCGACCTTCCAGTTCGAGTTTGTCGAATAGTCGAGACAATGGTTGGTATACGCCGTTGTGGAAACAAAGGGACAAATGCCAACGAATGGTTAATTTAGTTTGATTGGCTTAGGTTTACGGTTACCGTACGGTTGCTGTGAGGGCGAGTCTAGTTCGTATCGTACCTCGTACACCGTTTCCCTCAACCATCCGATCGAAGTATACGTCAGCTCCCCTCCGCATGTCCGACCTTCTGTCTGTTGAAGGCTTCGCGCAGCAGTCACAAAGCATCCCAGTTCAAGGTACTAGATTGATGGACAGCGGGTTCTCGTTTGATTTTCCATCGGAAGTGTTCGGGGAGGGCGGGTTGACCCTTGCGGTTGGAGGTGACAAGGCTAGGGTTGCGATAAATTGTGGTTGAGGTGGTAGGGGGTTAAGGGGGCCGTGCTACAGAGAGAGAAAAATATTGTAGGGCTCTTTCCTCCGTACTGCCGACAGCAGTAGTATCAGACAGCAATGCCGCGCAACCTCCTGCACGTTGAAAATCACGCGCAGGAGTTACAAACAAGGCAATTAATTATTATAAACAGCGGGTGGTCGTTTGTTACTTCTTCGGAAAGCTGGCGGAGAGGACTCTGCCTCTGCGGTTGGAGGTAGCAAGGTTAGAGTTGGAGGAAGCGATGCGTACGGAGCGTGGGTAACGAAGGCTGGGCTACAGTAAGAGGGAGAAGGTGGGGGCGTTCTCCTAGGTACCACCGATAGCAGCGTCAGGCAGCAAATCCAACGGAAGGCCTGGGCGATAAAACGTACGCAGAGCAGTTACAAACCAGCCATTTTTATAGACGTCGGGTTTCGGCCGATGCTTCTTAGGAGGTGCATGGAGGGGAGACCTTGTCCTTGCGATTGGAGGTGGCAAGGCCAGGGGTGGCAGCAGTAGTTGGGGAGATGGGGTAACCAGGGCCGGGCTTCGGAAGGAACGAGACGGCGGTGATTTCTCCCTTAACAAGACTGGTAGCAGTGTCAAGCAGTAATACCGCACAAATGCCTGCAAGTTGGATTTTACGCGCAGCGGATACAAAGCAGCTATTTATATGGATACCCGGTTGTTCTTCGATGCTTCTTAGGAAGTTCTAGGGGGGAAGGGCGTATACTTATTTGTCGCTTGTATTAGTCGCTTGACCATAAACCACGCATCCCTTTCGAGACGGAGCACCGTGGTAGTGTTCGAGGAAAGGGAACTTGGCCCTTGCGATAGGAGGTGGCAAGGTTAGGGGTGTGCAGTAGTAGTAGTTGGCGGGATGGGGTGGCCAGGGCTGGACAACAGAGGGAGCGAGACGACGGGTGCTCGCTCTTTAGTAGTGCGACCGGTAGCAATATGAGCCAGCACTACCGCACAACCTCCTTCACGTTGGAGCGTACGCGAAGCAGTTACGAAGGAGGTAGTTTAACGGATACCGGGTTGTCCTTCGATTCTCCCAGGGTTCTACACTATTTGACTTTTTCGTGGCATGGCCATGGTACTAGCCGTGGCATACCATGGCATCCCCACGGCATCCCATGGCGCGGCATAGGACTACATGGCGCCGTGGGGGGTGTCGTGGCATGCCATGGGTGGCACTATGGCAACCCTAGCGGGATTCCCACGGTATGTCGCGAAAAAGGACAATAATTAACGTATTTCTCAGGAAATAAATGTTGAAGGCGTACTTACTTGTTGCTTGCCGTAGTACTTTGACAGTAGACCACGAATCGATTTCGAGACGGAGCAACGTGGAAATGTTAGGGGGCAGGGAACTTGGCCCTTGACGTTGGCGGTCGCATGATTGGGAGCGAGAACATGAGTTGTGTTAGGTGGTTGATCAGGGCCAAGCTACAGAAGAAGCACGATGGGGGAAATCTTCCCTTATTACGACCGATAGCAATAATATCAGACAGCAATACGTAACAACAATTAATTGGGCAACAGTCCTAAATCTGACATTTTTAAAGAAAGCGGGTTGTCGTTCGACGCTTCTTCGAAGTGTTTGAGGACATTTAGCCCGTGGACTCAGGAGAAGGAGAACAGGGAGGTACATCTAGGTTTCGTTGTTTCAAGTTGTTGGAACAATCGTTTCACTCTGTGTTCCTTGTGGTTTGGATTTTCAGTTATTGCATTATTTTTTGGGTGTATGTTGACACTCACTGTTTGGTCCCATTTTTTCCATCCCATTTATTATCTTCGCCGTTCTTTCCTCTCTCCCTCCTATTAAAAGTCGTAACTCAGATCCGGGGTCACACCGTGGGATTGCCTCCCCTCTCTCCGCTACGGTTCGTGCCTTGACTGTCGCTACGGCTCGTGCCTAGCTTGTGTATCGCGTTGATACGTACTTTAGCCAATTCTTCCCTCGTCGACTCGGGTCGAATTGCGCCTACGCCCACACTAAGCGCTCTCAGCAGTACATTCCGAGATACTTCTGCAAACAAATTCATCACATTGATTGGTGGATGGTAAATAAATGAAATAAGAACAAAATATATATATATATATATATATATTGATAGTATGGAGATTAATAGTAGTAGCATTGATAGTAATAGTCATACAATAATAGAGTATCAGAAGAGTAATAATAATAACAATAATTATTAGGATGATAATATAGTATACCAGGTATGGAATATGATACCCACTTCGCTCTCGACGAAGCACACGACTTCCGAGTTCTCTGCGCGCTTGGAGACTTTTTTCTCGACGCGAGGAAGACCCTTTACCGTTTGCTTCTTCCCGTGTCGTGCCCGGCTGTTTGGACCTATCTGACCCGAGTAGGCCTGCTGAGTGGCCTGCTCTAGCGCTCGTGCGGCGGCGTAACAGGTAAGCGCAGAAGAAGAAGCTTTCCAAACCTGCTCAACGTCGGCACCTTCGTGACTATTAATAGTGTATTCAGATTTTGTAAGAGGTAATTTTGTAACAGGTAATAATGCTCATCAGAGGGTACTACTACAGTAGTACTGTCAAAATAAGTTTCGATTGTAAATACATACGATTCAACCATGGCAACACTTGCAATATCGTATGCTTACGGCCGTAACTATTGAACACATATAACACCTGACAGGTGAAACGATGTACACGTGACCGCGGCGTCGAGGTATACGTCGACGGCAGTAGTAGTAGGAGTTTATTTTTAATTTGGCGAAAATGCCAAAATCAGGTATTATACCTGATGATCCTTTTGATGAGCCGAAATCGGATACCTGATGATCCTTTTGAGCCGAAATCGGGTATACTAAAACCAAGTAAAGACAGCGCGCCACGAGCTGTGTTCTGTCCATGAGAGTATGGTAAAAACAATATTGCCCCTAAAGCATTAAACGTGCCACATGGCCTGCAGTTAGTTTCTGAATTGTTTTGTTTTCCTTAGCGTGTAGATGATACCACGAGTACAGAGTTTATACGTTCACAGGGAAGAATTTCAACGGAGGGAGGGCAGACGCATAAGGAGAGAAAAAACAGGCAGTGTACGTATGACCTCTCTGATTGGTTCAAAGTTGGCCAAAATCAGTTGAAAGCTAGACGGATTACAAAAAAACAGGTATACCTTGGCCTTTTCGGGCCAAAATCGGTTACAATGTCAGCCTGGCCAATACCTGGTAAATAGCAGGGCTCCTGGGGTGTGTGTTTTGTACTTTTTTTTAGCATGTAACTGATTTTGGCCGAAAAGTGGCCAGGTATACCTGATTTTGGCAAATACCGTTTATTATGTTTTTATTAATAGCAATATTATAGTAGGAGAAATGACGACTATTTCGGCCAAATTTACTCCGAAACTACCAGAAGATAGCTATGTATTGCCCCGAAATGGCCCGAGAACGTCCCGCGTTAAACCGACAAACCGGTATACCAGGTACTACTGCCTGCTGTATAACTAGGTTTATTGGTGTGCATGGCGTCCATCTTTTGTTCGCGTCGTCACTCACCACCACGTTCTTGCGCATGTATTCGTATTTGTCTACGACATATATATATATATATCGTCTTCGAAGATATATATGTATACAACCGTACCAGGAGCTATGAAGTACACACCGGAGAACTCCCCTCCCGTGGGAAACTGTACGTACAACCTCGGGATGTTTTTTCAAAAATAGACATTAAGCCCCGCCCCTCAATTCGGCAGGTAGGTGGTTCTGAAGCAGAATTTGTCTTTCTCGACTGCGGCTCCGCACATGCCCGTATTGGTCGAGGATATGCCATAGATAGGCAAACAAAGGCGACAAATAAAATGCGACACTACATACTTACTGCCAAAATGTCCACACATATGCATCGTAGTTGAGTCAAGGGTAGAAGAAAACAAACGAAAACGACACGACAACAACACACTGCTGTAAAAAAAGTCACGAAGAGGTCGAAGAAAAGCAGGCTACATGTCATATGAGTACGCGTTTGTTTCCAACAAATTCATATTGTTTGAGTGCAGATAAGTTTAGGTTTGATTTGCAGTAGTAGTAGTGAATATAAACAACTCAATGAAAAGTCTGCACTATTAATAGGAGTCGATGATCGTCATCATGCATCGAATCTCCAAACAAAATGTCGAACTCCGCGATGATTGGAGAAACAAGGAACCACTTTTTATATCAAAATCTTCGAGGAAAGCTGTAATTATTTATTTTCCGGTTGGTTTGGAAATGCTATCTGACCAAAACAATTAAATAAATTGACTTCGGTTTCAATTTAATTATTTCGTACTGGAAATAGAGGTACTTATTTATTTTCCGTCTTCGGGCACACGAAAATAAACTGGAATAAGGCGTAGAAATCAGTTCGGAAACCAGCGGAATTGTTCATAATAATAGGCTGTTTCATAATATATATGTTGTGTTTTTAAATCTTCGAAAGAACATATTTTGAACAGATTGTCCTGCTCATTTATTTATGTATCACAAATTGAATCGAGCTTTCTGGCGCCGATCGAGGAACAGGATATATTTTGCGGTGTAATTCCGACGTCATGTCTTGTTAGATGAAAACAATTCGCGAACGACGGGGGGTCTCCAAGGTCGGCATTCCGGACAAAAAAAACCCACGCCGACGCTCCGCACTCTGCCTGGGGGAACGCCCACCACCTCCGCTTCCCGCGCCTCGCGTCCTCGCCCTCTGTATCGGACAAGTCCTCGCCGTCGTCAAAGATGAGGTTCCACGTGCCTAGAGAGAACGGGTGGGCTTGTTGGGCGTACACTACTGTGATCAAGGCCAACAAAGTCACAGCGAGTGGAGCCGACCTCCAAACGTCATCAGCATCCCCGACCTCACCAGAAGCCATTCGTCCAGCAGAAAACGGGTGCACCACCCCAACCAAGCTGGGTATTCTTATGTCTGCGGTGGTGCCTAACACAACCCTCCGTGGGCGGTAGTGTCACAGCGAGTGGCGCCGGGGCGAATGGTTTAAGGCGTTGCGACTCTCGTGACCAGCGCTATGAAGAGGAGCATACGGCGCAAGACAACTGCTCTGATCAGTGTCATGCCTCTGGTCTATTTGTATGGACAGAGGGTAATATTTCAATACACCTGTATCGCACTGCCCATAAAGCACAAAAAAAACTCCCGGCAACAAAGACACTGGAGGCACGTCTGCCACCGTTTTTTTTCTCGACGATGTCTCATTTTTCTGCTCAAGCTCCGAACATTTCCATCGAGCCAAAATATGCAAGACAGATAGACAGATAGGAGTGTCTTGGTGCACTCCCTTGAGTGTTGAATGAGACAGCAGACTGTACTTCCCGTGTGCGTGCTTCTTCGAGGCGGACCTCATCGCTGGAGTTTGATGATATTAAATGTGGTTCCAGGCGGTTGGAGTTTGATAATATTAAATGTGGTTCCAGGCGGTTGGAGTTTGATAATATTAAATGTGGTTCCAGGCGGTTGGAGTTTGATAATATTAAATGTGGTTCCAGGCGGTTGGAGTTTCGGTTGCTCGCACTGACTGTCGTCATTTGTTTTTTTTCAGTAGTTCGTTGTGAAAGGAGCAGTAGGAACGCAGGAGGAGCTACTACTACTACTACTGCTGCATTCACTCACTCGTACATACGACGTACGGATGTAGAGAATATTCTCGGGTTTTCTCTTGCTGCTCGTTCTAAGACCACGGCCATAGTCTAGGGAAATCGAGTCAAGCGCACTACGTACGTGGTGTCTGTATGTGAATGAGAGAAAATGGAGTTATCTGTCACACTTTTTTCTTTTACTTTTCCTTCTTCATTTTCGATTTTTTTTTTTTTTGTGTTTTTCTGTTTCTTTCTTGCATAGAATTTCCACGTCCTGCCCGTTGTGTCCAGTATGTCCAAATGGCACTGCATTGTCGAATCAGCCTACTGCATAATAATGTAGTATCTCTGTGGCGTAGTTTTGTGATGACATAACTTGGACCTCTCTAGGACTGAAGGATCAGCACGGACACGGGTTGTGATGGAAACCGACGGGTATGAATAACGGTTCAATGTGAAGAACACACGCACTGGCGCTAAGAAGGCGGAAGCACGCGAGACGAATATTTGTGTACAGCATATATATTGGGAGGACTCGCTCGCACAGCTTCTTTTGCGTCCCTCCTTCTCGATACTTGGCTATGTACAGTACAAAAAAATAAAATTCAAGCGTTTTGGACCAAACGTTAAAGCTTGAGCGACGACATCCGCCCCGAAGGAAGACATGGAAAGTGCTGTCACTTTGGCACACTCACAGGAGTTCCCCAAGGAACCCATAGTTTCCCTGAATACTTCTGGCTTGATGGATTCGTTCGGAGCCAGAGCACAAAAACCAATGACCCCAGAAAAAATATCGGTGGTAGATGTGGTTTTAGTGTCTTCGTTGTCGAGAGTTTCGGCGATATCATTACTTTGTGGTCAGCAAAACAAGGGTAAACAGCCCCCCCGGGCGCATCTTATAGGGTCAGGGAGAATCTCCGGTGTGGAAACTCTTCATCCTCGGGTGAGGAGCTCGTGATGAGGTTTAGGGAACATTCAATGTTTACCGACCACTAACATGACCAAACAAAGTCTAGGCCAAGTTACATGCGATACCTGTCGTAACAACCTTCTGCCTCTTGGGTCCCGTCTTGCCCGTCGTTCCCTTAGATCGTGTGTGGTGCTTCTTTGATAGATAGTTGCATCTGGCTGCTTGCAACAACCGTCTTGCAAAGATTCACTATCTATCTGCGTGACCCGACCCTCCCTGTAGCAGATCACTTCTCCAACACTAACAAATATCAGGTTAACCAGGCTGAGAGATCTAACAAGTGCGGGGTAATTTAAGTGCCTGAGGGTTGTACGCGGTTGTATCATGGTGAACTCTGGTTGATCGAAGAGCGTCACAGGAAATTGGAGTGTTTGCGAAACGGTTGCAGGATATCTGAGTGTTCGCAAAAATGTGAAGGGGTTGTATCGCGCTGTTCTGTTTGCATCATCACGTTCGGTCTGGTTACGATGTATCGTATACATGTGTAGATGCACCTTTTTTTGTTTTTGCCAGATTGATATTCTGGTCATACTTTCTATGCTGTTATGTATGTGCATTGCCTGGTGCCCGTCCTAGTTGGTGAGCACCGATTTGCAGGAATACTCGTTGCTCCTGCTGCGTTTTCCTGTTGCTCGTGCTCGTCTGTCTCCTCGTTGTTCATGATCGCACGAATGCATGTCCGATAATGAACGACTGCATGCTATTGACCACTTATTGTTTTCAAAACCAAATGCAAACGACAGGCGTCGATACAAATCAAAGATGACGAACATATAGCAATAATACGCATACTCCACAGTGCCGTTTTCCTGGTTAGATGATACCGGAGACTACTTATTATTTTATTTGCCTTCTGACAATGTGCAGGGCGTTATCCAGTCAAAATGAAAAAACTGACATAATTCATCGAATACCACTAACTTCATCGAACCAATTCTCCTTCCCTGCGTGTACTCACTTGCACCCCCACCATTTACCGAGATATTGTACCTACTATGTATCTATACGCCACGCTTCCTACTCCGCATCTACATTCCACCCCCACGCCATGGGAAGTAGTCCTCCCTCCTCCTCCCTTCTCCCCCTGGCGGCCTGGCGGTCTCGCAGGGCGAGCTTATATCGGTGCACTCTGCGCGAGGTCGCGACCTTGGTAGTCACCGATATGACCTGGAAAAGGTGCTCCTTACAAACCCCTTTTCTTGCTAAAGATCCCCCGTCCGTTCCTCCAACGATGCTCGCCGCCACCTGGTCGATGAAATCGCTACCTTCCGTCCCGAGGCGTCCAAAGCTTTCCACCGCGAGGGTGACAAGTTTATGGCTGCGCTCGTCGAAGGACACTTGTCCTGCACGAGCGTAGTGGTTGCGCTTTCGCGCCTCAGAAGTGGAAGCGGCTGAACCGTCTCGATCAGCGCTGCCAGCCCGCATGTGGACCCTCGCTTGGGGGTCTGCATGCGTGACGTCGAGGAGTATCGCCTTGTTGCGGTACTCTGACGACGTAGCGTCTCGGAGGCCTCCCCTCTCTATCACTATGTCCATGCGGAGGTTTCTATCGGCGTTGAAGGGCGCTCCGCTTTCTATTTGGTGGCGGGACAACCGCTTAAAGGTGCGAGACAGCGCGTGGACCAGCGGCTGATGCTGGTTAACCCGTGCGCCTGCTCGGTGGCATGTACGCGCGTGACGTGTGGTGACATCCGTCGCTTCGCAGCAGGGGCACCTCGCCGCTATGGGCTCCTCCATTCTCAGGAAGCGCCGTCCCATAGACACGAACTCAGAAGCCGGTATGATACGTGCCATGTCCACGGGCCTTGCCCGAGACTAACGACGTTGGGTCTACTACACTGTGTGGGCGGGCAAATCCCTAACCCTAACCCTATCCCTGACGAACGATGAACCCCTCGACAGCACTGTGCATTGTAGGCAGGCCGACATGGAAATCTTACGAAAACCGAGTACATTTTGGTAACGAGAATAGGTTATTACTGCGAGGATTAGAGTAAGTAATATATTAATCGTCGTACATACGTTGCGTACATCTAGCAAGGCACCGACATCGACGAATCGACTATATACATGCACTCCCCAACGGAAAATACGATACACTTTTAGTTCTCTTTGATATCTCCGGTCGCACTGTTCTCTGTGTAGCATTCCAGACAAGCTTTGTGTTCGAGTATCAGGCACAAAAGGTGAAGGATCGAAAGTCAAACATAAATGGATCGGAAAAGAAAACGACGCCACGTTGCTGACCTTACGCCCTATGGGTCATTCGGCGCGAATAAATCCAAAAACGCGCAAGATCGAGAGAGCGAAGCCACCAACACAAACGCAGCGGCGGTAACAGGCTGCCAATATTTTACGAGTGTGTCTGCTTGTGATAGTCGCGGTTTTGAATTGCGGATTGCGAGAGCTGTACATTAACAATTTCCACAACCCCAGCATCTGCAGAAGCGGGCACGCTTGAGTGAAAGCGTGAGACTTGGCTCGACGCAAGTCGTCTCGAGTTAGTCGCATTCGCCGTGCTGCTGGCGTTTCTTGAGTGCGGCGGGATTTCGTTTTGTTTCTATTTTGTTTCTCCCGAGCGCACAAGGCCTACTACGACATGTATGTATGGGGAAGCCTTGCATCATGTACTTCTATCCTACTGCTGCTGCAGCACTTGTTTGCAATACAACTTTAGGGTCCACTCATGCACTTGCACACAACAGAAATGCTGTGCACTCTCTGTTTCCTAATTTACTCTACTTACTTGTACATGCACCTCTCTACTTGGGTTTTTACAGGGTCGACGTTTTTCTGCAGCAGCCGGTGCAGTCTGCCTACGACACGATCACGAGCACGTACCGTCGGTGAACAGTTAACTCGATCAAGTGAAATGAAGAAGTGTAGACGAGAACGTGCAGGTGGAAGGCAATTCATGGGGAAACACACGTGTGCCAATCGCATCTTCGCTTGTACGTGGTACATGTTGATAAGATCGACTAACTTATTTGGCACATAAAGTCTAATGTCTGGGTATTGGTAGTGCTTTGCTCCCTGACAGTAGTAGCGGTTGTGAATCCGTTATGGCTGAACCGCGCAGAAGCAGTCTTGGCTGATCCTTGCGCCCACAGCCCACCGAAACATATAAACAATGATCTTCACAAATAGTTCACGCGCACCGCGCTAACTGTGGACTGACCGTAAGTGTCGGGTGTGGTTGGCATGGACCGTATACCTATAATGATTGTGCGCAACAATCAAGACACGTGGAAACCTTCATTGACAGAGGGCGCAACACACAAAATCACCATCATCATCTTGTTCTCAGAGGAGTAATAACGTCGGTTATAACCCATGGTGTCTGCTTGAATATTATTGAGACAATGCACAAGCTGCACGCGTCGTACAGCTTATGGTTTGATCTGAACAGTACTCTTCACATTGCTCTCACTCAATATATGCACCACTTTTGCTTGCGCGACCGGTCACAATTGAAGCCCGCTAGACGTATTTCGTCTCGGGCGGATCCAACTCGCACCCCCTACTCATTTTACAAAGAAGGTTATTTTGCGTCGGCTGGTTAAAGTCGTGGCAACGCTCGTCTAGTACACAGCGGTTCACATGCTGCCCCCCCACCTTTTGGTCCAAACAACTGTTTATATGTTACCCTAAGTTCATACCAAGTACAGGAAAACGCACGAAAATCTCGATGGCAAAGATGACTGTATGTACTGCAATGTTTTGGTGCCCCCGGATCTCGAGCAGCGTCATGTTCTGCATATTTCCTATTCCAACCTAGGGTCGTCGGCGACTCACTCTGCCACACGCTATACGTTAGACCTGCAGGGCTTCCGCTATCCACGGAAGCGCGCAGTTTGCCCCGATGGGCGTATACTTCTCTCTTCCCTGATGACACCTGCGTCCCCACCCGTGAGACGCGGGATGTGGGTAACACGCTCTATGTTAGCCCGAATGTGATATATAAATGACGATAATTGAATTGGCGCTCTCTCGAGCACTGAACAAAAACAGGAAGTGTTTTACTCGGTGTTTCAGTACGCCTCGATATGGCCGGCCTTGTTGCTCAAACACCAAGACAACCGCGTTGTTTTCCGCCTTCATGTCCGCGAGGGCATCGTACTACTTCAGCGATGGATTACGAAAGGGTACAACCGTTCCTATATGGATACAATGAGGGCATCAATGTGGAGATGAACTTGGAGCGTCGCCGGTACGTTTTACTAGGGTGGCAGCAGACTAGAACAACTCGAAAGAGAAACGGCCCTGCTCGAAGGGTATACCCCAAACTGCAGGACTACGTAGTAGAATTGGTTTCATCCTAACATATTTCCTAAACTACTCCCACTCGTATGATATCCAGTACCCCCCGCGCCTTCGACATCCTGCTACGGATAACTGGATTGACCCCCGACGTCACTGTATTGCGGATATCCAGTTCGTATACTTTGCGTTGCCTAACAGCCAAAATGCGACTATTTCACACAGGCGAGTATAACCTATGAAGGTAAGAGCATATGCTGCGTTTCACAATGGAAACTAAGACATTGACTAGGCCAATGCAAACACAGAGAAAGACAGCACGGTACCGTATCCAGCACTCGATCAAAGTATTCCTACAAAACCCCGTGTACCAGCTGCTCATACCCCCCCCCCCCCCCCCCCGCCCCCCCCCCCCGTGAACCCGATAAATTTCAGTTGGAAGTGGGGAGAAGATGAATTGCCGATCGTAAGCCAGTATACGTACCTTGGCGTAGAGATCTCAAAACACTGCTCTTGGGATACACATATAACAAAAGTTATAGGAAAGGGTACAACCCACATAGGCAAGATGGATGCGATCCTAACAGACTCGCGCCTTGACGCCAGGATTAAGAGATGTATCCTAATGAATGTGATAGTACCAAAGCTAGAATATGCAGGAGAAGTATGGGAAGGGAATGCGAATCTCGTAAAACAGTTGGACACTGTACATATGACAGCAGCTAAAAAATCCTAAGATGCTCAAGTACGACTAGTATTACAGTATTTAGAACAGAACTGGGAATGCACCCCCTCCAGACAAACAGGGATATTAGAAAGTGGAAACGGCAATATAAAGTGAGGAACATGCCAAAAAAGAGGTTGCCGGCCATAGTTGATAGAGCTGTATGGGAGAAAGTAACAAAAGAGCGAGCTGGAATAAGGTGAGATAACGTAGTTGAGAAAGTATGGAAGGATATAGGGGGAAACAAAGAAAAGGTGATGTTCGCAGTTTGGGAAGTACAGGGCAGAAGTAGAAGAAAGGATAGAAAGAAGGGAAAGTCTAGCGCTACGAAACCAGGTGGAATCGGAAAAAAAACACCCAGAGATAAACGGGAGATTGAGGGAAGGAATAGGAATGAAAACGTATCTGCACGGCCCAATGGGCTTCGCGAACACGCTGAAGCTGCGCTTTCGTGTACGTGACCTGGACCTGCCAGAAAGAAGAACTAGGTATACCAGTAGCCGGGAGGAGGAGGAAATAGATGCACAGATGTGCCCGTGTGGCAAAGCAATAGAGAGTAGAACTCACAGAGTAGGATAATGTGAAATATACAAGGAGGAACGGGATGTGTTAGAAGAGATGAGGGAAATAGACGAATGTGACATAGAGAAGTTTGACACATTAGATAGCAGGGAGAAAACGATCACTATCCTAGGAGATAAATGGTGGCCACAGGCGGACAAATAGGAAGGGGATAAGAATAGCTAAAAGTTTCTATGTAAATATATATGGAAAAAACGTATGAGCGCCCAATTGTTGGAGGTGTCTCTATTAGGAGTAAGAACGGTGCTCCGTCTCGAAAGGAATGCGTGGTCAATGGTCAAATGACTAAGGCAAGCAACAAATGAGTATGCCCCCCACCCACCCCCCCAAAGCTATGACGCGTTCCGGTATCATAGGGATGCGAGGGTCAATGGTCGTATGACTACGGCCATGCATGACATCGAGTACACCCCCCCTACTACAACACTAACGTCAATATTGCGGCCGTCAACACTTTGCCATAAAATCTACCCGCGCGTCGAGCAGATGCATGTATTGTTTTCTACACCATTTTTATCCCAAGCACGTAGAAAAATTAGAAAGCCGGCCGCAGAAACTCCTCTGCCTGGAATGAAATTGGCAGGTCATTGGATTCAATCAATCAGTCAGCCTTGATGTGAACTGGACTCTGCAGCCTTCCTCGCTTCCTCCCTCAGCAAGGATTGCTGGGTATTTGAGCAGATTGACCCACCAAAAGGGCCGCCAACGCTACTGTAGCTCAGGAGAAACGCACCTGATACTCATGATGGCGGGCGCATCATGATAAAGGTGGCACCGTACCATAATGAGACAGAAAACAGTGAAAACGTTGCATATTGAGCTGAACGGTGACGACTTGCTTTAGGGTAAACCCAGCCGGAATCCTTGCCACGTCACGGCCGTAGATTCACTCGGCAGCACGATACCCAACAGATCAAGTCCCACACCCAACATGAATTTCATATATATATATCATCGATGCAGCTAACCTTCCGTACGTATTTTTAAAACGCAGACAGGCCCACTCCTTTTAACGTCTACATAGTCTTGATACCTGCCCTTGGAGCGGAGGGCCTACTCCACTGCCTCGAATTCCTCTGTGCTTACTAAATCAAAACGCATATCCCAACTATAGGGAACAACATGGATGATATGCGCCGTGGGTGTTGGGGTAGCGCTTTCTGAGAGGCTGCACGGCATGGGTAACGTCGATCCGCACACACGTCCAAACCCTCCGTCGACTGTTGCCGCCGGTGAGGGAGAATCATGAACATCTTGACACCAAAAATGATGTAGAAGCAAGTACCTGGTATGCCACACATGAGCCGCTGGAACCGCGTGAACACTATAAACAGCGATCCATGCTACCGTGCACCATTGTTGCTGAATTGCAGGATAAGGTGGAACGGTGCCGGCGTGAACCCCAAAGAACAGCAGGTAGCGTTAGACGTCATTGATAAGTAGGGCTAGCTGGCGTAAACCCCAAACCCTAACCCTAACCCTTAAGCTATAGATCTGGCCCCAACTCGCCAAACTGAAGAGTTGAGCAAACCTGAATCATGATGCGAGCGTCACTCACCTGAACCAGGGTTTCCTTCTTAGCCTCTTCACTGCAAGCGTCGGCGTTTGTGCCGTCAACCGTGGGTCCACACTGCCCATAACCGCTTGTGGTGTCACCCACTGCCTCCAGCCCTCAATCCCTCCACCTGGTACTAGGAGCGGCTGTCTTTACTACGTGGCAGTGAGCTACGACGCCACCGAATTTTCCCCCAGAAATCAATCGAACACCCTAAACATTTTCCCCCTTTACAAAATCCGTCCTTCTCAGCGTATTCGATGAACCGGGCAGGTGTGGTGGCCTTTCCTGACCTCTAACAAGAGTATCCGTACCACTGCTTTTTCGCCACGGCGCGGTGTTACGGACACGGACCATGGCCTGCGATTGTCCACGCCACGCTCACTCGCCGCGGCATTTCCTTGCACCGGCCCTCCTACACCCTATTGCATGCTTTGGTGTCTAATGCCATCGGTTTTCCTCTGGTCACGAAGATATGTCCGTTGTACCCGCCTTCTGGGCGGTTGTCGGCGTCTTACACTGATCACTTTCAAGAGGTTTTCACGACGACTGAGGACCACATTCAGGAGTACAAACCCACCACCACGTGCATTTTATCTTGTGACGCCAGCATGACTCCTGGTGTTGTCCCTGGACTAGAGTGCAAGTGCGGCAGGATTACAGAGAGAGGGACGGCCGGAAGGTGTTACTTCTCCAGTGCAAACATTGCCGTCAGTACCAGCAGTAACCCCTTTCCGCTCGGCGAAGCTGTACAGATTATTGCAGATCAGCCAATCGCATGTACGATCACTAGACCGTAATCGTACACTGCGTGACGCAACACAATGTAGACTACGGTTGCTAACTTTTGTAGTCGACGTAAGTATAGTACGTACAGACTTCGCGTGGTGCAGGTGAATGATATCTACTGGAGGGACGGCTGCGCAGGTTACGACAGGTAAACGGCAGCAGTGCAAGTGGTTGTGATGTGTGCTTCCTTGCAGGCAGCGTTTTCTCACATCAGTCAGTGCCTGGTACAGCAGTAGTGCAATACTCATTCTGCACACACTGGTACACTTATACGCGAGCGGTCCGCACTAGATACGGCAAAAATACAGGCAACTGCTGCTGCTGTAGTAGACGGTAGGAGTACAGATGCCCTTGCGACGCCCGCACGGCACAGGCAGTCTTGGAGATATCCTGGAGGGACAGCTGTGCTACTCGGACAGCAGTTACAGTAGTACCTACGATATATATTTAGTTTTGTTGTGATGCAGTACTCATCTAGGTACCAGGTACCTGGTATAACAGTCTACCAGTAGGCGGCAAGACGCCCTCGTAGGCAGTAGAGTACTCGTATCGTCAGAGAGCGTGCATGCAGCATGTTATGATACACGGCAGCAATACACGCGCACCTGCCACAAAGAAGGCTCCCCCGCTGCCGTACAGGTGTTTTTGCTGGGAATCTGGAAGCGCTCCCCGATGAGTAGGTTTTTATCCCCCGCCACGCCGAAGTTTTGTTTATCCACCAGCATCACCAACTGAATACCCCCACTGCGAAGAAGTCCCCCCACTACCAGCAGCTTGCCCAGCGCCTCTTCGCCTTTGAGGTGCTGCAGGCGTCTGTGTGTGTATCGTACCCACCTCTTCCAGTCATACAGGCAGGGGATGGCGGCAGCATGCAGCATGTCAGCCTATTCGCGCAGCGGGTACTGATGGCGCCACGCATTTCATGCTGCTGGTTGGCCAACCGTTATGGCACTCTTATGGGAACGCCCTCATCCGGCTGATTGTTATTGGACAAAATGTATCAATATAGATATGTGCTTGGTCAATTCTTTCGTATGGGCGTCAGGTACGGGTATGAGAGTGTGGCCGGTAGTTTGCGTGTATGGCGTCAAGTGGAGCACTCTGTACAACCCTTAACGTTGAGACGTCCGGAATATACACACAAACATATATACTTACGTATTATATATCTTATTACAGTTAATTCCCCTCTGCCTGGGATGGAGGATTGCGAAATATATATCAACTCGATCATGGGGTGTTTGTGTTGGTTGGGTACCACCATGAAATTCTTGCTTGCTAGGCGAGGAGGCGTTCTACGATGGACGTTCACCCTACATTTTCTGAGGCTCCTAACTTAAGGAGCTCCATACCTCACCCGAAAACTGACTTCAACAGAATTCAAACTGCATCGCGGTGAATAATCCCATGGCCCAATTCTACCAAACGTTTATTTTCGAAATAAATATTGACTGACACTCAGACGAGTTGGGGTCAAATAATCCCGTATTTATTTCAGAAACAACAACAATAGAACGGGTCCGAGGTATTACTGACCAGTTTGCCAACTCCACTCAATCGTGGAGTACCAGCGTGGACGTTTCATTGCTAGGAGAGTCGTTTTCTCTCCTTCTCCCTCTCAGCCTTGTCGAGAATTGACGTAGTCCGTTTTTGCGCCGCGTCGGTTACCTTGCCCGCGCCTGCGCTTTCGCGCGTGCACCTGACATCTTGTGTTTGAGTTATCGTGTCGTCGGGCTCGTGCCCATGCTTTGGATGCTTGCGCCTGCCCGCGTAGGCTTGCGTGCTCTTTCCCGGTATGTGCCTGCTCTCGCGTGTCCCCCGGCCCCCACGTCGCCCCCATATCTCGCGGCCCCTCCCCCCTTCCCTCACATGGCTTCGTAGACGGAGGCCTAGACGCGTGTGTTCGTTGCGCCCCGATTCTACGCCTTTCTTGCTCTCTCGCGGTCCCTCTTCAGCGCGCAGAATCCAGAGGCGAGTATGGCAGCGAGCACTACCTACACACAGGCCTTGGTTGTCGCCGGGAGGAACGGGGGCGGGACGGGGGCTACCTCACGAGGGGGGTCAGAACCCCTTGCCGACGGTTGGCCCGAATCCTCGGGGGCATGCGTTATTTTGTCGACAGGGATTTTGGGACATTTTTGGGATATGAAGAGGATTGTCGCCCGGGGGGGGTGGTGGTGTGTGTCTGTTTTCGATGATGCGGTTTATGTGGTTCTTATTCATAGATGATGGCATGAGGAGGACAGACGCTGAGCGGGGGGGTGTGGTATGCGTCCCTGAGTAGTGGTTGGCCGATTGTTTGTGTGGTTCTTGGATATTTGCTTTTGACATCATAGGGGAGGTGTTGTGGTATGCCTCCCTGTGTGTGTTTCTTTTTGCTTGGGTATGCATGATTTTGCTAGCATGTTTATGGTTTTGGCACGGGGAGGACAGACGCTGGGGGGGGGTGTACTAATTATCATGCATGGCCGTAGTAACATGACTATAGACAGACGCTGGGGGGGGAGGCTTGTGGTGTACCTCGCTGTGTGTGGTTTTTGTGGGGTTTCGGGGGGTTGTGGAATGGGTCCCTGTGTGGGTTTAGTATGTTCTTTGTTTTGGGTTTTGGATGTTTTGTGTGGCTCGTGGATGTTTTTCTGTGTGTGTTTTATACGTTTTTGTGTGGTTCTTGGATGCCTTTTCTGGCATTTGGAGGACAGACGCTGTGGGGGGGGGGTGTGGTATGCCTCCCTGCGTGGAGTTGGGGATACTTTTTCGGGGTCGTTTTTGGATGCTTTTTCTTCTTGGAGGAGGACAGATGCCGTGGTGGGGGTGTTGCGTTATACCTCCCTGACGGGGGATGGCGGGCCGCCCCGCCGTTTGTGTCCCGGGATTTCGTGCTGGGAGAGGGAGGGGTCGGTCCTCACCAGTAGCGCTCAACCTCGTACCATGGCTGTTTTCTAAGGCTCGACAGGTCGGGTGGGAGTCGCTCTCTAACGGCAGCTCTCTCCCTCGCATCCTGGTTTTCGCCCGGCGTTCGATAGGTCGGGCGGCGCTGCGCTGGTGGGTGGGGGTGGCGTTTGACGTGGAGGTGTTCGTCGGATATGATGTATGCGCGCTGGCTTCAGCGGTTCGGCCGAGTGTTCAATTGTTCTTCCATGGTCGGGGTATATGGAGGCGGGTTTGCGCGGCTCGGCGCACGAGGAAGTGTTTTAGTTACATTCGGGGTGGTGGTTGATTAATTCGTTTACGTTTGTTTATCTTACGGGTGGTTTCGCAATTTTGGAGTTTAACGGGGTTGACTGGATTCCGTATTTAGCCACATCAGGAGGGCGGCAGTCCCCTGATCGTGCTCGCAATCGGGGACGCCCCGTCGAGGAGGCACGCGGTTAGCGCCCAGGAAGGTCCTAACCTTGAGAGGGCGTCCCGTTCACCGCGTTAGTGAGTAAGGCGGCGCATGCCTGTGCGTGCTGGGAAGCGGGTTTACAATCGGAAAATGCTGGTCTTTACCTCCTCTGTGTTTGGTTGGTGTAGTGTCTCTCGCATCCACCGCTTATGAAATCGCTTGGCTGTCTTTGTCCGGCCAATCCGCTAGGGAGGGTGGTACACCTGATTTTCCAAGTATCCGAGGATTTCCAGAGAAGTGGCTGAGCGTTGATAATGTGATTACACCCGGACATAAAACGCCTGCCCGAACGAAAGGATGTGCGACCGATACATGGCCTTCTCTGTTACCCTCGACACTATTCCACACGAGACGAGCACCGGTCGAGACAGCGCTTACGATGGTTCATCAACAAGGACCGCAGGCTTAGTCGTAGAATGGTCAGTCTGTGCATGAAGTTGGGCGGAGTGTCAACGTTGCATGTACGCCCTGCATAAGTGTGGGCCGGAACTCCAGAAAAAAATACAACCTAGGTGTAAAACCAGGCGCTTATTAGATCAGGGAGAGAGGGCCCCGAAGAGGTAGCTCTTCTCGTGCGTGCTACTCATGCAGGTAGTTGTGACTGCTCTCCAAGAAGTGATACATTGACACCACGACTCTGTTACACCTTATAAGGGTTGTGCCTTCTGGGTTCTGCGATGAGGTTTCACGTTTTACCGCGTGGGCGGGTACCGGGTCCATGTTTCCTAGCGATTTGGCATATCAGTGGGACAGTTCTTGAGATAAATGGCGTGGGTGTGCAGCATGGCAGTTGCGCGCTTGATTAATTTAAGCCATGTTCTAAACAATGTGCGCTCCAAACGAGCGCAAGGGAGCTTGTTTTTGTTTATTTTCTTCGCCCATCCTACGTCCACTGTTTTTTAAATAGGTTTTGCGGCTCTTTACGCTTAGTCATAGTGCCCGGATTTATTCGATCATATTGTTCAGTCAATTGTTGCACTTTGCTAGGGGGGTGCTACAGTCTCAGTGACGGTTTCAGGAGTTACGTTTATTGTGGACGCAGTTATGCTTCGTTTTTAACAGGGGCCACCGGTGTTTGCAGTCGTTCCTTGTGGGAATTATGTCTAACAGACCCCCCCTTATCTTCCTTCCCTCTTTGCCCCTGTACGGGACGCTAGCCTGGGAATAGGCAATGACATACCATCACCCACTATCCTTTCCTTGTCTGAAGACACTACCGCGGAATACCGACAACTTTCCAAGCTTTTCTGGGCACGTAGGAGCGCAAGCCTCGACTCGGTCAGATCATCGCCAGACTGGAGCTAAGTCTGAGTATTCTGTATTCCATTCTTAAAGCAGGAAATTTGGTATCCAGTTCTATCCGATGCAGAGATAAACGTTGGCCCTGCGAGTGCATGCAAGGATAGCCTGTGCAATGGACTTTTCGCCTCATTTCGGCCCCAGACCTAATCACCAATAGTCTCACGATTCGTAGCAATGTTACAATGCGTCGTGGCTGTCGCAATGCCGTACGCAGAGAGAGCACGTTTCACCACAGGAACGTTCGAGGTATTCTCCACGCGCCACGTAAGCATCACCAGCAGTAAAGACATGAGGGGAGTAAGCTTCCGTGGGAAGTTGATATGATGTGTCGTCGCCGTAGAACCCAGCTCAGGCCATGAACCAAGTGTCATCCACTATCAGATGGCCGTGACATAATAAATAATGTAGGTAGGAGACTAACCCGAGCACGAATTCCATGGCTGGAAGGACTCGTGTTTGGATCATCGTCATACTCGTAGGGGAGATATTTCACTTGTGACGTCGGACCCTAGTCATCGTGGCAGTTGCAGGCAGTGTATATACCTAGGATAACCACCGTGTCGGTTCAAGGCTGTGCAACGGAACGCCCGACCCCAAGCTGTCCTCAGCGACGTCACGTCCAGCCAGAATATCGGCTCGGGCACTCCCACTCTCATTTTCTTCGCAATCGAACATTCGGAAAAGGCGACGATACATTCGTAACGCGGATACCATGATCTGTCATCAATGGCCTTAGCCCATGGAGGCTGGACTGCGACGCTAGCGTTACGAACACTCGGGGTTAGCACAGGACGTATGAGGTTAGGCTAGGTACACCTATGGCATGGTCTCGTTCGAAAATACTCATATTTGGAACAAGCTACAGAGGAATACACTTGGGACCTCGGGCGTCGTGGAGTCGCATCCATTGGCTACAGATCCCGGGGATTTAGGAGTTTTCGACCGATTGTTGGTTGGAACATGACTGTTTGAAACTCACAGCTTTACTCCAAGCATATGTAGCACCCTCCCCTCTCGGTGTGCCGCATAAACCTTGGAAATGCACGTAAAAAGAACGCAGACGTCGCGAGGGAAATCCCCTAACAAGACCCAAATCAAATATATATACCAAATCCCAAATACAGCATACAACGGAATTGGATATGCGGAGTACAACCGTCCCGATCTTGTAAACGCTGATCCGGGACGTCAAGAAGTAATCCTCATTCCACGCAAAACGGCAACTATGCCGAGAGATATTACCAGCACAACAAATATATGAATTTGCCAGCACGTATAATAAGAACGGCAGGACGCAATAGATATGTGTCTTGAATGTACCTCTCCACATACATGGGGTAACTTTTCAACTACTAATACTCATTCCAATTTTACCGTAAACGTAGCTCCAATCAAATAAGGACGATATTTGTCTCACCGATAGTCATCAATATCGATTCAACGTAGACCTACTCCTTTATTACAACTAAGTTCAGCACCAGAACCACTCCATCTTGGTACAAAGATCCGGCGAAACTTGCTTGCCTCCATGCAGAACAGGTTGGTCAATCAATCAGCCTGGTTCAACTTCGAATGCACGTGCGTAATGGCCCCCATTCGTTTTTGGTTTTTAACCAACACCAGGTCTACCTGACCACTTTTCGTCCAAACTCATATCCTTCATCGTACCAAAAACAAGTACAAATCACACGCCAGAAGCCATGCTATTTACCAGACTGACATTTCGTGCCTGGTTTTGGCTCGAAAAGGCCATAGGCATACCTGACTTAGTCTATTCTGTTTAGTTTTCAACTGAGTTTGGCCAACTTCGAACCAATCAGAGAGACCATTTGTACAGTTAGTTTGTGTTTTTTTATTCTCTGCCTTTGCGTCTGCGGTCCCTCGGTTGAAATTCTCGTGTATAAAACCACAAGCAAAAAAAGATACTCATCTAGCCCACTTGTCTATTAATAGCTTCCTAGTGCAAATCGACCGTCTATTGTGATCCCTGATTCCAACTAATTGCAACCCATCGAGCTCTATTGTCCAGGCAATGCCTATTAGATAATCCCTACCTGGCCCTCTGGTCCGGACACAATCCCATTTTATGGGCAGTCTCCGTAGTCACTGGTCCGGACAGTCCTAGTTAAGGAACCTTCGCCTACATTAATTATCTAACCCAATTTTAATCAATAGATCGTTCCCTAAATCAACAGTCTCGACAAGTAAGTCCAGTTGATAGGCAGTCTCGGATATATATATAAACAGAACGATACATTCGTTTTCTCTGGTCGGTCGCCGTGGGGGCGTTTCGGTGGCCTTTCGCAAGATCGTCAGCCCTGATTCGCGAGAGCTTTGTACTATTCGCGAGTGGAGGGACTTTTCGGGAACACATTCAACAGGACTGCCGTTGATCTCAGCTGCTTTGGCCCGAAGAGACCGGCTATAAGACGGCATACATACGATAGTAGACCGATTATTTTTTCTATTTTGTTCCGTAATAGTTTCAACACAGGACTACGACGCGGGTCATTGGATTATTTGCGTGCGTGGACTCATCATGTAGACAGCATACGACGCGCGTCACGCTGGTGCTGCCTCTTCGTATACCGCTTGGCCAGTTGGCCTCCTGCTGGCGTTGCTCCTGATCGTGCCGCTCCTGCTCGTGCCGCTCGTGCTCCTGCCGCTCCTTCTGGTGCCGCTCCTGCTGGTGCTGCTTCTGCTTTCGCTGCTTCTGTTGGTACCGGGTGCTCCTCCCGCTAGTACTGCTCCTGCCTGGTAGATGGCATCGCCTGCTCCTCCTGGTGGTGCTGCTTCTACGGAGTGGACTGCACTTTTTCCTGCTGCCGATATGAAAGGTTCTGCCTTCAATACACCTCTGCCTCGGCCTCTTCTGGCGGATCTTGGAAGCCCATTTCGAACAGAACCCCCCTGTCCAAGTCAGTGCTCAATTCCACTGTAAAGTGCAACCGCTGCCTCTCCCAGCTATATGATGGAGACAGAACTTTGGAGGCAAGGTCGATATTGCGACCGGCGACCACGACACCTGCCCCGGCAGCGGGAGAGTCTTGAAGTGGCCCAAAGACTGTGAACAATGCGCCAGGCCTATCGACGTCCGCACCGTGTCCTTCACGCTCGAGACAGGAGGTGGCGGTGAGTTGTGTTCTTTGCTTCTCTGTTGTCGTTGTCGTTGTTGGTGTTGTTGTGTGCTTGAAACGGAATGCTGGCAGCCTGAGCTGAGGTCTTAAGTCATTGTCACAAGGCAACACATGTAGGGTTCTGCAATAGTTGGTAGGAGTGGCAGCTGGGGACCCCAGGTTACCACTCAGAGATGCATAACCCAAAAGGAGAACACAAAGACGAGACATCAATGACCAACCTCAGTGACAGAGCAGAGCTTGAGTCCGACCGAGTCGAGAGGTGCGCTCCTAGGTCTCCAGGAGAGTAGGGCGAGCTTGTGGTTCTTCTGTGAAGAGGCTCCAACTGGAGATGGCTAGATGGTAAGTGATTGCTTGTTCCGTGACCGTGGTGATGGTCGCGGGAACTGAGTGAGACGGAAGGGGGATGAAACCTTCCGTCCGGAACGGAGCTACAATATGAAAACGCCTCTATGTCATCATAACTCCTGAAACGGTCAACCGAACCGTAACATGCCCCCTAGCATAATGCGAATGACGGAATGAGCATTATGCTATCGCAATCTTGTGACTATAACCAAGTTTAAAGAGCCGCAAAGCCCTTTAACACAAATAACGGCCTCAGGGATAAGCAACCAAACCCAAATCGCAAAGGCCATCAAAGGGAAATCCCCGAGAAAAACCCCTACCCTTGCTTTTTCACTGCGTGTTTGGTTGCCCGACCACTATTCCATGGCTAAAGTCCCCCCACGCTCATTCAGCGATGAAATAAGCGCAGTGTCCCCTAACGCCTAAGCATATAAATCGCTTCTATTGCGTCTTCAACAATTCAACGAAAATCGAACGCAACAGGGAAGGCAACTCCGCCTCCTCGGTTAAAACTGTAGGCTAGCCTACACGGCAAGACTAAAATCGAAAACCACGAGAACAAAACGGAAAAGAACCAGCACTGCCTCTTCGTTTGAAACACGAGATAAATAAAATCAAAAACCACGAGAACTAAACGGAAAAGAACCAACACGGCCTCTTCGGTTGAAACACGAGATAAATAAAATCGAAAACCACGAGAACTAAACGGAAAAGAACCAACACGGCCTCTTCGGTTGAAACACGAGATAAATAATAAAATCGAAAACCACGAGAACTAAACGGAAAAGAACCAATACGGCCTCTTCGGTTGAAACACTGGATAAATAAAATCGAAAACCACGAGAACTAAACGGAAAAGAACCAACACGGCCTCTTCGGTTGAAACACTGGATAAATATAATCGAAAACCACGAGAACTAAACGGAAAAGAACCAACACGGCCTCTTCGGTTGAAACACGACATAAATAAAATCGAAAACCACGAGAACTAAACGGAAAAGAACCAACACGGCCTCTTCGGTTGAAACACGAGATAACTAAAATCGAAAACCACGAGAACTAAACGGAAAAGAACCAACACGGCCTCTTCGGTTGAAACACGAGATAAACAAAATCGAAAACCACGAGAACTAAACGGAAAAGAACCAACACGGCCTCTTCGGTTGAAACACGAGATAAATAATAAAATCGAAAACCACGAGAACTAAACGGAAAAGAACCAACACGGCCTCTTCGGTTGAAACACGACACACCAAAAGTAAGCAGAAACACTAGCTAAATAAAATCGAAACCACGAGAATTAAACGGAAAAGAACCAACACGGCCTTTTCGGTTGAAACACGACACACCAAAAGCAAGCAGAAACACTAGATGAATTAGAGAGATGTTTGCAGGGGAAGATCTTCGCAGGGGAAGGTCTTCGCAGGGGAGGATCCTCGCCGGAATTGCCGGATGAAGGAGCAGATCTTCGTCCATGCAGAGCGTGGATCGTTTCAGTCCTGCAACCGTTCCATCTCGCGACGGGTCAGTTCTTCCCAGTGGTTATCGGTGTAGCGAACTCGCCAGTAGCAGTCTCTGTAATCGTACACTTGCCCCTGCAGTCGCAACCCACCGCCAAAGTCCTTCCAGATGGTAAACCCTATCGGAAACAGCGTCAAGGCTTCGCGGCGACGAAGGGCGGGTGTACGAGGGGTGACTGAGACTGGGGTCGTGTCTTTAGTAGGGTCGGGGTTGCACAAGTGCCAGAGTGCGATGAAACCGTCCAACTGCAAGGGTGTAAAACTCTGTAACACGTCATTCCCAGTTCGCCATCCTGTCTCTACTCCCTCTCTCGATCTCCCCTTGTACTCCCATCTAGTGGTGCCGGAGGCAGTGGTCGATCTGCGGCAGCTCACGAGCGAGTCTAACACTGGCGAATTGACTCCTTCAACTGGCAGTTTGAAATCCGCGCCCCACGCATACTGTGCAAACTCGTCTGCTATCGAGTGTCTTAGTGTCAGAGGTCAGAGGTGGTACGGCTTCACATCTGCGGTGGATACATTTCGGGTACGTTGTTTTCTGCCTCGCATCGTTACTTGTACGCTTAGGCCTGTCTGTAATACTTCCGTGACCCTCCAAGGGCCTGTGTAGTGGTCGTGCTGCAGCTTCTTCCCTCTGCTGTCGCGGTGTTTGCTGCTATCGGACTCGCGCACCAGCACGAGGCTACCTTTCTCAGCGATATCTCCGGCTGATGGTCTCGAGATGGCAGCGTTGGCTCGGGCCCGCGCCGTTACTCTTTGGCTGTCGCGCTTCTCGAGCGCCAGGCGGACTTCTCGGAGGTTCTGTCTGCGGCGCTCCACGAAGTTGTCCAGGCCGCCGCTCTGATCTGTCTCTTCTGACAGGGGTACCAAAGAGTCTAAAGACGTGCGAGGCTTGCGACCGAACAACAACTCGAAAGGTGTCATGTTAGAAGGCAGTGACACGTCTGGTAGAGTACGTTTGATCCATATTGCCGGTGATACGTACTCGTCCCACCTCTCGGGCCACGATCTACATAGCTCTGCATAGCTCCTGCAACCAACCTCCTAGTCTCTCTACAGAACCCTGTCCTCGCGGGTGGTCGGCTGGGCCGAACGTTATGTCCGCATTCATCCAACGGCATAAGTGTGTCACTACTTCTGCTCTGAACTCTCTGCCGCCGTCGCAACGTACTGTCTTGGGTACACCGAACGTTAGGCACAGCTTGGTAAGCGCTCGTGCTACGCCTATTGCTTGCTTAGTTTCTAGAGGGATACCGAAAGGGAACTTGGAGGCTCGATCTACTACCAGCAGAACGTACTTGTTACCTGAAAGGGAAGGCGTGTCTATTTTCGGGATATCCATCTGTAGTTCATCCCACGGTTTTAGTGCGCGTCCGGGAAACATTGCGACGCGTCTGCTGTTGGGTCGTTTACGTCTCCTGCACCCGCATGACAACACGTATTGTCGCGTGTCGCGAATGACTGAAGGCCAGTGAAAGTGCTCTTAAGACTAGCGCTAACGTGGCTCCTACTCCAGAGTGACCATGCAGAGTGTGTACCAACGCGAGTACATCGGCAACCATGGATTCGGGTATGGCTGGCAGGTTCCTACCTTTTCCGTCGACAAACCTGATTACATCGTTCTCGTCTAGACTATACCCAGTCTCATCTACTTCCGCGGCGTTCGCATTGCTATCCTCCCGCAGACGCTTGCTAACCTGACCCAGATGAGCGTCGTTCCGTTGCCTTCTCGCGAGGGATGCCGGATTGGTGAGTACCTCGACCGCCCGATGGATGACCGGCGTCCTCCTACCCGACGACAGCGGAACCTGCCCCCCTGCTGGAAGCACCTCTTTCAACAGCTCCATATAGCGGCTGGTCGACTCCTGAACCAAATGAGCGTCGTTCCGTTGCCTTCTCGCGAGGGATGCCGGATTGGTGAGTACCTCGACCGCCCGGTGGATGACCGGCGTCCTTCTACCCGACGACAGCGGAACCTCCCCCCCTGCTGAAAGCACCTCTTTCAACAGCTCCATATAGCGGCTGGTCGACTCCTTCAAGATCTGGTCGTTGGGCAGTACGATCAAGGCATCGGGGCGATAGAGCAGAGCACGGACACGGCTTCCGAGCGAGCAAACGACGGACGAGCAAGACGCCGGAGCGAGGAAATGCACGGCGTCGTAGCGGGGGAACGACACCGCGGGCGGCGGGCGAACAAGACACTGGAACGGGCTAACGCACGGCGTCGGAGCAAGGGAGCGGTGCAGCAAGCTGTGGACGAGCAAGACACCGGGACATGGGATATGTCATGCCGTCGCAGGCTTCCGACGAACGCGTCGCCCTCCCCCCGTCAACGAGAATGGAAGCGAAAAACGAGGCGAAGGGGAGGAAGAGAACTGGAGAGCCTAACAGTCAAGCAAAGGCAAAAAGACACATACATGTCAGTGCAAGATCCGCCTTGATGTGTCCTTTTCACGGCCAACATTTTTAAAGAGAAAACAACAAAGCGGTAAGGAACAAAGTAACTACGATGAACACGAACATACACAGCGAACACGGGACGCAGGTAAACTGTTGGACACATGCGACAGAGTACGGGTGTCAGTAAAGGTCATAGCCAGCGCAGTCGGGTGCACGGGCATGCGGGTTTGCAACAAACACACCAGCAAACAAACGACCGAACTATCCACTTTAGCGAACAGAATAAACAACAAGATCAAACATGACAGCCACAAAACGGACGAACGACAAAGAACTAAATAAAAACAGGCAGCAAGCCCCGTGGCAAGGCTCGGACCTAGAGGGGCCTGGTTGCTGTCTCCCTTCAGCATGGGCGACAGCAACAAAGGTCCCAATAGGTACAGACCCGACCATTCTGTTCATTCACCCCGTCTAAATAAACAAACAACGAGCGGACAAACAAAAGAAGGCGGATAAAAAGAAACCAAAAGAAAAGAAAACAGGTATAAGCCCCGTGGCTAAGGCACAGGCCTAGAGGGGCCTGGTTGCCGTCTCCCTTCAGCATGGGAGGTGGCAACAACGGTCCCAATAGGCGCAGACCCAACCAATCTGGGCATCCACTCTCTATCCGAGAAATGAAGCGAACACAACGAACACAAAACATACAACAAGATGTGCTGCGTTCCCAGCGACGCAGAGCAAAGCGTCGCGGGTTTAACGAGCGGCGTACGGCGAGGGCAGCCGATACGCAGACAGGCAAATGATAAGCGAATGTCAAGATAAGATATAGGACGAGTACAGCAGCAGCAGTGGAACACGGGACGTCAGCAGAATGGCTGCCGGTAAGCACATATATACATGTACGCGGTATACGAGAGTGTGTTAGTCTCCTGCTGCCCGCACAGCGTGTTGAAATCGGCGGTACAGATCAGCCGAACATATTAGTATTCCAGAGAGACCTCGTTGTTATCTCTCTGCCGGATGGAGACGGCAACAATGGTCCTCTCAGGCTCAGACAAACCCATATATATGTTATGCATGCGCCAACAAGGTGAGATAGGAAAATCATAATGCATCCGGCCGTTTCTGTCTCCCGCTCGCCCTTCGTTGCAGGAACATGTTGCGATGACGGAGCATAGAAAATAGTACAAATATCAACTCCAATAAAAGCGGGAAAATCAGTACAACCAGCAGCAGAGCAGCATAATGAGATAAGCGCAGATATCAGCACCGATAGAAGCGTGAAAATCAGTATATATAACCAACTGAAGCAGAGTAAGATGTTGAGTGCGACTCACACCTGTAATAATGAATAAGCGGATCGACAACGAATTGTATTCCAGGTGGCAAGTGCATACACTGGATACGCTCAGCAGCTGTACGCCCACAAAATAAACGAAGTAAAATTGTAGTCAGCATACTAACAGACCGTGTAGGTAGGACAGGCACAGACCTCGTGGAACTTCGTCTCTGTCTTCCACGACGGGTGAAGAGACAACACCACTCCCACGAGGCACATATCTATCTCTTCTATACTATATTTGACAAATACAGGTAGGGGAGGCACAGACCCTATGGAGGCTCGGATCAGAGACCGTAACCACGTCCCCACAAACAAGGCACAGACCCATCTCCAATAAAACAGAACGCATGCTAGGTAGTAGGTAGGATAGGGGCAGACCTTGTGGAGGCTCGGTTCAAGACCATAACGGCACAGCAGTACCGTAATGCGTCCGGGAAAGGCGCAGACTCAAAAGACGTGGTCGTCCTTCGACCGCAGACCCATCCGGTTATTACGACAGTGGCGTAAAATCACGGCACAGTAGTACAGTAATGTAACCAGGACAGGCGCAGACTCAATAGACTTGGATGTCGTTCAAGTGCAGACCCATTTATTACGACAAGAGTGAGGAAATTAGCATAGGATCAGCGAGAAATCTCCGCATAACCGTACTACCGTGGCGTGAAATCACGGCACAGTAGTACAGTGGCGAAAAATCAAAAGTGAAAAAATAATAAAAGTGAACAAAAATAATAATGATCAGAGTAAAAAAATAACAACAGCGGCAAAACGTGCAGAAGACGAAAGAAAATACCGTTAACAGACACACCGCAGTACAGCAGTACAGGAAATTAGCATAGGATCAGCGAGAAAACCACGCATAACCGTACTAAGGCAGTGGCGCGAAATCACGGCACAGCAGTAGTCAGTCGGGCGGTAGCAAAATCGCAGTACAGCAGCAAAATCGCAGTACAGCAGCGCACACGGTTTTGTTAAGACATTAAAATGAATAGCAAAAGTGAACAAAAATAAATAATGATCAGAGTAAAAAAAAAATAACAACAGCGGCAAAACGTGCAGAAGACGAAAGAACATACCGTTAACAGACACACCGCAGTACAGCAGTACAGGAAATTAGCATAGGATCAGCGAGAAAACCACGCATAACCGTACTAAGGCAGTGGCGCGAAATCAAGGCACAGCAGTAGTCAGTCGGGCGGTAGCAAAATCGAAGTACAGCAGCAAAATCGCAGTACAGCAGCGCACACGGTTTTTTTGTTGAGACATTAAAATGAATAGCAAAAGTGAACAAAAATAAATAATGATCAGAGTAAAAAAAAATAACAACAGCGGCAAAACGTGCAGAAGACGAAAGAACATAACGTTAACAGACACGCCGCAGTACAGCAGTACAGGAACATGCTACCTATTTTTTTCCGCCGCGGCTGCTGCTATTGTTGTTGTTGTTGTTGTTCACAAATAAATACGTACCAGGTACTAACAGCAGTAGTACGTATAACCAAAAACAAATGCCCAACTATTTTTTCTTGATACGAGCTCACACCGAGACAGGGGCATAGAACGCGTACTGCCATTTATTTGTATATATATGCGCTGCTGATGCCGTTGTTTTTGTTTTGCACACTATAACCAACTTTTTTTTCCGAACAGCTGCCGTTGTTGTTCACAGCCTGTGTTTCTTTCCACACCGAGACACAGTTGCCTACCGCCGCTGCTGCTGTTGTTGTTCCGACACGATAACAGACAGGCGTTGAGTACACTAACACGTTTCCATGTTTTATGCTGCTGCCGACTCTGCCGTTGCCGTCTCTGCCGCGAAAAAAGACGTGAGGGTCAGCCAAAATCATTTATCGCATCCCATTCCTATTTACTATGTTCGTGCTTTCTGCCTCTACAGCGCACGCCAACGTGTATTTTCTAAACTTTTTTTGCCAAAATCAGGTATACCTGGCCACTTTCGGCCAAAATCAGTTAAATTCTGAAAACAAGTACGAAACACACGCCAGGAGCCCTGCTATTGTCCAGGCTGACATCGTAACTGATTTGGGCTCGAAAAGGCCAACTTATACCTGTTTTTTTCTACTCTCTCTAGCTTTCAACTGCTTTTGGCCAACTTTGAACCAATCAGAGGGGCCACATACGTACACTGCTGTTTCTCTCCGTATGCGTCTGCCCTCCCTCGGTTGAAATTATTCTGCATTATTACGCAACGTATAAACTCTGTACTCGCACGTACACGTTGTACGTCAAAGTACGTATCTACATAAATATGCATACCCTGGTACATGAGTATGCTGGTTTCACTTTTTTTCTTCTTTGGGGTGTGCGACGTGCTTCAGTTATTGAATAGTTGTTGTGTCCTACTGCCGCTGCTGTGTTGTTTCCTATGTATGGTCATAGCAGTCCATAACATGGTCTCTATCTGCACCACCCCGCGTCGAGTTTGTCTCAGGTGTGGTACGGCAAAATACTTTCGTGCCGAGCTGGTAGTTCCGCGAGGACGGTCAAGAAGATTTAAGTTGTCAACGGTGGGGGGGCGCCAGAGTAAGTACTCTTCATGGCGCCCCCGCTGTCGCAGAGCAAACGAAGCCTATTATTATTAACAGTGACTCTCTGCAGGTCCAAGAGAAACCCGTGGTATCTACACCCTAAAGAAAACAAATCGACTTAGATTTTGGAGGCCATATATGGCAAGCTTCTTTTTTTACCCGACTTTCATGGACAGAACACCGCTCGTGCAGCGCGTTTTTTACTTGGTTTCAGTATACACCTGATTTTGGCTCAAACGGATCAGATATAACTGATTTTGGCATTTATTTGCCCGTTTTAAAGTCTTCGTCAGCTTAACCCCTTTAGAACCGCAGTCCCGGTTTGGGGACAATTTACTTAGAATTTGAGTGGTTTGTCCCCAAAACGGGACTGCGGTTCTAAAAGGGTTAACTCATACCAAGTAAAATATTTGTATTCAATACGTCTTACATGTCTCTACTGTGCTGTCGGTTTGTTGTCTATAACCTATGTTTGCAGGTCCGTAAGGATTGTGTCTACTGCAAAGGAACTATCAAGGACAACGGCATCTTGATCGGCCTGTGCAAGCCCTCCCTGCACTTACTTCTCGGGCTCCAAGCACTCCAGGAAGCTCTTCATCGCCCACGACGAGCAAGTTCAGGGCAAAGGCCATGCGAAGTTCGGCGAATAGGCTCGGGTGGAACTAACAACTGGAGAAAAGCGCCGCCAAGCGGGAAGGCTGTGTCGGTCGATCTCCTCGGTTCGGGCTCGGAATAGATCTTCGCACTTGAAGAGTCTGTTCTCGTGTCTATCATGATCTGCCGGTAGAGCATCACACACAGTTGATCTGCCTTTTTTCTGCGCCTGGGGTCTGAATATAGAGGTGTTCGCGGGCGTTTGGTTGCAGCGTGCGCCTGCGTCTATAATATATTAATACGTTCAGCGAACATCCGTTGTGCGTGTACTTGCAAGTCTGCCAGCGGGTACTTTGAGTTCAAGCGTGGGGAGCGGACTGGTTCATTTTTTTTCGGTGGGGGTTTCTTCACCTATGAAGAGTGTCAGGTTTTGCATCGCCTTCATCACGCTAGTGCCTTGGCGAGTGCCAAGGTCTAACTGACTTCTTCTGTGCATCCTCTCTGGGTGCTGTGGACAACGAAAGATCCGTTTTTTTTCAATCTACCTTGGGTGTTTGCCAGGGTGGTGCTGATTCCGTTGATATTAGCGACATTCGCGTTTGCGAGGGGATTTTTGCTACTACTTACTCCCGTCGCTTCGACTTCTTTGCGTTTCATGCCGGCCCCGGGCCCTCTGCTACGCTGAAGACGTTTTTCCTTGAGGAATTCCTGTCGTATTAATTGTTCGTCTGGGCGTCCGCCAAAGGTTTCGTTCGTTGTCGAACTGTTAGGTGTCGCAGGACATGTATGTGTCTACTGGCGCTGCGATTCGTCGAGCAAGTGCTTACTGTCGAAGTTGCATAGCAAGCTCATGTCGCCTTCATAAATCTTAACACAGTTAGTTGTAATACATAATTACTACCTGCTTTTTCGGTCATTAGAACTGCTCTCTTGCGTCACCCTCATCTGCATGTTCCACTAGTAATTCCCTTATACTATTTCATTTTTGGTTGTTAACAGGTGTACATTTGAGCTATTGCCCCAACTGCAGCACATACAACTGCAATTGGTGGAGTAGTCCAAACCAACCCACCAAATACGTACTTCGGCAAGAGTCTTCTTACACGCTACGATCATGCCACTCCGAAGGGAAAACTTGTATATATATAAATATAAACAAAACGATACATTCGTTTTCTCTGGTCGGTCGCCGTGGGGGCGTTTCGGTGGCCTTTCGCAAGATCGTCAGCCCTGATTCGCGAGAGCTTTGTACTATTCGCGAGTGGAGGGACTTTTCGGGAACACATTCAACAGGACTGCCGTTGATCTCAGCTGCTTTGGCCCGAAGAGACCGGCTATAAGACGGCATACATACGATAGTAGACCGATTATTTTTTCTATTTTGTTCCGTAATAGTTTCAACACAGGACTACGACGCGGGTCATTGGATTATTTGCGTGCGTGGACTCATCATGTAGACAGCATACGACGCGCGTCACGCTGGTGCTGCCTCTTCGTATACCGCTTGGCCAGTTGGCCTCCTGCTGGCGTTGCTCCTGATCGTGCCGCTCCTGCTCGTGCCGCTCGTGCTCCTGCCGCTCCTTCTGGTGCCGCTCCTGCTGGTGCTGCTTCTGCTTTCGCTGCTTCTGTTGGTACCGGGTGCTCCTCCCGCTAGTACTGCTCCTGCCTGGTAGATGGCATCGCCTGCTCCTCCTGGTGGTGCTGCTTCTACGGAGTGGACTGCACTTTTTCCTGCTGCCGATATGAAAGGTTCTGCCTTCAATACACCTCTGCCTCGGCCTCTTCTGGCGGATCTTGGAAGCCCATTTCGAACAGAACCCCCCTGTCTAAGTCAGTGCTCAATTCCACTGTAAAGTGCAACCGCTGCCTCTCCCAGCTATATGATGGAGACAGAACTTTGGAGGCAAGGTCGATATTGCGACCGGCGACCACGACACCTGCCCCGGCAGCGGGAGAGTCTTGAAGTGGCCCAAAGACTGTGAACTATGCGCCAGGCCCATCGACGTCCGCACCGTGTCCTTCACGCTCGAGACAGGAGGTGGCGGTGAGTTGTGTTCTTTGCTTCTCTGTTGTCGTTGTTAACAGTTGTTGTTGTTGTTGTTGTTGTTGTTGTTGTTGTTGTTGTTGTTGTTGTTGTTGTTGTTGTTGTGTGCTACCTATTCATACCGCCGCGGCTGCTGCTGCTGTTGTTGTTGTTGTTTGTCGCCTACGTCTACCGCCGAGGCTGCTGTTGTTGAGTTTTTTCCACACTACTTGCAATTTTTGGTATTAATATACGAGATCACGACTTGGTGGCGCAGCCCATTGCTGCTGCTACTGCTGCTGCACCTTTTCCTGATGTTGTTACCCTGCGCGCCTACCGCCCCTGATGCAGCTTTTCTCGTTTCAGGTTGGTTTATGTACTCGTCGTTCGCGTTGTTGCTGTTGTAGGGACCTTTGAGTCAGTATCTGCTGCCGCTGCTGTTGCTGCTGTTAGTGTTGTTGTTGACGTTGCTGTTTCCTCATGTTGTCGACCTCCAGGACTCAATCTACAACCACGATGTTTTTGCCTTCGTGTTTTTTATAGTACGCGTATGCGCTGCTGTTGCCGCTGCTGCTGCCGTTGTTCTGTACAGCCTGTGTTCCTTTCCACACCGAGGCGGGTGTCTACCTTCGCTGTTGCTGCTGTTGTGTGTCTGGTATGCTGTTGGTGGTGTTGCTGTTGCTGTTCTCGCACGTAGTCGACCTTTAACACTAAATCCCAGACAAATAACTTACTGATGATGTCATTTGGTCATGCGCTACTGCGCCTACTGCCATTTGCTTTTGTTTGTGCTACTGCTGCCGCTGCTACTGCCGTTGTTGTTTACAGGCTGCGTTCATTTCCCCAACAGTGTCTACCGCCGCTGCTGCTGTTGTTTTTTATGCGGGTGTTATTGGTGTTGTTGTGGTTGTTGTTGTTGTTGTTGTTGTTTTTGTTGTTGTTGTTGCTGTCGTCGTTGCTGTGTTCCAGCACGCGAGAACCCGACTTGGTGGCGCAGCCCATTGCTGCTGCTACTGCTGCTCCTCCTTTTCCTGCTGCTATAACCCCGCGCGCCTATCGTCCCTGATTGATGCTGAATTTGTTGTGTACGCAGGCGTCGTTCGCGTTGTTGCTGTCGTACGCAGCTTTGAGTCAGTGTCTGCCGCCGCTGCTGCTGCAGCTGTTGTCTAAGTTGTGTTTGTTGGTGTGGTTGTTGCTGTCCCCGCATATTGTCGGCCTTCAGCACTAAATACAAGACATAAATACATACCGTACCAGGTACTACAGTAATTTCGAGATTTTTGTTTTGCACACTACAGCAGTACGTATAACATTTTTTTTTTGGCTATTTTGTTTTTCTTGATGATATGAGCTCACACCGAGACAGGGGTATAATATAGAGTACGCGTACTGCCATTTATTTGTATATATATGCGCTGCTGATGCCGTTGTTTTTGTTTTGCACACTATAACCAACTTTTTTTTCCGAACAGCTGCCGTTGTTGTTCACAGCCTGTGTTTCTTTCCACACCGAGACACAGTTGCCTACCGCCGCTGCTGCTGTTGTTGTTCCGACACGATAACAGACAGGCGTTGAGTACACTAACACGTTTCCATGTTTTATGCTGCTGCCGACTCTGCCGTTGCCGTCTCTGCCGCGAAAAAAGACGTGAGGGTCAGCCAAAATCATTTATCGCATCCCATTCCTATTTACTATGTTCGTGCTTTCTGCCTCTACAGCGCACGCCAACGTGTATTTTCTAAACTTTTTTTGCCAAAATCAGGTATACCTGGCCACTTTCGGCCAAAATCAGTTAAATTCTGAAAACAAGTACGAAACACACGCCAGGAGCCCTGCTATTGTCCAGGCTGACATCGTAACTGATTTGGGCTCGAAAAGGCCAACTTATACCTGTTTTTTTCTACTCTCTCTAGCTTTCAACTGCTTTTGGCCAACTTTGAACCAATCAGAGGGGCCACATACGTACACTGCTGTTTCTCTCCGTATGCATCTGCCCTCCCTCGGTTGAAATTATTCTGCATTATTACGCAACGTATAAACTCTGTACTCGCACGTACACGTTGTACGTCAAAGTACGTATCTACATAAATATGCATACCCTGGTACATGAGTATGCTGGTTTCACTTTTTTTCTTCTTTGGGGTGTGCGACGTGCTTCAGTTATTGAATAGTTGTTGTGTCCTACTGCCGCTGCTGTGTTGTTTCCTATGTATGGTCATAGCAGTCCATAACATGGTCTCTATCTGCACCACCCCGCGTCGAGTTTGTCTCAGGTGTGGTACGGCAAAATACTTTCGTGCCGAGCTGGTAGTTCCGCGAGGACGGTCAAGAAGATTTAAGTTGTCAACGGTGGGGGGGCGCCAGAGTAAGTACTCTTTATGGCGCCCCCGCCGTCGCAGAACAAACGAAGCCTATTATTAACAGTAGTGACTCTCTGCAGGTCCAAGAGAAACCCGTGGTATCTACACCCTAAAGAAAACTAATCGACTTAGATTTTGGAGGCCATATATGGCAAGCTTCTTTTTTTACCCGACTTTCATGGACAGAACACCGCTCGTGCAGCGCGTTTTTACTTGGTTTTAGTATACACCTGATTTTGGCTCAAACGGATCAGATATTATAACTGATTTTGGCATTTGCCCTTTTTAAAGTCTTCGTCAACTAAAGTCATACCAGGTACCAACTATCAAATTTGTATTCGACACGTCTTACATGTCTCCTTTGTGCTGTCGGTTTGTTGTCTATAATCTATGTTTGCAGGTCCGTAAGGATTGTGTCTGAAGGAAGGCTCATAACCTCAAAGGTCATGACCTGAAGGAATAATGCATGTTGAGGCTCTGTCTTCTATGAGAAGAGATGCAGAGGCGGCACCGAAGTGTCTGTGAAGATCACTTGTGATGAAGAAAGAATGGTTTGATATTGGCGCTTAATTGGCCATTATAGAAGGAATCTTGATCTCAGAGATCAAGAGGAGAAGAGGAGAGGAGAAGAAGATGGAAGAAGAGTGAGCAAGGTGGGGCATGCCATCACCTGATCACGAGACAATGCCCATGCTACGGGCAGGTTTATTCTACAGCAGCCCGTCAAGGTTCCGTGAACCGTTCCTAGCAATGTCCCTGCAACATTCTGTGTAGCGTACTCGTAACGTTCTATGGAACGTTACCTGCTACCTATTGTGGTAGACTAGCTACCCTGCGTTACGATCAGTATGATAGAGATAAGTTGAATACAGTGCGTCGGCAAGAAAGAACAAACTCAAGTCTCGCCGCATATCGTATTTATTTCTCCGCATCTATCATAAGATACTCTTAGTAAGCTCGTGTGAAGTGACTGCACATCACAATAGATATCGATGTCAACGTCCATATGCTGGCACGCCCCCGTGATGTCAGTCAGTAGCTTACGCTTACGGTGTGGAAACCAGATACTCAGAAAATCATACTGTAAAATGGTACGAGATATTGAGAAAACTGGGACGTGTTGTCCAGTATATATATACGTGTTTACGTATTTCTCGTATTTAACTCGCATGACTACAGAGTAGTACCTAGTGTAGGCGAAGATCAAGGAATAAAACAAATCGTGGTGTGATTACCAGCGATGTATACCCTAGAAAATACAGTGGTAACCCATCTGCTGTGTCCAACGCGCCCCCTGAACGGATGCCTAAATTAAAGCAGAAACGTAGAAAACTGTAGACGTAAACGTACTGGATTGTACATAATAATATGTTTAGTACATTCAGCATGTTTTGAGCGTGTATGTATGATACGTACTCGAAATAAAGCTATGCAAACGTAAACCTTCCCCACAAAAGCAAAAAAGAAAAAAAATGAAGAAATAACCTGGCGCGTATTGCTGGAGGCTCTTCTGCTTCGTGGCGCAATGCTGCGTCGTAGTTGGTGTTGCTGCTCGTGATGATATTCATGTTCAGGAAGTAGAAGAGAGCAGAACGAAGTCGCTTGGAGAAATGGTTCTGAAGTTATGCTGCTGGTGATAGTCCATATAGCTCCGATGATAATGAAGAGATGGCTCGGCTGGACGTGGTGTCAGGTCCTGTGGTGGTGCGTTTTGAAAAGCAATAATTGAATTTATTTGCTGTGAAGAAGTCGCCGTCGGAAAGCCTCGATCTCTGATCCCCCCGTACGTCCGTTGATAGACAAAGCGGGCGTTGGTTCGATCATGGGGACGTTTCCTCGTGCGTTGCGTAGACCACGTTGATGCTGCCAGATGTTTGCTCCGGTTAGTAGTGTTGATGTTGTAGTACAGGAAGAAATCTTGTAGGTACTGCTGCTGCTGTAGAAGCCGCAGAAACTGGCTGTCGTAGAAGTAGAAATCCCAGGGGCCAATGCTGCAGGTACGTATGTAGTGATGTTGAACTCGAAGTCGCTGCGAAGAACAGGACGCCGATAAGCTACCTAGAAGCCGTAGATATGAAGCGGAAGTGGTCGTACGAGTAGTAGACCTATATCGCGAAGTAGTCGTGGTAGTCACAGCAGTCAGTAGTCGAAGAAGCTGATGGAGTAGATTCAGCTGGGCGGTGTACCCCCATCGCTGTGGATGACGTGTAGTCTGCGACGTTGAATCGGCCGTTTAGTTGACCGTAGCTGAAGTGATGGCTAGTTAGTGCCATATTTGCTCCCCAGCTGTTGAACGATGTACGCACTATTGACGTGTGGATTCGTCCGGTGCAGGTTACACAAAGAGTGCTTGTGTGCAAAGAAAAGTAATTTCCTCATCTAGTTCATGCGTGCAGAGCAAATTTGAACTCGACGACCTGGCTTTGTGCAGTGTGAGCAGATCACTACTGCTATTCGTACACGCATGCGTAGACGCCCTTTCGCTATGATGAGCGAAAACCCGTTACGCAGGAGTATTGTTCGAGTATTATTTCCGAGTCTAAATTCGTGCCCCCCGCTTGGAGCGTGAAAGCCGTTGCTGGAAATGGATGCCCCGTATAGGCGTGAAAGCCCCGTATAGGCAGGAGGTGGTTCTCCCGATACTATGCTGAGTAGCTGATTCGTCAAAGACCTGGCTGCGTGTATTACAGCGCGTGTAGGTCTTGAACAATGCACTTGAAGAAGTGGCTTTACCGTACTTCGCGCTCGATGGCGTGAAAACTGGCTTGAAACTAACTTTGCTTGTGATGGCGTAGAAACAGTCTTGTAACGTTCTTCGTACTTTACAGCGTGGAAGCAGTGTGAAAACTAGCTTCGCATGTGATGAGCAGAAATAGTTGTGTGACGTGTTCCACGCTTACACCTCCAAAGCAGCATTGAAAACAAAGTTTTGTGTGTGATGGCACAAAAATGGTCGCGTGACTTATTTTGCGCTTACAGCGTGAAAACAATGTTGTACGTACGAATACGAGTTTCGCGCGATAAAGCGTGAAACCGGATTCCTTACTCGTACGTGCTGCGCGCGTGAATGCGCACCAGTAGTCCCCTTACCTGCTTCGCGCATGGGAGCGTGAAAGCAGTCCTCCTTGAAGTAACCCTGTAGAACACACTTGACGAAATTCGATGTAGATGTCGCCAGGTCGGTGCTGGTCCTGTGGTTGTTGGAGAACAAAAAAATAGCTTTTCCTCCGCACTTGAAAACCGAAAAAACGTTCTTCGTAGTTCCTGTAGAACTTGACGGACCGATGGAGATGTCGTTCCGTTCCATGATGCCGGTCGATGTGTCGACTAGAAGTCGAGGCTCATAACCTGAAGGAAGGCTCATAACCTCGAGGGTCATGACGTGAAGGAATAATGCATGTTGAAGCTCTGTCTTCTATGAGAAGAGATGCAGAGGCGGCACCGAAGTGTCTGTGAAGGTCACTTGTGATGAAGAAAGAAGATGGTTTGAAATTGGCGCTTAATTGGCCATTAAAGAAGGAATCTTGATCTCAGAGATTAAGAGGAGAAGAAGAGAGGAAAGGAAAGGAATGGAAGAGAAGAGGAAATGGAAGAGAGGAGTGAACAAGGTGGGGCATGCCATCACCTGATCACGAGACAATGCCCATGCTACGGGCAGGTTTATTCTACAGCAGCCCGTCAAGGTTCCGTGAACCGTTCCTAGCAATGTCCCTGCAACGTTCTGTGTAGCGTACTCGTAACGTTCTATGGAACGTTACCTGCTACCTATTGTGGTAGACTAGCTACCCTGCGTTACGATCAGTATGATAGAGATAAGTTGAATACAGTGCGTCGGCCAGAAAGAACAAACTCAAGTCTCGCCGCATATCGTATTTATCCGCATCTATCATAAGATACTCTTAGTAAGCTCGTGTGAAGTGACTGCACATCACAATAGATATGCATGCCAACGTCCATATGCTGACAGTGTCTACTGCAAAGGAATTATCAAGGACAACGGCATCTTGATCGGCCTCTGAGCAAGCCCCCCCTGCACTTCTCGGGCTCCAAGCACTCCAGGAAGCTCTTCATCGCCCACGACGAGCAAGTTCAGGGCGAACGCCACGCGAAGTTCGGCGAATAGGCTCGGCTGGAACTGGAGAAAAGCGTCGCCAAGCGGGAAGGCTGTGTCGGTCCATCTTCTCGGTTCGGGCTCGGAATAGATCTTCGTACTTTGATGAGTCTGTTATCGTGTCTATCATGATCTATCTGCCGGTAGAGCCTCATACACACTTGATCTGCCTTTGGTCTGCGCCTGGGGTCTGAATATAGAGGTGTTCGCGGGCGTTTCATTGCAGCGTGCGCCTGCGTCTATAATATTTCAATGCTTTCAGCAAACATCCGTTGTGCGTGTACTTGCAAGTCTGCCAGCGGGTACTTTGAGTTCAAGCGTGGGGAGCGGACTGGTTCATTTTTTTCGGTGGGGGTTTCTTCACCTATGAAGAGTGTCAGGTTTTGCATCGCCTTCATCACGCTAGTGCCTTGGCGAGTGCCAAGGTCTAACTGACTTCTTTTTATCCTCTTTGGGTGATTGATGTGGACCACGAAAGATCCGTTTTTTTTCAATCTACCTTGGGTGTTTGCCAGGGTGCTGATTCCGCTGATACTAGCGACATTCGCGTTTGCGGGGGAGTTTTTGCTACTTACTACTCACTCCCGTCGCTTCGACTTCTTTGCGTTTCACGCCGGCCCCGGGCCCTCTGCTACGCTAAAGACGTTTTTCTTGAGGAAATTCTGTCGTAGTTGGTTTGGGCGTCCGCGAAAGGTTTCGTTCGTTGTCGAACTGTTAGGTGTCGCAGGACATGTGTCTACTGGCGCTGCGATTCGTCGAGCAAGTGCTTACAGTCGAAGTGGCATAGCACGCTCATGTCGCCTTCATATATCATAGCAGCTGTAATACATACTACCTGCTTTTCGGTCATTACAACTGCTCTCTTGCGTCACCCTCATCTGCATGTTCCACTAGTATTTTCCTTTTACTAATACATACCTGGTACTTGGTTGTTAACAGGTACATTTGAGCTATTGCCCCAACTGCAGCACATACAACTGCAATTAATTGGTGGAATAGTTCAAACCAACCCACCAAATAAATACGTATTTCGGCAAGAGTCTTCTTACACGCTACGCTCATGCCACTCCGAAGGGAAAACTTGTATATATATATTCCCGACAATTCCAATTAACAGACATCCTCTCAAAACAAATTGTCCGGACAATTTCAAGCAATTATAGGCAGTCTCCAAATCGTTTGTCAAGACAGGTCCAACTAGCAGACCGCCTCCTAAAGTAATTATCGGGGCAATTATTCCAATCAATAGACCGTATAAAAAAATAGTTGTCCGGACGATTTCAACCTATAAAAAGTCTCCAAAATCACTGCGTCAGACAATGCTTATTGGTAAACAGTCCAATGGCCCGTGCACTAAACATTTCAGTCCATACGGATTTTTTTTGTTGTGGTCGAAAGTTTTTTTTATGGTTTACATCTGAACACATGGGCTAGGCGGTATCAAAATGTCGTAAGTACGAACATGTACAAGTAGTACATACCTAACGTTGGCGTGCAGTACATACGTAATATTGATGTGTCCCGCGCGTTTTTACTCATGCTTTGGACAGTAGACATATAGATAGACTATTTCCCCTACAACAGCAGGGTCACAGAAAATAAAATATTATTAGAGATCGGGAACCGATATGATAATAAGCTGCAGTTTGTTGTTGTAGAGAGAAGAACTAGGCGTTATGGTTTATATTATCTGGCTGAGTACGTATCTGTAGTACGTATATCTTACTTGGACAGCAGCAGCGGGCACTGTTTGGTTGATCGCGCTTGTGGGACTACCAAGTATATACCGCACGGAACGGTGCTGGCAGACTGGTCTGAAGGAAGGCTCATAACCTCGAGGGTCATGACCTGAAGGAATAAATTAAATGCATGTTGAGGCTCTGTCTTCTATGAGAAGAGATGCAGAGGCGGCACCGAAGTGTCTGTGAAGATCACTTGTGATGAAGAAAGAAGATGGTTTGAAATTGGCGCTTAATTGGCCATTATAGAAGGAATCTTGATCTCAGAGATCAAGAGGAGAAGAGGAGAGGAGAAGAAGATGGAAGAAGAGTGAGCAAGGTGGGGCATGCCATCACCTGATCACGAGACAATGCCCATGCTACGGGCAGGTTTATTCTACAGCAGCCCGTCAAGGTTCCGTGAACCGTCCCTAGCAATGTCCCTGCAACGTTCTATGTAGCGTACTCATAGAACGTTACCTGCTACCTATTGTGGTAGACTAGCTACCCTGCGTTACGATCAGTATGATAGAGATAAGTTGAATACAGTGCGTCGGCAAGAAAGAACAAACTCAAGTCTCGCCGCATATCGTATTTCTCCGCATCTATCATAAGATACTCTTAGTAAGCTCGTGTGAAGTGACTGCACATCACAATAGATATCGATGTCAACGTCCATATATATGCTGGCACGCCCCCGTGATGTCAGTCAGTAGCTTACGCTTACGGTGTGGAAACCAGATACTCAGAAAATCATACTGTAAAATGGTACGAGATATTGAGAAAACTGGGACGTGTTGTCCAGTATATATATACGTGTTTACGTATTTCTCGTATTTAACTCGTATGACTACAGAGTAGTACCTAGTGTAGGCGAAGATCAAGGAATAAAACAAATCGTGGTGTGATTTCCAGCGATGTATACCCTAGAAAATAAAGTGGTAACCCATCTGCTGTGTCCAACGCGCCCCCTGAACGGATGCCTAAATTAAAGCAGAAACGTAGAAAACTGTAGACGTAAACGTACTGGATTGTACATAATAATATGTTTAGTACATTCAGCATGTTTTGAGCGTGTATGTATGATACGTACTCGAAATAAAGCTATGCAAACGTAAACCTTCCCCACAAAAGCAAAAAAGAAAAAAAATGAAGAAATAACCTGGCGCGTATTGCTGGAGGCTCTTCTGCTTCGTGGCGCAATGCTGCGTCGTAGTTGGTGTTGCTGCTCGTGATGATATTCATGTTCAGGAAGTAGAAGAGAGCAGAACGAAGTCGCTTGGAGAAATGGTTCTGAAGTTACGCTGCTGGTGATAGTCCATATAGCTCCGATGATAATGAAGAGATGGCTCGGCTGGACGTGGTGTCAGGTCCTGTGGTGGTGCGTTTTGAAAAGCAATAATTGAATTTATTTGCTGTGAAGAAGTCGCCGTCGGAAAGCCTCGATCTCTGATCCCCCCGTACGTCCGTTGATAGACAAAGCGGGCGTTGGTTCGATCATGGGGACGTTTCCTCGTGCGTTGCGTAGACCACGTTGATGCTGCCAGATGTTTGCTCCGGTTAGTAGTGTTGATGTTGTAGTACAGGAAGAAATCTTGTAGGTACTGCTGCTGCTGTAGAAGCCGCAGAAACTGGCTGTCGTAGAAGTAGAAATCCCAGGGGCCAATGCTGGAGGTACGTATGTAGTGATTGATGTTGAACTCGAAGTCGCTGCGAAGAACAGGACGCCGATATGCCACCTAGAAGCCGTAGATATGAAGCGGAAGTGGTCGTACGAGTAGTAGACCTATATCGCGAAGTAGTCGTGGTAGTCACAGCAGTCAGTAGTCGAAGAAGCTGATGGAGTAGATTCAGCTGGGCGGTGTACCCCCATCGCTGTGGATGACGTGTAGTCTGCGACGTTGAATCGGCCGTTTAGTTGACCGTAGCTGAAGTGATGGCTAGTGCCATGTTTGCTCCCCAGCTGTTGAACGATGTACGCACTATTGACGTGTGGATTCGTCCGGTGCAGGTTACACAAGAGTGCTTGTGTGCAAAGAAAAGTAATTTCCTCATCTAATTCATGCGTGCAGAGCAAATTTGAACTCGATGACCTGGCTTTGTGCAGTGTGAGCAGATCACTACTGCTACTCGTACACGCATGCGTTGATGCCCTTTCGCTATGATGAGCGAAAACCCGTTACGCAGGAGTATTGTTCGAGTATTATTTCCGAGTCTAAATTCGTGCCCCCCGCTTGGAGCGTGAAAGCCGTTGCTGGAAATGGATGCCCCGTATAGGCGTGAAAGCCCCGTATAGGCAGGAGGTGGTTCTCCCGATACTATGCTGAGTAGCTGATTCGTCAAAGACCTGGCTGCGTGTATTACAGCGCGTGTAGGTCTTGAACAATGCACTTGAAGAAGTGGCTTTACCGTACTTCGCGCTCGATGGCGTGAAAACTGGCTTGAAACTAACTTTGCTTGTGATGGCGTAGAAACAGTCTTGTAACGTTCTTCGTACTTTACAGCGTGGAAGCAGTGTGAAAACTAGCTTCGCGTGTGATGAGCAGAAATAGTTGTGTGACGTGTTCCACGCTTACACCTCCAAAGCAGCATTGAAAACAAAGTTTTGTGTGTGATGGCACAAAAATGGTCGCGTGACTTATTTTGCGCTTACAGCGTGAAAACAATGTTGTACGTACGAATACGAGTTTCGCGCGATAAAGCGTGAAACCGGATTCCTTACTCGTACGTGCTGCGCGCGTGAATGCGCACCAGTAGTCCCCTTACCTGCTTCGCGCATGGGAGCGTGAAAGCAGTTCTTCTTGAGGTAACCCTGTGGAACACACTTGACGAAATTCGATGTAGATGTCGCCAGGTCGGTGCTGGTCTTGTGGTTGTTGGAGAACAAAAAAATAGCTTTTCCTCCGCACTTGAAAACCGAAAAAACGTTCTTCGTAGTTCCTGTAGAACTTGACGGACCGATGGAGATGTCGTTCCGTTCCATGGTGCCGGTCGATGTGTCGACTAGAAGTCGAGGCTCATAACCTGAAGGAAGGCTCATAACCTCGAGGGTCATGACCTGAAGGAATAATGCATGTTGAGGCTCTGTCTTCTATGAGAAAAGATGCAGAGGCGGCACCGAAGTGTCTGTGAAGATCACTTGTGATGAAGAAAGAAGATGGTTTGAAATTGGCGCTTAATTGGCCATTATAGAAGGAATCTTGATCTCAGAGATCAAGAGGAGAAGAGGAAAGGAGAAGAAGATGGAAGAAGAGTGAGCAAGGTGGGGCATGCCATCACCTGATCACGAGACAATGCCCATGCTACGGGCAGGTTTATTCTACAGCAGCCCGTCAAGGTTCCGTGAACCGTCCCTAGCAATGTCCCTGCAACGTTCTGTGTAGCGTACTCATAGAACGTTACCTGCTACCTATTGTGGTAGACTAGCTACCCTGCGTTACGATCAGTATGATAGAGATAAGTTGAATACAGTGCGTCGGCAAGAAAGAACAAACTCAAGTCTCGCCGCATATCGTATTTCTCCGCATCTATCATAAGATACTCTTAGTAAGCTCGGGTGAAGTGACTGCACATCATAATAGATATGGATGCCAACGTCCATATGCTGACATGGTCCAACACGCTTACAGGGCCCGTGTCTTGCACCGACACCGGTCGCTCGCTGGGTCAGGTATGTATTCGTGATTTCTTGATCAGGTATTTAAATTTTCGTGAATTATTCTGATTCAACATCGGATGTGGGGAGCAGAGGTGGAGCGCTTCATGCGTGGCACAGGCAGCGAGCGAGCACAGAAGCGTGAACACCGTGCATCGCTTCGACCGGTATTATGCGCAGAGACGGGTGGGTATCTGTATTTTTAATCCCGACGCTTACGGGCCGAGGGCGTGTGTGCGTTTGGCTTGGTAATCGAGTTGTATTGCATGTATACAGCTAAAGAAAAAAAACTGTGGAATAGCAACGATTGAACCTCTTGATCGAGCAAATCCAAATGAAATAATACAAAACAACGTGGCAACGAGATATCGTCGGACCACCTTAAACTAAGGCAGATAGTCTATGATACTCGAAGGCAGATATACTACGATATTCGAAAGCAGATATATCATGATACTCTTACAGCGGAGTCACAAAAAAGCTGTCTATAAAGTGGAACTGCCCGGGTAAGAGATGTCAGAGACTGTCTAGTTGTTGGAATTGTTTTGACGACTTGGCTTGGATACTCTGTATATTGCTTGGATTTGTTCGGGCATTTATTTGAATCGGGAGACTTAACCAGAATTGTTTGACAAATTGATATCTGGTGCTTCTCAACCAATGGATTTTTTCCGGACGAAATATGTTGGAGACTCTGCAGCAATTGGAATGGCCCTCGTAATTGTTTTCAGAGACCGCTTATGAATTGGAATTGTCTGAACAAGTGCCCGCAAAATTGGTTTCGGAAGCTATCTACGACTTGGAAATTTCGGACGAATGAGTTTTAGAGGGTCCTGTTCTTGAAAGCTGGCAGCTACTCGTAGAGCTACAGTTGGTTCGGTCAGTACCGTACTGATGCAGTACCACCCTCCTAGTATTGCCTCTACCAGAGGATCGGGAAGTTCCCTGTATACTCAATCATTTGCAAGGTACTTTACGCTGCCTAAATACGAGTGATATCAATGCAATGGGTGCCTATCACAATACAATCAATAGCACGAGGCCATAACATTTCTCGACCAATTAATTGATGATACTAGGCGGCGTCGGAAATGACTTGTGCACCTCCAACTACTTTCCAATCGCCGAATCCTGTTTGAATGTTTTGTACTCATTTAATTAACAGCAGCAGCCGAAATCAATTGATTTGGCAATCCATTTAACAGGCAACTAACACCCGAATGCAATTATTCAGCAAATAAATATATCTGTTAGACAACAACACCCGAACCCAATTGCCTGGACAAATTCAACTAGAAGAAGAGTGAACAGCACCCGAAATAATTTTTGTCTGGAAAATTCTAACTGAGATGGACCAGCACCCGAAATCAATTAGCTGGACAGGTATTCTGCGATTGATTGTTGTAGCCCACTCTTCATTTATTTTGAGAGGCTCCTCGCTCGAGGAGCTCCACACGTCATCCGAACACTGACTCCAGCAGAATATATCAAAAAAATGCATCCCGATGAATAATCCTATGGCCCAAGTTTTTTTTTAAACCTAAATATTAGCATTTTCGACGATTTTTCCATGGGCTAAGAAGGGGCCCTGTTATCCATCAAATGTGTTTTTGAATGTGTTCCCTGTATATCGTAGAACGCGTCGACAATTCCAATTCATATAAACAACACTCGAAAACAATTGCTTCCAAAATATTTCCAATTAATTAACAGACGGTACTCGAAATCAAAATTATCTGGACAATTCCAGTTAGTTCATAGACAGTCATCGAGATCAATTGTCTGGACAATTCCAAATAATAAACAGTCGCCAAAACCAATTGTTGGGATAATTCCAAGTAACACACAGCCTCCTACATTAATTGTAGACACAAAAGACTATGGAAACACATACCTGGTAGGAGTTGTCCGGGGTGTGATCGGCCCCCTATAACCTCTTTATTCGTACGTACGTAGGTATTCATACACACATACATACGCACGCTGATTTCACTTTTTCCTCTTTGGGGTACCCAGTTAGTTGTCGTCGATGGTCTCACATGATAAAATACAGCACCATGGACACATACGGCAGTTCGTCTGCACCACCCAGCGTCGAGGTGGTCTCAGGTTAGGCACGGCAATATAATTCCGTGCCAAGCAGGCCGTTCCGCGAGGATGGTCGAAAATATTTAGAGCTGTCAACGGGGGGGGGGGGCAGAATGAAAGTTCTTGGCGCTTCCGCCGTGGCGAAACAAACGAAGCGAAGCCTGGTGACTTTCTGCAGGTGGGAACAGACAAATCCCAAATCGGAAAATTGGGAACGAAACAAAAAATGAGAACGGACGTTTTTTTTTAGAAAGCAAACCAATTGTGTACACCTCTAAGAAAAACAGTTGACAGTCCTGTGGGGCTGTGCAGCAGCCTTCGAATGAGCTGTCGCTCAGGCTGGAAGTCCTCGGCATCGCCGCGGTAGCCAGCATCTAGAGAAATCACAATAGAGCCAGCGTATATCGCTTTTTGAGCCCACCCGAAGGCACGAGATGGAGCATGACCGTTCTGACGAGCTCCTCTTACAGGGCTGGCCAAGGGGTTTCGCAGGATCATCTTGGTTATCGGATACACCACATGGTTTCGGAGATACGGCTTGGTTCTCATTTTAGGCTTCGTTCCCATTTTTCCGATTTGTCTGTTAGGTCCAAGTGAAGCCCGTGGTACCTATACCCTGAATAAAACAGAACACTTCAGATTTTTGAAGCCGCACACGCCTAACGTTCAAGCACATTAAAAACATGTGTTTCCATGGACAAATCACCGCTCGTGGCGCGCGTCTTTTACTTGGTTCTAGTACGTACCTGATTTTGACCCAAATAGATCGGGTATTATATATACCTGATTTGGGCCACATCCCTTCTTTTGACCAACAACCTTCTTCACAACATCATGGGATTGCCGGACAGTCGATCGTTGCTGAGTGCGACCTATATATATATATTCCGGAATTGTCTACTTGGCAGGCCAAACAATAAGAGGTGATGCAGCGGCGGTGTGATTGGCGCTGGCACATAACAGGCAGTCGGTAGATTCTGTGGCGTCGATGCGGGAGTGCACGAAACCAATCCTTCCTCGTTGTCAGCGGGGGTGACCCCAGCGATGTGACGGTACGCCCAGGTCAAGCCCCTCTTAGAACGTCGACCCCGATACTCTTTTCGTCATTCCCTAGTTATCAAACGTCCAGTTCAGGAGAATGTATCTCCCATGACGTGGATACCGTACTTACTTGCTTGCTGTTACCCCTGGCGCGAACGATTTTGATGTAGACGAGTAGCGTGATCTATGCTTTGGGGCGTGGCATGTGTTGTTGTGTACAAACCAGGACTCTTGGTGATGGTTGGAAGGGCTTGTGTTTGGGTCATATCAAGTAGGAGAGGAGCCTACCTGGGACGTGTACTGTCGGTCGTCGTGGCGGTTGCATACTACAGGAGGAGTTAAAGACGCATTACCGCGTAGGAATTCTTCACATACATACATTAAAAAACCGTTATATTTACCCGTCGACAGCCAGCACAACTATTACTAGTGTCCATGCCGATTGTTCAAACTTCTTACAGAGATACAAGTTCTGCGGTCACAAAACTACGCCACACAGATACTACGTTGTATTGCAGTAGGCAGAGTAGATAACGGAACGGCATGCCATAATACTAGATAATAAGACAGGCATGACATACACATTCTAGGAAAGAAGAAAACTAAATGAAACCAAAAATAATAACAAAACGAAGACGTACGTAGGGGCACACAATGCACTTTCCGAGCCTTCTTTCCTAAGGAGCGCCAAACTCCCACCTATCACACCCTGAACGTGTAAAACGTGAAATACGCAACCCGAGTTACGACCTCATGGCCAAGGTATACTTTGAACCTCGCTACAACCACACTTGATTCCAAGCGAGTTTGGAATCATGACTTTGTCAAACCGCGCCAGACCGACATACCTTGGCTACCCAGTGCTGTGGATATCGTAACGCGCGTCTCTGCGGGATGAACAAGCCTCCCACGTGTACGTGTTCCTCTCCACATAACTGTGCGCTACTCTACAGTTTCACTCGGTGAATATAGGGCCTTTCAGGGAACACCCCGAAGGCGTTCCACGATAGAGGTTAACCCTGAATTTTCCGAGGCTCCTCACTTCAGGGGCTCCATACCTCACTCACCCGAAAACTGGCTTCGGCAAAATTCAATTGATCCAGACGAACAATCCCATGTATGTCCCACGTATACAAACACGACATTTTTCGAAACAAGATTGGCATTCCGACGGTTTTGGGTTAAGGAACGCCGTCATTCAGAAATCGTTTTGGCGGGAATTTGCTACCTCTATCGTAGAACGCGACTACGGTCTCTCTTGCCAGCCTTTCCGTACTTGAACAGGTACGTGCACGTATATTATATTATACGTATCTATCTGTAACTTACTCCCCTTCTCAGCAATTTTACGCTAATTAATAGTAAGTAGTCGATTTTGTCGTATAACAACCTGCTATAAGTTAAATCGCTACTTCACTGCTGTAAAATCACGTTTCAATGCCCAAGGCACCGCAATCAACTACTGAAATCCCTTCCAAATCCCTTCACCCCTACTCGTAAGGTCGCTGTTTATGCGTGGATACGGTCGGAGTTGGGGGCGACATTCAACGTTTCCCCTCTTTCAATTCTCACTGTGGAAACATTAACCCTAGGTTAGGTGGGGATTGTCCGCTCTCTAGACCTAATATATATGCAGCCCACGTTACGAAGAAGACGCCCACCGCATGACATGATGTTTGATCTAACCCCTCGAACTGTCTAACCCTAAGTTTACCGTCCTCGAAGGCCGTGATGCCAGGGCTACCGTGCGATCCTTGATCCACGACATGTGTGTCACTAGATTTCCGGATCTTTAAACTCGAGACCAGCGTTTTCCTCCCAGCATTTTCCCCCCTCCACTAGATTTTTCATGTCTCCCAGAGAAACCGAATAGTCACGACGAACAGGTCCCTTAATAGCGACCGGTCTTTTCATCCGACGCCACATAAAAATAAATAGACCCATCTGAACCAGCAAGGAGACCACCATAAATATGTTCGCCGCGATTAGAACCCCTGAAAACGTCAAGAGATACGCTGTCTCTTGGCCGATGTCAATCTTCCCGAGAAAGGCTACGTACATGCTAGACACTATGATGCCGTTACCCCAACGGTAAAGTCCCATGTCAATACGTTTTTGAAAAGGAGATAATACCTCCGAGATAAATACAAATACCACCGCAAACAAAAGAGCATGGGAGACTTGTGCCATGCTATTGGGAAGAATGAAAGCTGCAATGCTGGTTAGAGCGATCCGACGGCCGCACTCTATAACCTCGAAGTAGTATCGGGATGGTTTATATGCAGCCCACAACCCATTTAGCGGCTGCAGATGGGCTAGATTTTCTCGATTGGGCTTGGCAAGGTCACCCCGGCGCCAAACAAGCAACCCCAAAAATACTGCAGCTATGCCGACAGGATATACACCCACCATAATTAGCGCATACGCCTCGTACCACCTGTGGCGAGGTGTCAAGCAAGAAATGCTGTAGTCTGCCCGAAGGAACAAGCTTCCATCGTCTAGCTCGTCACAGGCGAACGTTTTGAGAATCTTGAACGAGACCGGCGAGTAGACCAATAACAAGATATAGAGCACCGCGGCCTGATGCTTGTGCCACACTTTGCGTATTGCTGACTCAGATCCACTGTTCCTCTTCTTTCCGATAAAGTAACTTACCGCCAGAACGGTGATGACTAGAAGCGGCGCTATTGTGGCGAAAAGAAGACGATCGTAAAAATCGTTGCTGGCAAAGCACGAGTACCATAAGACCAGTTCGAAATCGATGTTGATCAGGCTTAAGTTAGAGACGAATGCCTGGTAAACCTCCGGGTAGACGTCACCTGTGATGGCGTCAAACTGAGGACATACATGAGAAAACCAACGGGCCGTTGTGCGGAGCATGACATAGGTAGCCGTTACATGAACAGTAAAGACTGGCGTTTATAAGGCCTAGAACACATTCGAGAAGCTTGGGCGAGCGTTCCGGAACCGCCGCTTAGGAATCAAGCAATAGTGACGGGCACAACCCATCAGATATATTGACGTGCATCGTGCCAAATATATCGATCAACTTTGAAGGGTTTCGCGAGAAACATGAGCAGAACAACGATCACTTGGCTTTTCCTTCCTCACGATAGATCGCATCTTCTTGTGGACACTTGGACTACTGTTTATATCTACTGTTATTGTACCATTGGCTCAACACAGTCGGCTTGAAATGCTCCATGACACCGCCAAAGGGGTATGTTCCGCTCATAATAGAAAGGGGAGCGGCAGTCTGAATGTACGCCACCAACTAACTGTAGTCTACCGATTCTACCAGATTGACAGAAAAAACACGAGTCTGCATTTATTTAAGAAACGATTTCTATAACATCAGTGGGAACCCGAAGTCATTTAGCCTCCAACCCGGACTTTGCGGGCGTCGCTATTCCGAACAGCAACGTTTCGCCTCATTTTAATGCTTCGAGCGGTATAGGCCTCAACGGTTTCCATGCCGTTTTAGCTCCGCTCCAGCTCTTTCGAGTCGTGCTACGGTTGAGACCTTGTGTGGAAAGCAGCACGTGCATACCTGATAAATGATTTGCCAGACAGTCACGACAATTTTGATCGCCGAAAGTGGAATCATGTTGACTAGGGACGCTCGGCAAGACCAGCACTTCTGCTTCCATAGGCTGTGAGCTGTGTTCGAGTCCTTTTGCGCACCATCGTGCACCACACACCCCAGATAGGTAAGCGCAAGAGCGGCCAGTAGCAGCACAACCGAAACCACGACAACCACCGACGTCGTCACACGCTCGGAGCATTCACGACAACTGTGCGCAATCCCAGGCGCAAATCCTTCAGCACAAACCGCGCAGTCTGCATCATCGATTGGGGGTAGGCAGCAAGCATTGAGGCGGCGCAGAGGTTCGAGGTTGTGAATTTTTTATTCAAGAAGGTATTTACTTACCAAAATATTTATATCAGGTAAACGTTCGATGTTGGAGATTATGTCAATGGGTACACACTCGATCAATCGAGAAATTGTATTCGAGAGGCATAAGTATATATCAATACCCTCACAAGGCTAAGGCCTACTTGTGTTCGTGGAGTGCGGTAGGTACAACAACCTGAAAGCGTCAATTCAATCACGAATCCAAGTTCAAGTCCCATCTCACATGGCCCCGTGTAGCCAGATGCGCAGTACTTGCCGGCATCGCTGCCGCCACGGCAAGCATTCTTTTGGTAGCACGATATAACCTTGTGGCTCTCGTTAGAGGTACGGAAGTAGCCTGGCTCGAGTGCTAAAGTCTCCACGGTGGTGCCTCGTGACCCCAACGGGGCAGCACGAGCGCCAACCGGTTTGTCGTGGCAGACAGGTTTGCCATCTATTCGAACCTCTTCGCTGGTATTGACACCATCGCGACGGGTTGAACACCGAGAACAGACTTCGTCGAAGCATCCCTGGCAGAAATCGAGCTGATATGTTTTAAGCGACAGGGTATCAAACACGAAGAAAGAAACGGTCAAATTCACAAACTACCGTGCGCAAACACCGGTAGAGAACAACACGCAAGGTGGTAGTTTGTAACCCCCTCGGCCCCAGATTGGACAAACGTTAGTAACTTGTCATTCTCAACAGCGTTGGAAACAGCGTGTTTCCCCAATCAATGAGAGAGAGGAGCGATGTAAAGTGGTTGCACATTATTAGCATTGCTGTACAAGACTTTGCACATTAGCATTGCTGTACAAGACTTTGCACATTATTAGCATTGCTGTACAAGACTTTGCACATTAGCATTGCTGTACAAGGCTTTGCACATTAGCATTGCTGTACAAGACTTTGCAGGAGAACAGGGGTGAAGAGGTGATATAGAAGACGCTTTGATTTGAACGTGAGGCCGTGAAATCACTGTCAGCAACAAGTGTCTGAACTTTCGCGGAACGACATATTAAATTATGGATGGATTGGTATCGAGGTTAGCCCGGTGTTTCAGGTACAGACATCACGATTCAGTTGAATAACAAATTAAAACTTGATCGTACGTAGAATTGATTGACAGAACTTCGTTTGGTAATATTTCGTCGTCTTGCCGAAGAAAAGCGAGGTCCCGTAACAATGTGGGAGGTACGATCCTGAGGTTGGTGGGTTGTTCAGGTATTTTGGGTTAGGGTTGGGATCAAGGAATGGGCGAAGACCTTACTCGACCCCTGACTCTAACCCTAACCCTAACCCTGACCCCAAACCGCAGCAAAAATGGGGCAAAACTGGCCATAAACGCGGCTGCGCCGGTTTTAGCATCGAACGAGGAATTTTCTCAATTATTAATTGTGGACGACGATTTCGAAGTGCAGACCGCGCTACGTAATTATCGAGTCAAAAACACCCCTAAAGACCATACCTCCGAGATTGCTAAGCCTACGCTGAAAAGAAGCTGAAGAATATACAACACACACACACTTTGCTGAATATGGTATATCGGAAGAAAATTGCGGCAAATTGTTGTTTGCAGAAACAACAACAACAAGCACCGTACACCTAGCAGGGCAAGTAAATTTTCACTCTAACTCAGCACTGCTTTCAAACAATCTGCTCTAGTTTGTCACCCGGATGTGATCGGAACTAACGAGAGGCGGGGCGGTCTGCTCTTTGACGCCGAAATTTGAATCCAAACAGAAACATCAGAATTACGGTGATGAAATAGGCTGAGGGCCACGGTTCAAGAGCTCCAACAACAACAAACACAAGAAACAATCGGAAATATTGCTTAGCGATAGAAGAAGCCCTTTTTGTGTGTGTGTCATAGGCCTGTGTAGACGCCCCGATGCAGATCTATATTATAATACTGGATGATTCAAAATTCATCTTATCACTACTGGGCTTTTCACACTAAGTTCGAAGCGATTGCTCGACGCACATGGCACGAGCGCTGGCGGGCGATCGTTGATCACCCGCCGATGAAGGTCAGGGGTTCGAGCACCCGAGTATTCGCTGGACGGGGAAGTTTTTCTGGCCGGGGAAGCCTACGGGCGTCGCGGTTCTCTCAGTCACGGAACGAATATTATGGCATATATATGACTATATTCGATGCGGCTTACAGCCACACGTCCATCCACGAACTTTCTGACAACGATCGGAGGTTACACCAACCTACAGAGCAAGCATCGACATGGCCTACGACGTTCTGCCCGAACCTGCATGCATAACTTCGATAATCATACGATGCTTACCTCGCTGTTGACGATATATCCGTACTTTCCAGCACCGCAGTAATACATGTTTTCCGAAAAAACAACACTCGACATTTCCTCGAGAAAACCGATGCTCATTACAGCGGGGCCTTCAATGCCAGCCTTGTTCGCCACAAACGTCGAGCTGAAGATACGCAGATATCCCGTGTGAAAGATCGCTCCTCCCGAAGTACCTGGAAAATCGTTGGAGGCATTGCAAAAAAGACGTGAGTTCGTACATGAAGCCGAGACGTGGTTTTGCAACTCAAGCAGTAGTTTGCCCCATCGGTACCCTGCATTTAGGCATCTAGTTCGCTTTGGTCCAGCAAGCGCTTGGAAACTATGTGCCCTCCTCACGAAGCTGCTAGTAGTGACGTTTGAGCGGGAGACCTGCCGGCCGGATCGGAGTAGGCTTGTTTACGGATCATCAGGTATGGGGGTGGCGTTGCGCGTCCAACGTTTCGTAAACCTGGCTGATGTGATCCCAAACAATGTACCAGTATTCAATAACCTAGATTCGTCGCTTTGGAATGGGCCACGCTCAAAACCCAAGCACAGGTCTTGTCCTACCCGGTTTTGTCCTGCCCCCGTAGCTGCATCACCAATACACCTGAATATGTGGGCGACTCACCTGCAAAGTTGTTGTGGAAGACCGACGCGGTGAGGATGTCAACCCCAGGGCCTGTGTACATGTAAACCGCACCCCCGTCTCCAGCCGTGTTGCCTGTGAACACACACTCGCTAAATCTGGTCGTTTTGTCTTCCACAGCAAGAATGTATACGGCCCCTCCGAGTGCAGCTTCGTTTCCCTTGAACTTAGCATAGTTAATGTTAAATATGTTGCACTTCTCCAACATGATGGCGCCCCCGAGGTTGCCAGCAGAGTTCTCGATGAAGACTAGGCCCCGGTTTGGATTAAGGGCGTCGCCTGTTTGGGAATACAATTTACCCGGAACATGTCAATACCTGCGTCATAGAGCGTAGGCTAATCCGCTTACAGCTACAGCATATGCTGGGTAATGCTGTCGGTACGAGGGCAGGGTGACTGCACTTTGATCTGGGTATACCACCCCTACAGGCATGTCGTCGTACATACATTGCAACTTTGATGGTGTTGACTGCTGCCAGTTTGAAACTATGGAATAAGTACTGCATGCGAGCAGATAGTGGCGTTTTGCCCGAACTGCATTGGGGGTCATCACAGCCGCCGTATACACGAAGTCCACCTGTACGAAGACGTGTCCTGTACGTGCCGGGCATTGCGGCACAGATTTTTAGATGAGGTGGCCCTAGACGATGCTGTTCTATCGCCAGTTTATGGTTCGCCCATCGCGCCCGGAAAGCAATCTACCAACAAGCCCGAAACACCCCTTCAAATCGTGTTTAAACCAGGGCCAGCCGAAACTAAACCCTAACCCTAACCCTAACTCCGTATCGGATGCTACTACTAAGGAGGAAGGGGCACGGCATTAGGCGAACTCCGAAAAAGTCTTTATTATGCGCTATTAATACTAGGAAACGAGGGTTTCTATTATTCTGTGTTTGTGTGGCTATTCCAAGGTATTGCCGACGGTAATGATAAGAACAACGTACTCTACGAAGCTACAGAGGTTATGATGGGTCTTCAGCAGCCGTCCAACGATATGAAAATACCATTAATTGCTACCTCGTTACCTTGTTCGCTAGAGACTTCGCCACCGAATGCGTTGTTACCCGTGATGGTGACGTTGCTGGTACGAAATCGTATCGCACCTGCGAATATCGGCACAACGCGAGTGCAGGAATGAATAAGGGCTATGTGGTTCCCTAAATAAATGGGTATGCCACAAAGGAAGATGAACCTCACGACAGCAATCACATCCCAACTTGAAGTGCACCCCAAACTTGATGCATTCACCTGTTTTCATAGCTGAACTATAATATTTTACAGTTTGTTGCTGGCGGATTATGTTAATAGTATGCATTTATTTGTGGATATCTTCATGGATGGGGGAAAAAAATGTGTCTTGATGCATACCAGGTATACGTTAAAAAGACGAGGCCAAAGGAGTACTGCACGTTTGAGACGAACACCATATCTATTAAGAGGCGGCCAGGATTTGGTACAGATTTTCAGAGCTAAAACTGTCATCGTGCGTGATTTTAGTGTACTGGCACAAGAAATTGAGCTTGGATTCCCCTGTGGCGTGGTTGCTAACGAGTCTCTAAGATGTATCTACAGAAGTATGCTTGACTCACATCATAGCGAGGGGTGGGTTTAAGCGATTTGTCGCGATAAAGGCCTGCTGAGTAGTAATGGGATACACCGATGGAGTCCTCGGCAAATAATAATGGAGTTTGTCAGGTCGTAGATACGACAAAAAAACATGAACATCCACATTTGGATGCAGCGCTCTATATAATATGGGTATACCACCCGAGGTATGGAGCACGTTGTTATCCCTCGGCTGTACTGCGATCAACAGGTACCCCAACGACCAGCAAAACGGATTGGTTGATTGCATTATTATGTACGTTTGCTAATAAGTAAGTGCGTAGCTAACGAAATAGCCAGAGCGAGACACCATCATCGCGTTAATGGGCGACAAGAACAGAAGAGGGCCGATGTTGAGTAATGGGCGCCATGGTGGTCTATGGCTCATTCGCCACATATGTCATGATATATGTCATATAATATATGTATACGCTGTCATATTTTGCTCTAATCAATTATTCACGATTTAATGCAACAGCATCGGCAATATCATTCTCTGGGGTGTTAAGCTTGTTGCGGGAGGTAGCCAATGTTTCATTCATCGCGGTGTTGCGTTTACTCTCTACCCAAAGTACCTAAGTATACCCCTCTTTTTAAGACGTAGATACACCTCAAGGTTCACGAGTCCGAGATTATTAGCTACGAAGGATCAACATCTTCATATATATGGTGGATACAGCAGTTGTGGATAATATGCGAACACGTACCACGCACAAAGTATGACGTTTGTGTTTGAGCCCGTACATATAATATATATATATATATATATATATAGTTGTTGCCGTAGGTAACGTTCGTGCCACATTCGAGAACTGGCGGCCTCATGCATGTATGTGTAGGGATGCATCGTGTGCTATACCTGCAAAGAATCCTACGACGAGCAACCCCCACATACATTTGATATACGAGTACGTACATATACCTACTCGGCGGTCTATCAACATGCCCCGCCGCCTACGGGCAGTGGCATTTCTTGGGATCGCATCGCGTGGGCATATCACGGATGCAGGTCGTGGGATACGATTTGCTGGCACATCAAAATATCTCGTGGGCTGTACCAAGATCTGGGATACTTCGTGGGCTACGCCTGTGTATATCCGACCACGTGCGCAAACCCACACAACGAAACATTACGAAGAACGGTGTTTGGGCAGTCGTTCTATCGACCCCCGAGTCAAACGCGCACAGAGCTCGCGTGCTATCTTAGCTAGTATGTTACCGATTGGAAACCTTTTCTACGATAGAGGTAACAAATTTCCGCTATGTTGTTTTCTGAAACACAGGGTTCCTTGACCCCAAATCGTCTGTATGTCAACCATTCTTGATTTCGAAAATAAAACGTTTTGTAGACTTGGGACATGGGATTATTCGCCACGATGCATTTTTATTTTTGCTGAAGTCAGTTCCTGGGTGAGGTACGAGTATGGAGCTCCTTAAGTGAGGAGCCTCAAGAAAATTAGGATGAACCTCTATCGTAGAACGCCTCAGGATCGCAAAAATAGATCGATGGCTTACTGCAAGGCTGAAAGCAACTATTCGTTCGGAATAGGACTCCAGCACAGGGAGAATAATCAAAGACGCCGAGAGGAAGAAAGCGTTCGACACACGCTTGCCATATCCGCCGTCCTCGACAATGGCAAATTCATGATTGACGAACGGACATTTTTGCCGCCAACCAACATTGTCATAGTTCTGGAGGAAAGCAGGTCATTCATGCGTGAAGCAACTTCAGCGAGACCCTTAGCGATAAGGTATCACAAGATAGAGTAGCCACATATACCGAGCAACTACGAATGCAAGAAGAAGAGAGAAGGGCCTTGCCGGTGAGGACGCTGGCGCTCGAATGCAGGGAGAACGTGGAACAGAGGGTTGAGGCGTCTTGTTTCGCGTGATTCTGGAAGGAAGGTGTTTTCGCCAAATTGGAAGAAACGCATGTACTTGATCAAACTCGAACATCATTCCCACGAGATCGTCTTCGTCCTCGTTACTCGAGTATCAAGTGATGCGTCGACGTTTCGCTTTACCCGTGGAAATGGGGTGGGCGGTGCACGATTAGTACGAGAATGTAAGTTCCAAGCTCTTTCTACCAAGTACAAGAAGGTATGAACGCCAAGTGCCAGGAGCAAGATGTGGACGGGGGAATATGGTGCAAATATTACCCAATATATACGTTGACAAGTTCGTGGGCCCTTCCAACCCGCAGACAGTCGCACCGCTATGCAGGCGGTGGGACACGACGCCAGCGACATGCTGGGCAATCACACCACAAACGTTGGACACACAACAAACTACCTTTCGCTTCTGTAGGCCACAGAACATTGGCATGAGGCCAATCGATGTGGGCAACAATACATTGGGAACAACATGTACATTGTGCCTCAGGCGGGGAGGGCATACTAGCGAAGGAGGGAGCGCCACATTTCAGTGGCGTCTGTTCCACGAGTGAGGCGGTGTACGAAAGAGGTAACACTAATTTTTCTGAGGCTCACTTAATGAGCTCCATACTTCACCCGAAAACTTACTTCAGCGAAAATCTAATTGCATGCCGGTGGATAATTCCATGGCGGAAGTATAAAAAAACGTCATTTTTCGAAACAAGTTTGGCATTTCGACGATTTTGGGATAATAAGGAGTCCCGTTATTCAAAAACTATTTAGGGAAAGGGTGCCACCTCTATCGTAGAACGCGTCAAGGCAACAACGAGAACAAACGCGGATAGATGTATACCGCATGCAAACAATCGCGGCACCAGTTGAACAGTATCGCGTCCCGGCCGTTCGCTCCCTTCGACGGACGAACCCGAGCGTCCGATTGCATTCAGTACGAAAGTAAGTGCCGATAGAGGAGAAAACAGATGGTTCATTCGGACCTTGGAATGGATCAGTCGACAACTAGTGGATGCTTCAAGATTCCGCGGCGTCACCGGTGGGGAAGCGCGCGGCTTGATTCGCATGGTCGAGGACGACCACCCCAGCCCTTGGGGCTTGAATATCGCCTCACGAAGGATCTGGGTCCGTCCTGTAGAGAGGGTGGCTATGATCAACTGCATGTTCTGTAGAGGTGGTAGGTATATGATCTCCTGCAAGTGGCTCTCGTTTAACAGCTCCCTCTCTCTATGTCCTACAGTGGTTAGGCCAGACAACTCGAAGTGTTCGGGCTTGTCCGCAACGCTATGGACGGGACGTTTGGCTAGACCAGTCCCACCGCGGGTTGACGAAAGGACAGCTGTAGGATTGTTCAGGTCTGCCATTTATCATACAATACGTGGATTATCGTGAGGTTTAAGGCTCTCGTCACGGAACTGGACGGTCTCGCCTAGGCGAGTCCTCAGCATTAAGCACTCAGCTTAGTAACAGTCTATGGATGTTTTAATGTTAGCGTATGAACGGTGAGGTCCATATATGTACGTATTGCGAGGTGCAGTCAATACGCACTACTGATACGAGTTTACGCGGGTCTTAGTTCGGATATTCGGGTGAATGTCATATGCGGATAGAGTTCGAATCTGTCTTACTCGCAGCACGGCATATTGTACGTTCAACTTACCTCTGGTGAGACGTTGACGTACGTGTAACAGGGCAGCAAGCGCACCATTAGGGATGCTGCTAAAGGACGGACTGCCAGTCAGTCAGTACATTAGCCCTTAGAACCTATCTGTTCGTAGCATGGGCATTGTACTGGATGATCAGGTGAGGGTCAGCCCTACCTCAATCACTCCATTCCTACTCCTACTTCTCTCCTCCTTTTCTTCTCCCCTTTCCTCTTATTCTCTTGACCTCTGAGATCAATGTTCTTCCCAGAATGGCCACTTAAACGCCCATTTCAAGCCATACGTTTCTTCTCCTCACGAGTGATCTTCACAGCCAACTCGGTGCCACCTCCGACATCTCTCTTCAAAGAGACAGAGCCTCCACACATTCATCATTACTTGAGTTACCTCGACAAAGAAACAAATCACCAAGAGGGTAGGTAGCATGGTCTCAATTTGGTTAAAGCTCCTGGGTCTTGTCGCTTATTGTAGAATAGGTTGAGTGCACCGATTCCGGCTTCTCCGACGTGTCTTATGTATTAGAGCTCCAAGGCGTTGAAGCGAGCGTGGTTCAAGTCTCGGATTCGTCTGGTAGGGGTAGGATTGAGCGCTTGACTACAAATATCTCCACCATCGGTCCTTCAATAGCCTGACTTGGCTCCATAAAGCGCAATGCCTCGGCTCGACATGAACCCCTGATGTTTTGCCGAGTGTGTGGCACCCACGCGTCCTCATGTGAATGTTTCAGGCATACCTCCAACCGCTTTCAGAGATAGATTCCCCCGTAACGACAGCCGCGTGGTCGGAACTACCTAAAATATGGGGGCATCGACCCGGTCATTGTAAGTGAGAAACGTCCTCATCTGATCTGACGGACAGCACCCGGCAGATCAGAATCTGGCGTCCAGGTTCTGGGAGTGGATTGTTCCTCCGGTTCGCATCCTTTTAGGTAAGCACAACTACCAACGAGACGCTTCTGGCTCGTAAGCCCCATAGGACAATGGGTGTTGTCGAAAACGGCGATCGACATGGTCTAACCGTTCTTTCAAGAACACCGTGTCAAACGATGCACGATGAACGCCATATCTCACCTCCGTTGGCATCGACCACGTTGTGGGCAAACCTGGTGCTACCCTCGAGGACGAACTCCGATCTATCAACGGCCAGTGCACCTGCAATAGCATATGGGAAACGGAGAATTTGTACGACGTACGTCGGGTCCCTATGCTGTCACTCATCATGTCTATTTTAGCCCTCTAGGGTTAGGGTTATCGATACAACAAGAGTGAATTCAGCCTCCGTCGAAAGGGAAAATAGTGGTGCATATCCAACAGACAAAACCCGTGGGGCTTAGATGACGATGGCCCCACTAGCACGCTAAGCCCGTTGAAACGCTCACTCCAAACACGTACAATACATGCGTTTTGATTGAAGGACTACGTATCCGCATCGACGATGGGTAAGTGTCAAAGACCCGATAGAAAAACTCAGAAAAATGACATCATGGGCCGGTCCGGGTATTTGGCAGAGAATGCTTCCCAGCGATAGATGGATCATAAATGCAACTACGCCAGGATAGAAGATTTACTACACACGATGTCTTCCGGAAAAATATCTCTCTGCCCGCGGTCACTGAGCATCAGCCGTATACCATACGCACGCGGAGTATGTAGACAGCGTAGTAAGCACATCACAACCGTTTGCCATCAATTGGGCGGATATAAAGAGGGGCCCTTGTTCGTGTAAAAACGTGACGTGTAAAAATTGTAGACGGACGTTGCAATGCATAACCTATTGGCCCATTGCGAAATGAAGTACGAAATACATACTTGTCAATGATAGATTTTTCCGAACCGCAGCAGAGCTAGTGCTATCGAGCCGCTTCGATAATGGGTTGAAATACTTCGCACAAAGTGACAACGCATTGTGACAATCTACACACTGTAGGCGCGCCGCAGGCACCTATCGCAGGAGCGCAGTCACGTTACTCCAACCGAAATAGCTGCTGCAGCAGTATCAGGGACCACTAGGTGCAAGACCGTTGACCGATCGCTACTCTGTAGCACGTATCGCGTCCTGTAGATGTTGTGTACAGTGGGGCACGATTTACCGTATTACCAGTAAAGTAAATGTTTTTACGGCAAATTGGTAGTACAGCACGACAAATGTGATCGTGGAGAAATCACCGATAGATCGAGGGTTCCACGTATATTGCACTAGCCCCGGGAAGGTGCACTACACTAGGCTGACCGCCAGAAGAGTTCAGAACATGAGCTCACATGATTCAGCAAAATCGGCTGAACGGAGGTTCAGGTACTTGCCTCCCTATCCCAAGCCTGCACCAGCCGTTAACAATGTATGGCGCACACCCAACTCGCCAACCATGCAAAGATCATTCGCCTCACAGCGAAAAATATAGTCGCAGGTGAGGGGCGTAGGCCGCGCAGTCACCAATAAATACTCACTGAAACCCCAGGCAAGCTAACGTAACTACGCCCGGAGCGTAGACGTTACAATGCAAACACCCACCCTGTTGCTTGGGATGCCTTACATCCTATAGTTATATAGTGTGGCATTACACAGTAATATCGACTTTAAACCCTTTGAATATCGGTCCACATCCGAGAGAAAGTTACGAGTATGATGAAACCTCTGGCAGTTATCACCTGATACACCCGCGCTGCGTCTAAAATTCCATATATATTCCACTAACGTTTTGTCCGCATAGCCCAACCCAGAAATTGTCGTGCGGTGCCGTGCACGACGAACCGTGAGCAAAACAACGCAAACAAAATGCATCAAACATATTCATCTATACCTGGTATCTGCGTACCGTATAATAATATGGAAGATATATATTGAGATATATGCAATGTCATGGTTTAGTGACCCAGAGTGTTTGAGCCCCTCCATGCCGGACAGGTAGATAACGCGAGAAGTGGGTCTGGTGTTGCGCCCAACCGTACCCGGCGCGCGCTTGGAATATCTGACGATCGCTAGTGCGAGCCTTAAAGGAAACCATGCTGTAGACCAAGCGCTTGAAACTAGTGACTAGGTAGCCCGATCGCCGATCCCAGCTGTACCCGTTGAAGTGTGCTACGATGGAAATCACGGTTAGAGGTAGCACAGTTTGCCGAATGTTCCTGACAGATGAGGTTCCTCGACTGAGAAACCATACAGTGACGCAGGAGTACACGTGGTGTGTTGCAACATGTTTCGTGCTAGGGTTAGGCCACGGGAGTGGTTGAGGTGTTCTTCATATATATCTGAAAATCACTCTCTGGGTTTGGGGTAACTAATTTAGCTCTTCACCTTAACGTTTTCCAACATAATCAGGGTTAACCCTGCCGCAGCACGCGTCTATTGCCTAATTACACGCTCGAGCTTTCTGCCTTGTTGTGTAGAAAGTTGGTGCGGCATGAGGATTTGTGGCAGTAGCTATCTAGCATATTCCGCCAAAACAAAACAGCATCGCTGCTGGGATCTATCAAAATAGTTAACGCCAACCCAATGCGCAGATCGTTGCGAATCTTCAGGAAGGAACGGCACGATTTTCAGGGGATGGCGTGTTCGCATTGTCGGAGTCAGAAATACCAGAGCGTAAAAAGTGTCTTCGTTATGGATAAGGCCTGTCCATACCATTTTTTGGAGTTTGCGTTAGTTTGGTAGACATTTATTTCGTTGGTAGTAGTTGTTTTGATTCTCGGAGACGTTGGTATTGACGTTTTCGTTTGAGCCGTAGACGATGCCTGTCGGGGATTGACCGTTTCGGCCCTTAAGTTATGTATCAAGGTAACCCCTTACTAAAATTAGGCTAGAATTGCGAAGAATATTGTCGATATCGAAGATCTGATTCCATTGATATGTGCTTTATGTATAGTGGGCAGTGAAGAACACGAAACTGACGACTAACAAACATCCGTGTTTCGTTTGAAGACATCCTTCATTGTCAAGGTGAACCTTCCCTGGGCTCTAGTCTGAAAAACTGACTGCTCACCACCCTAACTATCCCCAGAACTTGGAACCTGTTGACTTCGACACGCCGTACCACGTGTACTTCGCTAACAAAAGGCTGCCGCTCATACGGGGGAGTGTGCTCATGTACTCATGCCGTGCATGGCCGTAGTCCTACTACCCCAGACCCTCGTATCCCTACAAACATTGAACGGGGCAAAAACTGGGTTTCACCGACAGGGAAATCTGCTTCGGACAAAAGCGCGGAGCACCGGGAGGTGCTCGGCGAGTCGCATGAAGAGGGAGCTGCATCCTGCGCAGAATGGCTCGTAAGGTGGTTGTTCTGGCAAATGACGGACAAGGTCGAATTTATTTGGGGGTTTTATGGTTCTGTTCCATAGACATTAATATGAAAACTTCGAATTGCCTCGTGACGTTCTTGACGTGTCGACACCACGTAAAAACAATAAATCTCTTCGTGCCGGGTTGAGGTTCTTCAATTAATTCGTGTCGTACCTACCTAGTTGTCCAGGCGAACGCTGTCAGCAGCAGGTAATCGCAACGGGCAAGAGCCACAGAGCCAGGCCCATACTGCCTTCCATCTTGCCCTACTGCCTCGGTGGGGCACCGGGTATGCCCCACACTGCCCGACTGCCTGGTTGGATATTCTATTTGTACTATTAATAAAACTGCCGTATTATACGACGAGTTGTGTGCACTAAGTTACTTGCAATAACGAAAACAACTCTGCACTCAATCTTCCCTGCGTTGACAATCTCGTCAATTTTGAAATTGCCCTCGTTTACCTGTCTGGTTTTGTTTTTTTGTCAACTTCAGCTGCAGCAACAGCCGCAGTAGATACAGCAGTAGCAGCAAATGATTGTTTGAGCGTCATGTATGCACCACACACGTCACACCAAGCACGTACGTGACCACAAAACTGGCTCCCTAGATGTATCTACCTTGGGGAATTTGGTGCACCTTGTATCAACTGTGCATGTAGGTATCACAAGGCGCTTCGTTCCGCCGGGCGGCCTACGCCGCCCGCTACGCTTCTCCCGGGAAGGAATTATACGTGAAATTACTCTGCCAAGCGGACAGAGGCTCATTGAGTGAATATAGCTTTTTCATGAGTGATCGTAGTTGCAAACTGACGACTTGAAAATGCCAAGAGTCCTGCCGCCATTGCTTGAGGATAAAACAGCTCGGACGCCACACACAAAAGCTTCGCGTCGCGGGCGGTTGCGGGACGTACGTCGCCCTCTGCGCTCGCTCACATGCCGTACGTACGTAGTACGTGCATACCCGACGTAGGGTAATATTTTCCCTCTTTTGATATATATATATATATGCTTGATGTATGTGCTGCTGAGTATCTTGCAGCGTGTGTTAGAGAGGATACTTGTCAGTAGCCGTCATAAACGTTACCAAGGTACTCGATAACACTTTTGTCATCTGGTAAACATTTACGCATTTATTTCTAGGTACAACAGACAGTATATTACCAGTCTGTGGGTTATAAGTTTAATACCAGTCTGTGGGTTATAAGTTTATTGCCAGTCTGTGGGTTATAGTTCATTCAGCAGTATACAGCAGCACCTGTCTTTTTACACCATTTCATCCTGTACACTCGTGCACAGCGTAAGTATCAACAACAAGTAGTATCGTGGATCTCTACTGTAGTACGTGCGTACAGAATCTACGGCAACACATACATACATGTAGTACGCGGATACTGGTTTAATCATAGATAATATATCGTCAGTACCCCATCGGGACCTCCTGTAGCAGAGTATTTTGTTGAGATTGAAGTAACAATATGCTGTAGCTTACGAGTGCGTACCCGAAGATATATCGATCGTTGCAGTAAAACCTAACCCTAAGGGGTTAGGGTCACGCGTTGTTGTTTATTATTTATTGTGAACTGACTAACCCTAACCCTCAACGGTATTATTTCCCTATTTATTATTGTGTTTTCAGTCCGAACGGAACGTAGGGGTCGTCATTTGCTTCTAGCCGCGAGCGCACACATGCACCACTCCCCTTTGGGCTCACCATCATCAGCTTCCAGCCGAGCAAATCAATCAACACTGTGGCTTGGGGTCACCACACCATCTTTTTCTTCTCTTATATTTGGGAGCTTCACGTAAAGTCACCTGGCAGTGGCTACGTGTTTGCCTCGAACCTTTTGACTGTGTGTGGACCGGACATCGTCATCCAAGTCTGGACGTACGCAATAGCTCCTCGCTGGTACACCGTCAATCGCCATACCTAATAATAATAGCGTACACGCTGCTTCTACCTTTGCTGCTACTTTATCTGCGTAGTAGTGGTAGTGGTGTGTATTAAAAGTAACCCTACAGTACAATAGCCATACCCCCAGCCCATGGTACCGCTTGCATGCTACGTCGCCGGGGTATGGAGATTTGAGTACTACTGTAGGAACGGTAGTGTTTGACTAGTATTATACTGGTATTAATAGTATTTGTTAATGCTGCTTCTACATTATTACACCTACCTATCTACGTATAACTGGTAGTGGTAGGTACAGTAGCAACAACAGCAATACATACAGTAGTAGTCATGCCCCAACCCATGGTACCGCGTGGATATTTGGCCTCTCTGTTTACCATGAAAATGTCTGTATTATTGTAGGAGGGTTTGGTATTGCTCCTGCAGTAGTACGTAGGTTCAGAAGTAGGACAGTTACTAGTCGTAGTAGCAGTGTATCAGGTACAGTAGTACTTTGTAGAGTGCATGGTTCTTCTGCCAGTGCTACATTTGCGTAGTAGTGGTAATGGTGTAGAGTAACGTAGTAGTAGTCATCCTAGTATCGCGTGCATGCAGTACGAGTACAACAAACAGTAGCATTCACCACAGCACAGAAGAAAGAGTATTCAGTTCCTGCTGACTATCACTACTCCTTCGTTCGCACAGTACGCTACCCATGACTCACGTCTTCGCCAAGAACGGCTATACGTTTGTTACCTACTAACAGGATAACTCCCTTTTTCCCTAGCGACGCCCCTGGGGTTTCAGGTTCCCCACATCTCGAAGGGGAGCTTTGTATATGTATTCAATATATATACAATGGGGGGGGGGAGGCGTACTCGTTTGTTTCTTGCCTTAGTAATTTGGCCATTGACCACGCATCCCTTTTGACACTGAGCACCGTTCCTACTCCTAAAGGACACACCTCCAACAATGGGGCGCTTAATACCATTTTTCCATAGATTTCATAAAAACTGTTTTCTAATCTTATCCGGGGGACATTATTTAAAGGGAAAATGCCTAAACCAGGTATACCTGATCCGTTTGTGCCAAAATCAGTTACATACTAGAATCAAGTAAAAATGCCCGCCTCGAGCGGTGTTCTGTCCATGAAAAAGTCCGGGAAACAATACTAAGTAAAGCATAAAGCGTGCCACATGGCCTCCAAAATCTGCATTGTTTTGTTTGGTTAGTACACTACTAATAGGCTTCGTCCGTTTCAACGTCGGGGGCGCCAAGAGTATCTGCCCCCCCCCCCCCCGTTGACAGCTTTAAATCTTCTAGACCGTCGTCGCGGAACCGCCTGCTCGGCACGAAATTATCTTGTCCTACCAAACATGAGACCACCTCGACGCGGGGTGGTGCAGACAAAGACCATGGTGCTGTATCGACTGCCGTGGCCAAAGGAAACAACACACAGCAGTCTGTGTGTTCTTCGCATTAAATCGTTCATTTTTCCCGTCTACATCCAGCACAACCAGTGTCCGTGCCGATTCCTCATCACGACAACTGTTAAATAACTGAAACGCACACCCCAAAGAAGAAAAAGTGAAACCAGCGCACGCATGCATGCATGTTGTGTAAATACGTACTTTTACGTACGACGTATATATGGGTACAGAGTTTATACGTTGATACTGAAGAATTTCAACCGAGGGAGGGCAGGCGCATATACGCAGAGAAAAAACAGTGGACGTATGGCCTCTTTGATTTGTTCAAACTTGTCCAAAATCAGTTGAAAGCTAGGCAGAGTAGAAAAAAACAGGTTTAACTTGGCAGTTTCGTGCCAAAATCAGTTACAATGCCAGCTTGGCCAAAAATAATAGCAGGGCTCCTGGCGTGTGTTTTGTACTTGTTTTTAGACTGTAGTAACTGATTTTGGCCGAAAAGTGGCCAGGTATACCTGATTTTGGCAAAAAACCTTATTTAAAGCCTACGATACTTCGGATCCGTAGTCTGCCACAAAATTCCAGTATCCCAGGGGATTATAAATTGGGGGTTAAGTTTCCCTCGTAAGCGATTTTCCTGGGAGATATCGGGATTTTTGTTGGAGAAATATTATGAAGAGTGGAATTATGACGATGAATCTGTCCGTCGTATTATAATTACCACACGTTTCGTGGTGCGGCAGCGGTTATCTTAGTAGTATGCTGGCGCCTACCGTCGCAACGAGAATGCCGTCTAATAATGTGTGTTCTCCGGCTTTCTCTATATAGAAAAGAGAAATTGCAGGTGGTTCCCCACAGCTAATTCTGGTGAACGCAAACTATGGTCGTCTTACACTATCGATCAGGGCAACAACCGGCCTCGCCCCATAAAACAGAAATCAAAGATTTAAGATGCCCACTCTTGTTTTCTCCCGTTTGATTGGCAAATTTGTTAAAATTCGAGTTGTGGATAACGGCAACCGTTTGTTCGGCGCAGCTCTCGACTACCTACGTAGAATATTACTATCTGTGACTCGGCCGTGTGCTGAGCGACACAAAAGCGATGTTAGATTGTGGTCGTCGTACACAGTATTAAACCAACTACGTAAACTAAACAGACCTGTTCCGGGTTGTTTGCGTTCATGTGGTAGGCCTTTGTGCTAGGTGGCGATATAGTACCTGTCCCTCTAGGGACGTGTTTTGTCGGCAGGATTCATAACAACAGCAGAAGAAGTTGCAGTATTGCAGTAGTAGCACTAGCAGGGTATATATGATACTGCCACAAGCGCCGTCGTACCACCGCGATTGGAAATATTCATTGGCGTTTACCGTGGTACCGAGTATACCGTTTAGGTCTTCTGGGTTTGGCCAGCACCAAGTTTAAAGAGACAGTTTTCATGATTTATTCCTGAACCTAAAAGACGTCACACACAGTCGCCTTCCTCTACGGGCTAAAATTCAACGCGCTGTCACGTTATCGAAGGACACCATATACCGTAGGCTATACTCTCCTAGCTTCCCGTTACACCACCCCGTTACACCAGATACTCAAGGTAATACGGAGTAGGGGAACTCCCTAATTGTAGCAGCGCCTACTATTCCTGTACGTGTAACTACTTTCCCAGACTCAGTAATGTGATGGAAACGACACCGTAGAGACGTGAAATTATGGTGAGATTTACGGCATTGACAAAATAGGAGTTTCATGCTGGACTTTCGCCGATCATGTCGCGGAAGCATTTCAGTGGACAACATAAACCGCGCAACGTAGGGGATATTTGTAGGATTATACTCAATTGATACAACGGTATGTACATACATCGAGGCTCACACTTTGCATTCAATTAACGACGTGTACCTTCTCCCACTTCTTCTGGGAGCGGTGAGGGGGTCTGCATGGGTGCTGCTTGACGAGTTTGATGCCTTGACCTTCGTGACACCTATAGCTATGCTACAGATAGATGTACGACGTAGTCTTCAGATCCCGCACAATCCGGACAAAATTGCCATGCTGCTCGTGGCCATCCTCAGCGATTTCAACGGATTTCGCACAGTACACACTACCAGTATGGGCTATCGCGCATTTGCTCACCTCCCCTTCGAGCGGAATTATTGACAAAACGGAAGTTGCCACGCATAGAGACGTCACACAAATCGCAATGTACAGCACCTGTCGTGGGGTCAATTTCAGCAACAGCCCGACGGGGAGGAGATGGAAGCGGGAAGCGGGGGGGTGCCTTTGAACTAGAGGACGAAGGAACCGATACATTTCCTTCTGACAAGGCCCCAGTACGGCGCAGAAGTCTTAGTTAAACAACGTCGCAGGTGGGGAGGCCCAAGGACGTTTCTGTCTGTTAACCCGAACGACGATCGCGTCGGGCATCCTCACTGTCAACACAAACGTGATAACTATATACCTACCTGGTAAGGTGTTGTTCTTATCAAAATACATATGAGTACATTCGGGATGGATACGAGGACACTACTACTCGTTCTAGCATACTGTCTGACAAATAATTTCGCCCCGATGATTCGTTGACATAGGCGGCGCCGTCTGTATCCCGCTGGTGACGTTTACACGGCCCAATGTGCGCAGCCCAGGGAAGGGCGTATGCGTATACCGTGAAGAAGACGGTATGGAAGACCGGAAATCGCCACTGGTGTTTGTAAGAAACAAGCAGTGGTTGGAGGAGAGATGAAAGTTGGGGACGGCAGTGACATATGTAGGTTGAACTTGTTATTTACATGGCCAAAGGGAGAGCGGAGCAAATGGCGCAGGACACCTAGTTAAACAAATATGGTTTCGACGTTAATCCTCGAGCCACGGTTACGATTGCCGTATAGATATACATACAATACCTCCTTCACAGCGCGCCAAGAAACTGGTGTCGTGCAGAGGAAAAACGTTAAGCACAGCAAGCTCGAAACGGGTTGTGAGGGTTGAAGCTGGAGTGATGAGGCCATACGGCACTGGCTAGCGGCGGAAGCAGCGAAGGCACTAGGTTCATCCTAACCACCGGCCGCAACAAGCGTAGCGTTGCTGGGTCTACAGCGTGGCGAAGCAACGTATACGAAACTCGTTAAAAGTGTTAATCATCGACGGTAGGGACTCCTTTCCGAGTTGGGTTGCACTTGCAGCACAACGCGCGAGGACAGGCGAGTGGGAAAAGGGGTACAGGCGTACACGAGTGGCACGAGGATGGGGAAGAATCGAGACAGCACGGGCGGCAAGCAGGGCGCGGTTCACTGGAGCTAATACAACAGCCGTTAGCGAGAAGCCTAAGTTAGGAGAACAATATTGTGGGTGGGGAATGGACGTGGGTTGAGGGTAGAGGAGGTGGGTGTGGGTTAGGGTTAGGGTTAGGTCTGCCTCGTCGAACTATTTTAATTCGTCGGATTGAACGAATGGCCCATGCATACCGCCCTTTCTTGGTCGGTTCATGTTAGAGTCCGAGCACGCGCCGATCACGATTTTTTGCAGTCGTGGCATGGTATTTAAGTGGGTGAGACGATTGAGTTTGGCATCAACTGCGTAAAAAATCGGTACCGGCTACGCTAGGGTCCTTATCAACTCAAACGATTTCGTGTCTTGACGTAGGCGAAGGGGAGGGGTGGGCTCCACGCACCATGAGCGGCGGGACTCCACGCACCATCAAAAGGACAAACAGAACCGATTACCAAGAACAATACGATGAATTCGTTCTTGTCCTGAGCTCATTGAGGAACCCCATATACTGGGTCAAAGGGAAGTTGCAACATCAGAGTCTACGCCATCTTGACCCTCTCTCGGTTGGAAACAGATATTGAAGGGAGCGCTGGGTCATATGGTCTGGAGTCATTCATCGGGTCGTGAGAGACGGGACATCTCGATCGACAGGGGCTGCACGAGGAGAAGTATCAGATTGCTCTGTCGCAGAGCGTCGTTTCTACTTCACATGGAGTGGACGCAAATGTGGTAGCGTACCGGTGGGTGCATTTCGGGGTCGATAAACTGACCATGAAGATACTGCTGATCTTTGAGATATAATATGCGGTTGCGAGGTTGTGTATATATATATATTCAACATCTTCTCTCGGTAAAACAAACTTGTGATTCAAACGTGAGAGCTCACCCCAGTGATCGTCCATTACCATGGCAGTGTGGAACGTGCAGAAATAATATAGTATGACAGCAAACACCTCTGCTGGACTAATATTGTCTTTCAGAAGTAAGTAGAAACTACGGCCAACAGCTGTGCTGTAGTATTGAAGCGCACGGACTAATATCGTACTCGGTACATATCTTGTGATCCTACAGTGAGAGCTGCGTGCGTTCCGATAAATATGTGTGATACGTGTTGGTCCAGTTGGTCTACGTGCCCGTATCTATTTGAGCCTTGGGGAAGCAGTACGAATTTAAGGTCTATTTACGCTGTCAGGTCGGAAGGTAGTTAGTTGCTGTTGCCTTTGCCGGAGAAACATAGGTCAACTGTCGTAAGCGAATCGATATGACTCCAACGTGGCACAGAACAAATCAACCTTTGTTGCGAGGTAGCAACTACTTCCACATTATCATGAATAGGCACTTCAAGTAGACGAAGTAATAACGGTTGGCATCGTGTTGAGTACACCACCTTTTATGTAGGCTATGCTTCGAATACGATGCAGACAGTTGCCAGCACGAAAATGTGACTGTCATTCTTCATATATATATTACATCCCATCCAAATTCTTCGACTCTTTTTCTCGTTCCCTCCTAGTCGGCAGATCCAGCGTCACGTAGGAGCTTCTCCCCCGTCCCCACTGCGATAAGCGACTTGCATTTTTACCCGCGAGAAGAGTTCAGCCCTTTCCTCCCTCGTCGACTCGCGTCGATTGCGCCCACCTACATTATGTGTTCTACGCAGTCGGTTCCCTAAGAAATGTTTAGCAAATGCAGTCAAAATATCGAGACGGTGGGATTCGATGTCAGCAACCAACCATAGTAGCACTTAAAGATAGGGTTAGCTATAAACTCCCCACCGGGCCATCCTAGAACATGCTTAAGGGCTAGCTAACTTCAACGACTAGCAGCCTGTACGACGGCGTTTTCACATATATAGCGAGGGTTCCCATTGTTTTTCATGCAGTAGCTGTTTATAGGATCCCACAGAGTCGCCAATCGGCGACCACATCTACAGCAGATAGATGCATTACACAGCCTATATACTCAAGTTCAGTGACTGCTCGCGTTTTTTAATGAAGGATGTACGCATTATTAGTACCTAATCACGACAGACCAAGTTACAAATCATATCTACGAGCATGTAGTATTTCGTCGGCACTCAACTTGGGGTGCAATAACAACAGTACGAAAGTGACAGAGAAAATATTTCTGGCCGTCGGTGGTCGCAGCGTCAGGCATACCAGGCAGGACGCGGAAAATCATTAACCACGTGCAAGGCCCAAGAAACATGTGTGTGGGTCGGTCAGTACTACCAATAGGGTTAGGGTGTATAAGTGCTACAACCTCCCGCGCTACTTGCGAGTCTTCAAGTCTGCGCGTCCTGTTGTCTGTTTCTAATACGAACGAGCATACGTGAGTTTTTCTAGTTGTCCCGCAGACTAAAAATAGGCTGCGTGATCGAGATGCCCGAAGTCGTTTTTGACTTGACTAAACTATTGCTGCACTCCGAGGCGCCACCTCCCAAACCAACTTCTCAAACCCAGTCCTGGGTCGTGCTGCGGAACCTTCATAGGGCGGTAAAGTTGGGGGCCTTGAGCGTGGTGTGACCATCCCACCAAGCCCAACAGCAGAGCTGCGAGACAAGGGCGCGGTATCACGGCGGAGGGGTCACCCAGACGGTAGGAACGTACGGGCAGCAGCACAGCCGCCCTTCACGCATGCCGAGCGCACCCAGTGTCGTAGGTACGAGCGGTGCTCGGGTGCTTACTGTGTACAGTTGAGTTGCCTGTACGTACCCAAGGTCCAGAGAGCAACTTCTACCTACGAGCGTTACACAGGAGCAGCGTTGCAGCAGCCACAGCAGTGCAGCGGGATGCATGTATGACGGTTTTCAGACACAGGGTTGTTGTTTATCTCTAGGCCCCCGCACAGAGCTGCCCACACCCGATGGCACTGCGAAAGGCCATAGCGAGGCTAACGTAGCGGGTCGTCGCTTGGCGCCACGAGGTCCCCCACCGTTCGTCACGCGATGTTGTTCGATTCCCGTGTACCACCTGACGAGTCTGTTGTCTCGGGTTGATTTTCGTTTAATTTGTTTTTGCGATTTATTTTTCGTTTTGTTCCCGCTTTTCTTGGGGTTTTTTTCGCACCTACCTCGAATCCGACTCCAGACTACAGGATTATTACGAGACAAGCAACGATGATAACAGCCGGCGACATGAAACCAACTGAGGGTTTATTTCATATACCAACCAGTACGGCTGCGGTACGTATTATAATATCATGCCAGGACATGGTGCCGGTTTTAGTGCGTGATTATGTGCTCCTTTCATTGCAGGACTTACTTACTTGGTGTTGATAGCCTCACGGAAGCGGGAGGGGTGCTATTTGTTTGCTTTCTAGTGCGTACGCGAGGAAATTTGTCGAATAGATGACAGGAGATACAGCAACTTGGCTCTCCGTGAGTAATATTTTTTTGTAGTAAGTATGAGTGTATTTCTAGTGCTCACCGTGCGGATCCCCTAGATGCCCGTACTGAAAATGGCGGCGCAATACCCGAGGGAGGTGAGGAGGATGTGCTTGGGAGAAACTTCCCGACCGAAGGACACCCCCGCCATATTGCTGAGTGAACCCTCTAATGAATGAACACCTTCTAATTGTTCTCACCGGACTAGAGCTCCCTCTAACTCTAAGTAATATTCAAGGGTAATATTCAAGGGTTAGCCTTAGGGTTAGGGTAAGGGTAAGATATTCATGGATGTGACCCGTAACCCCATACGTGTCACTTAGGATTAGCGCCCAAAGAAACACTTCAGTGAACATTAATGGGTTTCTTTTCCGGGCGCCGTAACCCCGTGCATATCCTACGATCAGGAGCGTTGCCCGATAAACAAAGATGGTCGAGGTGGATAACATCAAACAAAAGCGGTCGACGGTGTTCAAATAGAAACCTCTCACCGTTCCATGTGAAGTGGTCGCTACATGATTCCGGGGTTGCTTGTGTATGTGATTTACAAGATATATTTGTAGATATGTTTTGTTATACTGCTACTGCTGTGCGCAGAGGAAGAAATTCACTTTCGTGCAAATATAAAACGTTTCCTTCATGACGTATGAGTATGTCCTTTTTGTCCAGTAAACGAATCATCATAAGGGCTACATTATGAAAATAGGAAAAATTTATTGTATTACCAGGTACCAGGTGAATATTGCCAAATATGTCAGCCGTTTGTTGTACCGATGCAGGGAGTGATGGTCAGCGTTCCAAGCCAGGTAACACGCGGTTCAAGAGAATTCGATATTGAATTTCGAGGGTTTGTTATAGTTTCAAAATGTATCATACGTCAGCGTTTAAATCGACCGACCAGTTGAGACTACGTATATGGTTCGAACTGTGTGGTCGGCCTTTCACGCAGATTTTGCATTATATTTCCGTGAAAGGGCGACTGCCCTGGATGCTGCCAGGGTCAATTAGACGTTTTTATACTAGGGCGCTTTCGCTCAAAACAAGAACTTTTGGCTTGTTTTGTTAAGGCTGTGCATTCTCCAGTAGCCCAGCATAAAATACTCGCACAGCCACCTTACGGGCAAGCACGTTTCACCATACACTAGAAGCATTGCGCGGGGAATAGTGCGAAATATATGTAATTTCTATGAAGACAGCCTTGGGTTGTGTAAGGCCTCTTACGCCGGATGGTGTACCATCCATACCTCTTCATCTCGTTGATGTGATGTGAACCTCTGGCTTGGCGTCGATTTGTCCCACCCACGCTTCCTGTACACTAGTTTTCAAGGATCACTCGGCGCTCACTCGAGGAACTTCTCCCCGACCGCCAGTACAAGCGGCAAGTCAGCGACAGCCGCGTAGTCTAACCCGCTTACATAGCTGACACGGCGGGGGTCGTAAACTAGAGCATAGAGTTTCGTCAACTTAAAGGACTGAACCTGGTTGTTCAGACTTAAGCTACAATACTTCTTAACCACACACGAGCTGAGAGGTTCGTCTCTGTGTTGTCAAAGGCATCTACGCAAGCGACGTTGCTGTCTTGTAAGCTACTGTAGTGTTAGGGTTAGGTTAGCTACTGTAGTGTACGGGTTAGGTTTGCTACTGTTGTGTTAGGGTTAGGTTTGCTACTGTAGTGTTAGGGTTAGGTTTAATGAACACGACGGTTAGCGTGACGCTCTCGTCTGTGCATACTGCTTGAAAGGACGCACGGTGCGTGCCCTTCCTCACCTCCGAGACCAGCCGAGTTGTGTGTAAAACTGGCATTACCGTAGATGACGACCCCCGACGAGATAGCGTGCACTGCACCTGATATAACGAACGGTACACAGACGGTCAAGTGATCTTTGAAGCTTACCCTGTGAAGCACGCCGGGTACCACGATCGTCGCTCGCCGCTGGGTGAGTCAGTGGCACTGGCGAAACAAGGAACCAAAACTTCCGCCGAGAACTAAAGCGGTGGTACAGAGTGCAAGACACAGAGGCGTCGTTCAGGAAGCCCACCACCCCCAACATCCAGCAAGTTGATACGGATGCTACGAAGCATGAAAACCCTGCTTGTTGAAACTGCTGCTACTGAAACGTAATACACGGTTTGATGGTTAGGCAGCACCGACAAATAAATACCGTTGGCATGTTTGTGAAGAAACTTAAGCAAAAACGTTGAAAAGTTCGACCGCGAGGGCTCAGCATTCCAGACATTAATTCACTCTGGAACACGTAAAAAAATTATAAACACCCGCGAGAATGGTGCTGCGGCAAGCAGAGACTCCACGACATCGACCAGTGCCCCCCCCCCCCCCACAGGGACCCGGAATCTGCGTCCCCGGGTACGCTGTGTGCGTGGATTCCTCGAACCTCGAACTTCGGGCGGAAACCCGAGGCATGCCCCTGCTGGGGGCGAAGCCCCGAAAACGGATTTAACTATACCGGTGATATCGAGAGAAACAGACAACATTTTGCAGGTACGCAGAGGTGAAGGGTGGAAAAGAGAGCTTCTGGGAATGTATTATCTAACGAATATGTGGCCCCCCTCGCCCCCACGGCGGCACGGCCTCAATGAAGCAGGTAAAAAATAATTCAAGCATATGGAGGCTTTGTGGAAGCAAAATGGAAGCCGGCGGCAGGAAGTGGATGGAAACCCGTGGAAACAAGTACAGAAAGCTGGACTTTTCCATTGAATCAGTGGAAGCTCCCACGACTTCTATCTAAGCTCCAACTACTTCCATAGAAACTTTCATTTTCTTGCGTAAAACATAGAATAACACTCTGACGTACCTGGTATGTAGGAGTCGAGATATGAGTATGGAAATAATTACATATCGGGACAGAGTGGTATATTGGCCCCTGGTGTATATATGCTACGTCGTGCTAAATAAGTCGCCGGGTGTGTATTTCTCGTCTAAAAATGATTTTCGAAATTACGCTTCATAGGTTCCAAGAAACGGCATGTATGTGTCTTTATGCCACGCAAGAAGAGAAAGTCGTATACGGGTGTGTAACCCTAAGTTTGTCACCACCCAGTGGGAGCTCGCCCGGCCGACCCCCTGTGGTTGCCGTAATGTGGTACGTGTAGATGAGATGAGCTGCCCGATGGCGCGTCGTGCTTCGCCGTTATTGGCCTAGACTACGAAATACCAGGTGCATCCTAACGACGAGCGTTCAGAAAGAGTACGAGCGATTGTTGTCATAAACAGTACCTGCTACGGTAGGTAGGAATCTCTCGTGAAGAGCACGCGCGCGTATTTTATGGTACTGCACGTATCTCTGCATCGAGAAGCGTTTCCGCCGCATAGTGGTAACTTGAGAGGTTGCTCAACGGAAATTTAACAAAATATCGTCGTATATACGGGCCTTCTTGAATTTTGGCAAGATCAACGACAGTTGGTATCGACAAATGTAAGAAATTGTTCTGCCGTGAACCCTGTTGGTTGCTGTGTTCTACATCGCTCTTGCACGTTCTGAGACATTCCACTCTCATCCCCAGGTATAACCATACCTAGGATCGGTCGATATCTCACGTATATAATCTTCAACTCATTGTGGGCGGTGCATACATGATGACCGATGCTATTGTCAACAAGCACGATAGGTCGTCCCGTATGTGTTTGCCCTGAATGTGCAGTGTATTGCCCAGCGCGCTCTGTTCCATGCGAAGGCACATGTTGACGCGTGGCCAACCCCCCCCACCCCCATCGGAATCGAAGGTCTAATGATGTGAATCGTTTTCTTAGTGTTCAATGCGGCAAATGGTACGACTATGACGTGTATCCCCTGAAAGTTATGAACTGTATCAAGATAAGCATCCACACCGTTTCAAACCGTACACGATTCACACCCGCTCTCACCTCCGGCGGTACCAGCCGAGTTGTTAGTGAAGAACGTGCTACGATCGATGACCATTTGCGAAGATACCGCGGCAATGGCACCTGCCGGCAGTCAAGAGACAGAAGCATTGGTGTCCCGGGTTTACCTCCCTCGTGCGCATGGGAAACATTTGATGGATGACATGCGGAAACCATAAACCTCAGGCGAAGTTGGAAACCTTCTCCGTACCGAAACCCGCAAGACCTCAGGTTTCGGTTGTCGTTGTGCTTCTACAAAGACCCGAAACGTACGAACGGTCAAACCAAAGGATGGCATGTAGCATATACTCGCATGGAGAGCGTTCAATATGCAGTGAACGCCTGATGTGTTTATTAAAAGACGCTTTTACCAATATCTATACCAGGTATGTAATATATATATTTTACCTGGGATACTGGCATGTATATTCATGATAGACATTAGGCTCCTAGGGTTCGCGGGCACTGCCACCACCGCCCTTCTTTCCACGCAGTTTCTCCGTCGGGGCAAGCCCGAGCCTCGTGTGCGCAGACTTACGCCACCGATCCGCCCGCTCCGCCCACACGCGTTCCGTACGGGGCGTTGGAGACGACATTTCCGCGAAATGCTGCCGTCTAAAACAATGGGAGCCCCCTTCTACTCGTGATCGACAATTTTGAGTGTTTAATTTGCGTGAATACCCTCCGACCTCATATTTCCATGCGGCATCGTCTGCCCTGCCGGCGCATCCTCGTGGGGGGGGGGGTGCGGGCGTCCGTTCCACGACCGGAGTGATGATCCTGGTGAAGACACGCAACCCCAAGGTCTCGTTGCCAGGATAACAGACCGAAAACTCCTCCACTTTATCATTCGTTTGTATGATACGAGCATCGTCATCTCCACGCATGGTGTGTGTTTCGTAAAAAGGTTCAATCTGTCATCACTGCTGTTTCTAGGGGTATCGTCGGATACCACTAAAAGGCGCACGGCGCACTGTGTGCATGCCTATCGAATAGCAAATTAGTAAGCGAATATTCTACTTTCATAAAAACAAACGCTGCCGCGCCGCAGTCATACGTACGGGTTTACGTAGAAGTCACTCTCGTTGGGGTACACCCAGCAGCAGCTGCTGCAAAATATCATATGCCAATTGTTGTGGTTATTGCTTTGTTGTGACTGCTGCTGCATGGGTGAAAGGGGAACAGTACTATACCAAATCCCGCACTAAGCTGTACGGTAGCACTGTACGCTAAATGTGTGCCCAAGCTTGTACGAACGAGTACATATTAAAAGACATACCGCAGTCCACAGACGACCCAGGGCATGACATACTCCGAGCACACTCAGAGCATCGGGAGCATTTCGCATAGCGAATATTGGAAGAAGGTTGCAGTAAAGGCCTCCATAATACTGTGTGACGTTCGACAATAGAGCACTGCAAACTCGCGAGTATACAATCAGCGTCCGAAGTTCAAACATCTCAAATGCGTGACGTACTCGGCGTATGAGCAGTATTCAATTTCGACATACTGTGAGTACTCGCAGTTGAGATATATCAATGAACCCGGAAAACTTGCCTGTATTTTCAGTGCCTCGGAGCCCCCCCCCCCCCGATTGCTACCATTGTTTTCCAAACCGCAGTCCAAGATCAAACGCAAATTGAAAAATGTGCGCACTCACGTATATTTCGTTGCCATGATGACAGATCGAAAATTGTTTACTTTGAGTCGTAATTTTAATCATATATTCTGTTACCAGGCAGCGATGGCTGGGAGATGCTTAACGTACATAATTTACGGCAGGCAGCTCATTATACCTACGTGCCATATTTCGTAAATAATGGAAAGGATATCTTCAGTATCCCTCCGGGCCCGGTAGCGTAGTTTTACTGTAGTTCTGGTTGGAGTAACAACATAGGCTATACGTGGTCATGGATATGTACCCCAACATATATTGTTTTTTGCAGTTAATCTGGGGTTTCTCTTCGTTGTTTTTATTTTGAACAGAATACAATGGTATTCCCTTATTTTTGTTTGTGTTTGACCGATATGTAAGGGTCGTCCTTTGTTGCGAGCTGTGAGCTCACACGCGCACCGCCCCCCCCTTTGAGCTCACTCTACTTTTGCTCACCATCATCAGCTTCCAGCTGAGAAAACCAATCCACAATGTAGCTTTTGGGGTCACCACACCATCTTCTTCTCTTCAACTTTGAAGCTCCACGTACAAGTCACCTGACAATGACTACGTGTTTGCCTCGAACGTTTTGACTGTGTATTGTCGTCCATCGGCAATCGAGTCTATACACATCAGCTACGAACTGGTACACACGCCAATCGCTATACCTAATAGGTTATGAGCCTCGGAACGCGTGATTGCGGCAAGCTGCAAGCAGCGGTGGCCCGAGACCGCCACCCTGAACTGCTACTGACTCGCTACATACAGCAGCAGGAGGAGGAGTACAGGACGTTTTTCAAAATAAAGAAGCCTACCAGTACTGCTACGTATGACGAAATGAAAGCTTCTGCGACGAGAGGAACCGAACATCGAAGGCCTACTTACTTCGTTGAAACGTGAGTCACACGTGGTGGACATACCGCATGCGTTTAACAGGGTCCTGCGTAGGGCATTATATTACTGCTGTAGTTCACTCCTGCTGTACTACTGTAGCCTATTTGCTGGAACTACGATGGAGACACTCATAGGGTACAACCGCGTAAGGAGCTAATATCACCTGCTCCGCTTTGTCTTTTCATAGACGAGGACCGATAATCTCCAACAAAACTGGAGTGTAACTGCTGTACGCTACTCCACAGCAACTCCACATCACAACCCAGCACACCTGAAAAGTAGGAGCTCTGCTAAGCGTAGTTAATTTCGTGGATCGTAAGCCTCAGTCACTCTGAGCAACAGCGGCATTGAAGTTAACTCCCGACAAGCATTCTGCTGTCTTTAAAAGGATCGCTGAACTTCGATACAGAAGTTGCCTCCCGACAAGTGGTCTGCTGTCTACTAAAGGAGCGCTGAACTTTGATGAATAAGTCAACTCTTGACAAGCGCTCTGCTGTCTGTTGAAGGAGCGCTGAACATATATCGATAAAGTTCCAAGAGGGCCTTCGGCCCCAGAGAGATTTTGTTTCCCCGAGAGGGCCATTGGCCCCAGAGAGATTTGGTTTCGACAGTCGTCATTGGACTCCACGTGGATCCGTGACCCCACACGACCGACCCCACACGACCGTAGAAACAAGAACTATTTCAAGTAGTTTCTCCGAGGAGGATACGTACGACAGTTTAGTTTCGTGTCTTGATCACACAGCAGTACTGCTACCTACTATTAATACAACAACAGTACTATTGGTCTGTGTACATCTCACCTCCAGCCATATTTCAATTAGGAAGTGTGGACTCGACAAGTCTTGACTCAACGTCGAGTTTTATACTGCTGTACGCTGTCAAGGACAACTTCGTTTCACCCGGTAAAAAGGAAATATGGAGCAAATATTATCAGGATCTGATCGGACTCACTAGAACCACGCACCTTGCAGAGGTGCGAGTGTGCTTGGCGCCTACTCGCGTATACAAGGTTGGGTTGTAAAGCGCCGCTATGCCCGCTGGCCGTAGAGCCGACAACAATAAAACAGATTGGGATCGGAGATGGGGTACATTGTGACACAGATTGGTATCGGAGATTGTGCGGGGTGGAGCGTGTAATGCTGCAGTGTTCGATACTGCTACGCCCTTTCACTCGCTGCTAATGGGCATGCGTACGCGGATGGTACTTGGGTTACAAGATACGGCGGTATGTGCTCTCGCTGTTGTCTGTGGAGTCGAGTGTCGGATAGCGAAGTGCCTGGTCCGGCGGTGCTCTCTCATCACGGCTCTCTCTCGATAGTGCTCTATAATAATTATCGTGCTGGGTACGAGGCCGCGGTTTCGCGCGGCTCTGTCTTACTCACTGCTCTCTTCACTTTCGTTTTGACTGCAGGGGAGTGTGTCATGATATGGTGTCGGGTACGACTGCGCCCGTTCACTCACCGGCCACTGCGGTATCCTCTCTCGTTTTGGCGGGGGAGTGGGGGGTATGAGGATACGGGGTCGGGTACGGCTGTGATTTTCACTCACTGATCTCTCTTTCGATACTGCTGTAACTTCCCTGTCGTTTTGAATGGGGAGCTGCGGTCGGGTACGGCTATGTCCTCTCGCTCACTGCAACGTGACGAGCTGCTCTTTGGTGCTCTCTTGAAATAGCTAAATTGTCTCGTTTGAAGGTGGCGCGAAGGGTATGCTCCTACGCGATCAGATACGGTTGTGCCCCCTCCCTACCTCTTGATACTGCTGTACTCTGTCGTTCTGACGGTGGAGGGGAGGGTATGCTCCTACGTGGTCAGGTACTGTTGTGCCCCCTTCCTCCCTCTTGATACTGCTGTATTCTCTCCTTTTGAAAGTTGAGGGGAGGGTATGCTCCTACGCGGTCAGGTACTGTTGTCTACCCTTCTTCGCCCCTTGATACGACGGTATTCTCTCGCTTGACGATGGAGTGGAGGGTGTGGTCATTAGGGGTCTGGTCCTGTTGTGCCCCCTCCCTCCCTCTTCACACGGCTATACTTTGTCGTGTGGACGGTGGAGGGGAGGATATGGTCCTACGGGGTCTGGTACTGTGGTGCCCCCTCACGTTCTCTCGATACGGCTGTATTGTTTCGTCAGACGGTTGTATTCTGTCGTTGGACAGTGGGCGGGAGGGTATGGTCCTACAGGGTCTGGTGCTGTTGTGCCCCCTCCTTACCCCTTGATACTGCTGTATGCTCTCGTTAAACGGTGGAGCGAAGGGTATGGTCCTACGGAGTCTAGTACTGTTGTGCCCTTTCCCTCGCTTTTGATACTGCTGTACTCTCTCGTTCTGACGGTGGAGGGGAGGGTAGGGTCCCTCGGGGCTTGGTACTGTTGCGCTCCCTCCCTCCCTCTGGATACTGCTGTACCCTCTCGTTCTGACGGTGGTGTGGGGGGTAGGGTCCTACGGGATCTGGTACTGTTGTGCCCCCTCCCTCCCTCTCGATACTGCTGTATTCTCCTTTGGGTCCTCGCATACGTGTCGATACTACGGTATAACCCCTCAGTTTGTGTCTGAGCCGCGTGTATCATGCTACTATTGACTGGCGATCTTGGTTCGGTCTCTTAATTGGCCTGGTGGCGAAACGGCCGATGTAGTTAGGGGCTGGGACGCCCATCTCCGCGCGTATAACATGTAGTTCCTGGCGTTTGGTTTCCTTCGACCCCTAATAATAGTATTTGGTGGCTGCCAGCGAATACCAGTCAGTCGGTTGCGACAGCGGTTGGCTACAGAGGCTCCATGGTATGACAATTATTTCGCTTGGCTCAGCCGGGGACTTGGGCGAGGGCGACTGCTTGGTCTCGCCGACAACCGTATATGTCTGGCGTTTGTTCCATTCGACTCAGGATTCTAAGGGATCGAGGGCGGCGCACGTACGTTAGAAAGCGGCGACCGTTACCTTGTCCATAGACACTCCGTGGGCTGGCGGGGAAACCGCTTGACTCAAGTTAATATGATGATATTTGCTCTCACGTATGACGGCGCACCTTTGGGGTTCTCACATGCGCTTTCGATACTATAACGCCACTGGTTTTGTTCGCATATATGTACATTGTTTTATATACATGTATTTTCTTCATTTTTTTTTTTTTTTTTGTTTTGGTTCGATTGTATACTCAAGACACCAACGCAACTCGTTATCGACACTTTCTGTTACTGTAAAAACATCCATGTAGATACACACGGAGTTGCGTTGCCGGTTTCTGTGCAATCGTCATGTTTTCTTGACGACTCGCCTGGATACACAGCTTCGCTTCAACGCTTGCTTACAAAGATTTACATACTTTGTACCAAGGGGGGCAGAATTCTGCCCCTCGTTGAATCGATTGCCTCACCAAGGTTGTCCCGCGTGGCTTCGCGGGGCTGCTTATGAGTCACCCCGCGGTAGGGGGTTTGGGTCAAAGGCCTTTGACCGACTGAGTTCCCCAAGTGAGGAACCAGCAGATGGGATGAAAAAATTACTCGTATATTCGTTTTAGGACTAGCGCATAGAAGTGCCGGTCGGGTGGCGCGATCAATTTTCTTTCAAGCACTGTATAGGGTGAGATATTGACCTCCTGATGTGAGGGGCTCAGCAACGTCTGCTGCACCCCCACCATGGGATAGCTCTTATGGCGCGATACAGCATTCCGTATAGGACGCTTGCAGGCAAAGATTTCCTCACTCCGTACCAGGGTGGCAGAGCGCTGCCCTTCGTTGATCCGATTACGTAATACCTCAACTAAGGATACACGAGCGTTTCGCTAGGTTTCCTTTTGCGCTATATGATACTCCGTATATATATATATGGGTATCTTCACCTCTTTTTCCCCACCGCGCGCTGTAGGTGGTTGCTGACGGTTGTCTCCGACGCCTCGATCGACGCCACGCACACGTGCGGTCCGTTCTTCTCCCCACGCCCCCCTTGGATACCGACGAACGCGAGTGGGTGCGCACGGGAGCCCTGCCCGCCTCGGGTGTGTGGCCGTCCGTGGCGGATGTCACTCGTGACCCCTTGCAGGGTCTCCTACGGCGTATGACGTGGGATGCTCTGATTTGAAATGCGGGGGGGGGGTGGGGACCAATTCGTGCCGGGGTTCGTGCGCCGGCATGTAGGCTTCTGGGACGACATCATCCTCAAAGAGCACCAGCTTCGAGACACGCTGGTGTTGTACATACGCGGTGGAGCAAATCTTTACGATATTCTCGTAAGGGAATACCGGGGTCCGTCGAGCGCCTGTTCCCCAACCGTATCCCGTCAAGGTTCACCAGGTTTGTGGACGACGAGGTACGAGCCCTCGGCTTTAGACTTCCGTACCAAAGGGTAACGGGTGCCCAAGTTTCGGATAATATCGCGCAGGGACGGGCAGCCGTCACATAGTAGCGCGCATATAGTTCGCTGTTTCGGGCGTCTTCAAACGCTCTTCGAGGCTTATGGTCCCGCTTTATTTGGTGTTCTCTTCCAAACAGAACGGCACTTGCGGGAGTCTCCTTCAGGTTGGGCCAACTTTCAGTGGGGCGGCAATGACCAGGGACTTGGTACGGTTTGCAGTTTTCTCTACGTGTCAGGCAGAAAACGTTGCATAGTTTAATTTCTGCTGGAAGTGCAGCGCTCAGCCGGTTCGATCATTGCCCGCCCCGCGGTATCCGGAGCGGATGCCTGTGGTTGTGGATGTTTATAAGACGCAACCACGTCGACGCCAAGTATTGGCGGCGATGAAAGGGCGCCCCGGCCAAGTCCGAAAAAGCACTGAGGCCGGCGAGTCTGAAACGTGTGTGCTCGTTGTTTCGGCGGGGTCCCGTGGTTGGCAAACAGCTACCGCAGACGATGGCTTTACTTTCCTCTGCTTCCTCGACACGCAAGGGAAAGGCACCAAGACGGTACATGAAGCGTCTTGCCCCGGTGTGGGCCACGATGGCGACGATACGTGCCTGACGGGGTCTTCGTGTGCTAAACGGTATGTGGCTAAGTCTCGAAAAGGTTAATTGGGTCGAAGCTAAAAATGGCGATGAAAGAAAGAGGGCAAGGAGAGGAATGGGACCCCGTCCGCCGGATATGAAGTCCGTGCTCGAGTATCTGAGGAACAGAAGCAGGTCAGAGTTTAGGTCAATCAGGCCGCGCCGAAGCTGGAACACACACTCATAGATCTAAAAAGCGACATGTGGTTACGCGCTCAGGTTGCCAGCTCTCTGGCAGAGTGTGTTTCGCTGAGCCGAGATGTCATCTTGTATTCTTGGGCTTTCTATTCGATGCGTAGGGGTTACGATCGTTCCTTTACCATGGGTTCGCATATCATTAGGCTCCCAGCGTCTAACGCTTTGATCTTCAACTATCTGTTTTGCAAGACGCTGCGGGCCTCTAGTGGGGCAGTGGTAGTGTTAGCGGACCGGGACTGCCCGGCGATTTGGGCCTTTCGGGCGGTTACGGCGTACACCTGAGCCGCACAGCGGATTGGGTGGGACTTAAGCCCTGGCCACCTCTTCCCCGTTGCTACGGCAGAAGGTGCCGGGGCCGTCTCTCTCTCTCCGCGCCCCGCATGACGGCGAACCTGCATAGCTATCTGCAAACGGCAGACCTGCCGAACTACTTCACGATGCACTCCTTTCGAGTGGAAGGCTCGCTCAGCAAATCCCTGGCCGGGACGGCTGTGGACGAGATCATGAAAATGGTCGCTGATATACAGAGTCAGTTGCGAAGTACTACATCGGGGCTACCTGGAAGTAGTACCTTGCGGGTACCCGCCAAAAACGGGTACCCGCCAATTGTTTGAGCCCGGACCCTACCCTACCCGCCGGATAATGCCATTCTGACGACCGGGTACCCGGGTACCCGTTTTTTTGCCGGGTACCGGGTAACTGGCCATATTTTGGACGTTTGTCCACATAATTTCAGTGCCACAAAGAATGAAATTCAAGTGGAGGATAGTGTGCAGTACTACTGTGTTCTTGCCGAAACGAGGAGTACGAACAGTTTCTATGAATGATCCGATACACAAGCCATTAACCGCCTAACGTTGCCGTGTCGTGTATTACTTCATTGCGCTGGCGTGATATTTTGGGTTTAAATGCGCGGAATGCGTGAAAATATGTACGATCGAGGCGATGGTTGACGGTCTCCCGCTTAGACGACTGCAGTGGCCATTTCTCATTGTTCGACCCACTGCTATGTGGCAGGTATCGGAAAGTAGCACTCACTATGTCATCAAGATAATTGATCGTGTAGCGCTGACTTACAATGCGTTGTATCATAGCATGGTATTGCGGAACTATCGTCGATAACATAAATATCAACGACCGCCTGCGCTCGAAAATCGAAGGAATCGTGGACGGATAGAAAACAAATAAGAATGAAAAAACGAGTACATGGTTGCTCGCAAAGAAGCGCCTACCCACACCTACACCCCTGAACTCAGGAGGGGCCAGGGGCCAGCATCACAGAAACACACCCCGATACAACTCTCCACTGCTGCTGCTATCGGAGCCGGGGCCTGCAGAGCCGTCGCTGTGCTGCTGTCTGCATCGTATTCGAGGGTGCTTTGCACTTTGCACAGATAGGTGGCTGGGAACGTTCGGCAGGATTATCAGAAAATATCGCCCCCCGCCAGCAATTCAGTTTCCTGAGAGACCGCGTCCGGATCGCTCCCCTCTTGGCTCATTGTGCCCAGCTGGTGCCGTGTGACGATACTGCCGTGTGCGGTGGGCGTTCCTTTGAGCGTTGAATGTACCTAGTTGATGGTTTGTGTGCTTGGCTTGTGTGAGTGCGTGTTTTGAAAGGGTTTCTTACAGAGATTGTGCAGGCATAATGAACCGGGAATACCAACTACCCCCGGGTACTTGAAAACCCTCGGGTACCCGGGTACCCGGTACCCGACGACCCAACTACCTTTCAGGCTCCGATTACCCGCGAGTAAGGAGCTCGGACCCTACCCGCCAAACGGGTAGGACACTGACGGGTATACCCGCCGGGTACCCGGGAAATTGAATTCAGGGTCCCGCATCTAGGGCTACCTCGAGTGGACAAGTGCGGGGTAGCAAAAAGAAACGTGGCCAGAGCTACGCGGACGCTAGCGAGCTACCGTTATCGCCGGAGTTCAGAAAGGACATTGCGGCGTGTGAGGGTAAGGGCTGAGTTCAGGTGATAGAAATTTGGGTGAGACTATTCTACCCCGGACCAGCGGTGAACTACAAAGGCAATCTGAAAGGAGGCGTAACGAAGTATGAGCAGAACCACTGGCCGGCGCAGGAAGCCTCATGCATTTCGGATAGTTCCATTAAAATTATCCACAGTAGAGTGACAGAATACTACAGTAAAATGGCGATCCAATCCATGGACTCAAATTTGGCACAAATAGTGGAACCATTGATTATATCGAAATGTCTCGGAATTTGTATCGAATCGAGGCCACTTCTTCCTTCCGCTCCCGAAACCTCGGGAGTAGAGTTGGTCGCGGCAGTTCTCGAGACCATCCCACCCACCCGGAAGTAGGATTCATATTCTTGGGCTTGTATACCCAGATCATTTACAGGTACTAACCCCGCGCAGAGTTTGTGGTTCGCCACTTTATTCAGCGTGGCGGAAAATACCGGACGGGACCCCCCTCTCGGCGCAGGAGGCCTCATCCAATCCAATACTTACATTAAATGATCCACGGTAGAGAGACAGAATACTGCAGACAAATCTGGGGGTGCTCTTCGTTACTATTATTTTGAATGGAACACAAGGGTATTCCCTTATTTTTGTTCGTGTTTGACCGATATGTAAGGGTCGTCCTTTGTCGCGAGCTGTGAGCGCACACGCGCACCAACCCCCCCTTTGAGCTCACTCGACTTTGGCTCATCACCATCATCAGCTTCCAGCTGAGAAAAATCAATGAACAATGTGGCTTGGGGTCACCTCACCATTTTCTTGTTCTCTTCTATTTTGAAGCTTCACGTACAAGTCACCTGACAGTGCCTACGGGTTTGCCTCGAAGATTTGGGCTGTGTGTTGCCGGCCATCGGCAATCGAGTCTAGGCGCACACATCAGCTACGAGCTGGTACACACGCCAATCGCCGCACCTAATACATGACAAATGTATAGAGATAGTGTTTTTTGTTTCTACGATGGTTATATTCTTACCCTCACCCTTGTCAAAGCTATGTTCAGGAATTATCTCAGTTCTTACGTGTAGGTCCCTGACGCCCAGTACATGTCGGCAGCAATAACAAATTCGTAGGCCGAAAAGTGGTAGGGAAAAAAATGGTAGTTTTACCGGAGTCCTTCATACGGGTATCAGCCGATTCGTTTAGCATCAACTCTCGTGTAGCTATTCACCAGCAGCAAGAGCAGCAGCTGTGCACAACAGTAAACACTTACTGCTGGGTGTTGTTGATGCCGCCGCTGCTGCTGCCTGATGTCTGCATTCAAATGAAGGTATAAAACACGCCGTGACCGGAGTCCGACATTGGAAGTACTCGTATAGTGAACATATGTAGTTCCGACATAATGCAAGTACAGTATTAATAGTATGCTGCAAAAAATCGCAATGTGCTCCGAGTACTCTGAGTATGAGCAGCTTTCAAACTCTGAGATACTACCAGTTTTCCCAGTACCTTCAGGCTGTGCCTCCCGAACGTTGTGTATTCCAATGCGCGATTGTAGAAGGTGTGCAGCATGGAAACCATTGGGTGTAAACAAACCCGAACAAGAACGATATCATAGCAGACCTGTCCAAACTCTGTTTCAATGCGCATACCGGTGTATGATTACTGCGCATTCTACGGAGACCATGGATGGAATGATCGAATTGTGCTACACTGATGTTGTCAAGCATAGGCCCTGCTCAGAGTATACTGGGAGGGTTGAAAGTAATTTCTTGTCTGCACTACTCAAGTACGAGCAGGACTGCAGTATGTAACGACCGAAATACGGCCACGCCAGTACTGGCCATATCCAACATATATATCCTCGAGGACTTCGTCCTAGTATGTACTCCCAGTATCCGCAGTATACAATCCCGTAAGTACCCTTATTACAGAACTCCGAAATATCGTGAGGGAATCAAACGGTTGGACACTACTACCAGCATTCCCGACCCATCCAGTGTATCCCCCCAAAATATAGCGCGGTGTCCCTCAGGAATGAGGGCATCTGTGCACAGCGAAGTGGCTCTCATTCTCCGTGAGCAGTATTTAGCATAGCCTCATATATTGGCATTGAGTCTGACTACCATACTTCGCTAGAACGCTGCTGATGTGGGGGATACCACGCCAGCCAGCGGCAAGCGGCCGTCAAGGCCGCTGGCGATGCCCCTTGTCTCTCCCTCCTTATATATTTATATCCCATTTATTTTCTTCGCCTTTCATTCCGCTCTCCGTTCCTACTCGTCGAGCAGATCCGGGGGCACTAACCAGACTCGAGTCACTCTTCCCGGGCACGGTTCTTGTCTTGATTCTTGATAGCGAGAACGAATCGGCCCTATCTCCCCTTGTCGACTCGCATCGAATTGCGCCTTCCCGAACTGCGAGGCGATCTCAGCAGTTTATATCAGTTTATATAATTTGTGTTTTAGATCGATTGAGGCGAACTATCTCAAATGATCGATCCACGTGGGAATCGAATACAAGCATCGTTTTATAGTAGTATTCGAGTGTATCACTAGCCCACCGGAACGACCGGCACTATGTACACGGAGGTGGAACGCGATATTGTTCTTAGGAATTCCACGTTCTTCCAGCGACATCGTGTACCAAAGCATTTTGTACGTCCTTACCTCCCCACACATCAGCATGGTTGCTGGTAAAATTGGTGCTGCCATCCACAACGACGTTCGACCCGTAAGCATACACGGCACCTGTGGATACGGAAGCACGACCATAAATTGGGAAGTTGGGGTTGGGGGGAAGTCCATTGATACCCGATTGGAGGCTGTACTGTGTATGCTCGTGTGCCATGTCGTAGACAAGGCACAAGGGTCGGAGCACGCGGCGTTCCACGGGTAGGGGTATTCGTCAATGAATCGAACAAGAAGGGTGACCGTGGTGGTATTGATGAGCTATGAGGCTGTGCTCGTGGCATCACTTATCGAGGTCGTCCTCGACGTGAACATTAGAGTGACGCCATAGTTGGCGTCAAATCGGGAGCTTCTTGGTCCAAGCGACGTGTGATATATGCGTATGCGAACAATTGTTCGCGCCGGGAGGATCCTCTCGTCAATGAGTGGGGGCTTCAGAGGAAGAGAAACGGGCAAAACGAGATAGTGCAGGGCAACGTCGTTCACGATGGATATGATGTTCGAACGGAACAGGCGGGGTCCGGTAGATCTCAAACGAATGCGAGAGTGAACGGGACGGTGGGAGGTGTGGCGTTCCTGCAACGGACTCGACCCCAGCCAGAAACAACTATTGATGACATATAACATTATTTCGAGTTAATCGTGCGGTTGCTTGAGCCTCAGAAGTAGGTTTGAGGTAATACCACCTTGGACTAGTGTTCTTGGACGCACAAAGACGTACACGACCTGGAGAAAAAATGCCTGTAGCGATGGAGGTACCAAGGAATGTGTCAGTAGCAATAGTTGGGGGGGCAAAGGGCGGAAGCGTTACGACGGCCTCCTGGAGTTGTGACCACCAAGGCTCGACGTTACTCGGGACAGGATCGCACCTCACGAATGACCAGGAAAAGTTATGGCCGCAAAGGATTTGCGTTAGACGTAGATTTCGCCACAAATATTCCTGGGCGTGAGTTGAGAAATTCCTTTTCATCACAGTAGTATTTTATACCCAGACAGGAAATAAATGGTGAGAGACGCCGGTTGGCTGCTTGATGACTCTTGCGGGCTGTGTAAGCTGTTTAGCTTTCTACTTCATCAGTATACCGGGAATGCCTTTCAACCAGAGCAGACCGGCGTGCAGCAGCGCACGCATGCGTAGGTTAGGGGCGGCAGGTGAGGTAAACCAGACTGGAGGACCTTTCTGGCATTCCGAAGATGCTCTTGTTCAAGCAACAGCCACTGACATTCTACCTGTGGCGAACCTTGTGTGTTACATCACGTACGAGTACGAACTGCCTACGAGCGACCATCAAGAACTAACTATGTCGATTCTTCAGCACAAGCAGCACATACATACAGGAGTCTAGGAGGATGATGGTGGTTGAGCCCCCCCAACTTACAACAATAGATCAACAACGTGTTTCGTTCGGGGTGTATTCGTCGTCTTTTTCTTGGGCCAGAGAAGATAACCCTGAACTAGGTCACACGACCGCCAAGTCTACGGGTTTGCATGCTCAACTCCGCTAACATTTTCTTGTCGTGCCGACTCGCAACGGCACTGTTGTCCGTTCCCACAACGCCCAACCTCCGACGATTGCATTGTATATATATATATTTATATATACAAGGGCTCCGCATGGGTGCCTGCCGGCACCCATGCTCCGGGTAGGAAAATATACCTGAGTGCCCAAAGTCGTGTCTTCGTTATATAATATGTTTAAGCAAGTTGACATAAGTACGCCATTCGATCTTGTTGCAAACGGGATCGGGGCAATGCCAAGTGGTGCAGGAAAAAGGCAATGCGGAGTGCCAGTTCTCAGTTTTTGTATCTCTCACTCGAATAATAGATCAACTTTTATACCTGGTGGCATTTTTTTGGGGCGTTATTAGACCTATCTATGCCAATGGGAAAGCGAAGCATCAATACAAAGTTTGAATTTCAAAGATACCCTCCAATTTCTTGTAGAACACGCTTCCTATGGGCAGGTTTAGAAAAACAAAAGTTCCTAATAACTTTTGGAAAAGCCCGAATAAAGCAAGTCCGCCGCCGATGTTGGGCCAACATCAGCTTGAGAAAAACTCAGGCCGATCTACAATTAATTATAGGCCTGTAAACGACCTTTAATTTGGAGCCCAGATACTGCTGGCGGGGGCAGAACTCAGCCCAGTTCTGAGAGGTCTTTCATATGCTCTCAGAACTGAGATTACTTACTACTTTGATGATGTTGTTCACGATAATAGTAGTATTGCTGCCCCTTTGCTGCCCAGTTGCCAACTATGTTGCAGCGCTACGGGCTTCAGGAGTCGCCCAGGTGGGCGACAGGGTATTCTGTGATGTACGTTGACTGACCTGACCAGTGACGCACGGAGGGTGCATCGTGTAAGGCAGCGATAAAGCCGTAGGATGGCTCGCTGTCATTTCGATGTAGGTATACAATGGAGTGCCCCCGGCGGGGGAGGCCATTGTCTGGGTCATGGAAACCCCGTATCGGCTGTAATGGTCGATACGGGTGCTCTCTGGCCCTACCTGGGGTTAGTCAATCCCACCAAAGAACGAAAGAAACAAGTCAAACCATATCCTGTTCACACACCGTGCATGAGTCTTGCCCACCACGTTCAAGTCAGTTGCCCACAACGTGCATGTCAGTTAATCCCACGTCACATTCGCTGAGCAATACCAACACTCAACTCTAGGTGGCGTCTGACCACCCCGTGGCCAGAGAGGATTTAGGAGCGAGGTACGGAGGAAATCCCCATGAGGACTCTCTCAACGAACGACAACAGCTGGCTATCGAGGTGAGACCGAGCCGATAGCGGCACACAGGAGGAGGCAGCTGTAACATGGTGAACCCAGGGAGATGACAGAGAGAGGGGGAGATTGGAGCGCAAGGTCATGAGCTCTGGCGGGGACACGAGAGATCTGTACCCAGGGAATTTGTTTGGCCCCGAGCATCTGGGCCCGAGTTTTCTCCCGGGCGGAACGAGGGCCCGAATAACTGGGCCCGAGAGTCCTCCTGGGCGGAATGAGGCCCAAACATCGGGGCCCGAGTTTTCCCTGGGTGGGATCAGAGTCTCTGCCCGAGCTTTTCCGGGATGGAATCTGATGGGTGGCCAAGTATCGAGCCCCGAGTTCTGTCCGGGATGATGGAGTCTGATGGGTACCAGCGGCGAGGGATACACGTAGAAACTACAATAGAGTACATATATTCGGGTAGCACTACTACTACTGCTGTTTATAGCAGTGACCATGCATAACGTATCAGGAAACAGTAGTCACGGCAGGTAGCCACCATCGCATACTCGCGATAAGGCAGCACCAGAAAAAAAGAAGGCCACAAATCTCTCCGTCCTGACCCTCGATTTGTTTTTTGTTCCCGCGCACGCCTTGACGATTGTTTGCGGCCGGCCTTCGCCTCAGGTGTAACTCTCGTTTTTTTGCGGCCGTTCTCCGCCTCAGGCGTCACTCTCGATTTTTTTTCGTTTTCGGCCCCGCACATCTCGTCTGTGTTTTTTGGTGCGGCCGTTTTTTTTTCTTGCTGTGCGGTACTTCTCGAGGAAAAAAATGGGGGGGGTCGGCTGTATTCATTTAGACTACCATGGCAATACGTTTGCGTACGACTCTACTAATCAGCCCAACAGCCAATCTGAGCGACAGCAGTATTTTCGTGGTCACATGTCACATGTAACTGCTGTTTGTTGAAGTATACCTCGCTGCTGCTGCTGGTATCGAAACAGGGAGTACTTTTGAATATCGTTGCGGGAGGAGCGCCTTCCGTAGATGGTTCTAAGTTTGAAGTTGTACGCAGGAACCGATAACCTACCATGCCCCGAGCACTGAGTAATAGCTGCCTGGAGCAAAGGCGCCTCAACTTGAAAATTACACAGAAAAGCCGTATCCCCGTCTACAATACCATCAGTAGTCTATACACTACCTGGTATGCAGTTTCACACGATGCTCAAAAAGATGAGAAGATGGTATACCAGGGTATATTATACGACGAGTTGCATTCCCGGGCGTACACGACTAAGAATATGAATATCAACGATGGTACATGTAATGTGGAAAAAAGATAGGAAACCATACTCCTACTACTACTGCTCTACTCTGTACCTGCAGTTTTTTTTTTTTTTTTTTTCTACCCCAAACAGGGTAACCTCTTGATACACGGTTAAGCATACAGGGGGGGTGGCTCGCAGTATGTATGCTTTTGACAACATCAATAAAGGGCGTTTATGGGCTATATATAATACTACACACTCCCGTAAAACTATACCAGGTACCTGGTAGGCCGTATGGCAGAATCCTTAGGGACCATTTCGTACCTCTCTCTTCCCATCTTTTCGAGTCATGATAACGCGTTGAAAAGCGACATATCAGGATGTACCACACACACCGTATGCACACGAGTACCAGGTATCTGGGATTCATACAGGGCATACTACGGTGAGGAAGCTGGGTAGAAATGACGAGTTTAGTCGAAGGCCACATATCATACGTGGAGGATGTATCCACAGTATAATATACAGTATTCATACCACTATCAATATAACCGTTCATGGGACTGAAGGTCGCACGGCAAAAGCTCTCTAGATCCTTGGGTCCATCGTTCCTCTTGCTTTCACAAGCGTGGAGACGTTTAACTTTGGCTCCACACATCCCTACACACGTACGGGATGAGTGTCCCCTACTACCGGAGCAAAGTAATGTTGTTGGGAAGCCGTTCAGCTGTGCAGTGTACGGCATGTTACTATTCGGGGGTAGATAAAAGCTATGTTGAAACAACTGAGGGCACACAACGAGAGTCATAGCGGTTTGTTATGGTCTCCAAGTACCCGATACGCTGGAATTCCACTTGTTTCACCCGTTCGGGTCTTCTCACCCGGTACGTTGGCATTTCACTGGCTTTCCCTGGTCTTTTGACCCGGTACGTGGCCATAGGAAACAACCATCCTCATTAGCTTTCGCGCACATAATTAGTCCGTCAATTATAAGAAATAAGAACGGACAACCCAGGCGATGGGAATGTTTGCAAAACTGTGAAATGAGGTGATCGTGTTCTTTCTATAATCCCACGTTCCACCTTGCATACTATGTTATGGGATACTCGTTATATGCATATATCCACATGTTTTCGGTGTTGCCTGCCTTGTAGGACGGTGATTCGTGTGATACGCTGTTGTTATGTATTCACGCTGCCGATGGTGCTCTGCCTGTTGTTTCGTAAGGCTTTGAAGATACTTGTCTGGTCAATGCATGCAGGCATACTCGTTGCTCGTGCTCGTGCTCGTATGTTCGCTCGTTTTTCATGATCGCACACACATGCATGTTCGTTAATAAATGTCTGCATGCGATTGACCACATAATGTCTTCAAGACGAAATGCAACCGACAGGTGTCGATACAAGCCATAGGTGCCGTACGTACTAATACACGCATGCTCTCATGGATCGTTTGCTCGGTTAAGTGATAACGGAAACTAACAATGTCGAGCCTTACGCTGTTTGGGCGTACATAACCACCCTTTAGAACGATGAACCCCTGGGCAACAACGTGCATTGTCGGCTGGCAAACATGGAACTTTCGGGAAATCCACGTATATTGTGATGACTGTGGTGTAGTTTGTGACCACAGGAAAAATCTCTCTCTAGGATCAAATAAAGGGCACGGACACTGGTTGTGCTGGATGTCGACGGGTAGAAAGAATGGTTTAAGGCGAAGAACACATACACAATACGTGCAGAGTACGAGTCGAAGACATACGGCCGCATTACCTTATTCATCCCGACTGCTGTAAAGTATGTATATTATCTTCATTCAGCATACCGAGCTGGTATCACATCACACTGGATACGGCAGGCACGACGCACGCATTCCGTCCAAGAGCAGAGAGAGATAGCAGTGCGACACCAACGGATAAATAAAACCTATCAACCTAGTGGCACCGGGCATATTAGTACTGGTAGTTACAAACCACCCGGCACTAGATTATCGACTACCAGGATGTCGACACAGCAGTTTGTGTCACAGAATCGGGGATCACACACATAAATAGTTGCAATCCCGTGATCACAGCGCCCGAATACTGGGGGATGCGTGAACAGTTGCTCGATAGTATCATGCACGGATATTTGAAAACCGTGAAAACAGGCGTTTGTTTTACATTCGTGCTGAAAGGACCTCGGAGCGCTGGCCTCTATCCGGAGCGCTTTGCCTGTAGCAAGGGTGTCTGCTCTTCCAGAGCAAATACATGCATCCTAAGCAGTGGATACGAGATACACAATGCAAATCAAACTGAGGAGAGAAAACCTGGTAGTTTCCGATAGGAAAACAAAGCCCCTCCCCAGCGCGCATACTCACGCGCCGTCTTAGTCGCTGACGCAGTGAACGGAGAATCAAACGAGCTTGACTTTGTTCAAGTATCTGACATGGTTCCCAATGACGATTGGGCATCTTCACCGTTTGAGTACTGCACTGCTGTACATGTACATAAGGTTGACCCTAATTTTCAAGTGCTTCGTCCCCGCATGGGGAGGGCAGTTCTATATAGGCGAGGCCACATATGCCCACTGCCCAAACTAAAGGTTCCCTTCATTTGCGAACGCGATCGTGAAGTGGTTGGGCGTACCACGCACCTGTTGTGTCGTCCGTCTCCAAGCATCGAGCGATCCGCCTGATCGGAGAAGAACGGTTGTAGGAATTCTAGATTGCATGACCAATGCTGGAAAACATGATGTAGGCATGGTGTAACCGAGCAGGATACCTTCCTATTTGACTCTCCAAGATTAGTGGCCCAGAATTGGAAACACGAAGCGAAAGGTGGGATTGGGATGCCAATAAGCAGTAGGTAGTTTCCGTGCTGGGGGGGTGTTTGTCACCACCTTTCTACAACTACTTTCACGAAAACCGTTATACAAGGGGTACGATCTTGAAGTGGTGGTGGATGAATGACGTTCGAGGACTCATGAATTAGTTTTAGAACAAAAGGGTCTCACCAGTGGACACTGTTCGGGCTGGGGGGGTGGCGTGAAGGTGGCGTGAACGTCAGTGCCTTCAAACGGCTTACTTACGCGGAGACACGTCAGTACTGGGGGGGGGTGGCGTGAAGGTGGCGTGAACGTCAGTGCCTTCAAACGACTTGCTTACTCGGAGTCATGTCAGTACCTTCAAACGTAGCGTGAACGTCAGTGCCTTCAAACGACTTACTTACTCGGAGGCGCGTCAGTGCCTTCAAACGACTTACGTACTCGGAGGCACGTCAGTGAAGGTGGCGTGAACGTCAGTGCCCTCAAACGACTTACTTACTCGGAGTCATGTCAGTACCTTCAAACGTGGCGTGAACGTCAGTGCCTTCCGACGACTTACTTACTCGGAGTCACGTCAGTACCTTCTAACGTGGCGTGAATGTCAGGGCCCTCAACCGATCTGCTTACTCGGAGTCACGTCAGTACTTGAGGGGGTGGCGTGAACTTCTGAACCTTCAAACGACTTACTTTCTTGGAGTCAAACGTCAGTATCTTCAAAAGACCACACCAGGGGTGCACCAAACGTTCCCGAGCGAAGTTTCACACAGAGCTTGCAAAGATTAGTTTCGACGAAATCCTCGATTGCACAGCTGGTGTTGGGGTATTGGCAGCCAAACTCAAGATCTTCCATGAGCGGCCGAACCACATGAGGCTCGAATGTGAATTCGTCCAATTTCGTGGCGGAGAGGCAGCAGATGTTCTGGAGGCTGAGAGGGATACTCAAGAGACGGCAGGGGAAAAAGAGCCCCAGAAAAGCGCGGGATGACGCGGCAACTCAGAGGAGTTCCTCGGGTGAACAGACGCTGGGGGTTAACAGGGTCTTGATCAAGGAGGCGGCCAGCAAACGCGGAAGGGAAGGCATCCACGCGAATCGGGCGCACGAGCATTGGACCGGGGGGTAGCGAATCACGTCCGTCGAGCAGCCCGGTCTGAGCTATCAAGCGTCTATGAGAGGACGCCGGATCAGGGGTCGGGTAGGTTTGTGCGTACCCCGTTACATAAGCGGCAAAGGATGCTAAAGCATCGTACCATTTTCAAGTTAGATGCACGGAGCTGCAGTCGCAGTCGTGACCGCCGTAGCAGCCACCACCGCCGTAGCAGGAGTGCCACGCAGGAGCGCAACCGCAGTAGCAGCAACCGAGCACGGCAACGGGAACCGGCAGGACGGGGGGGCAATCAGGTCCACCACCTCCGCCGCCGCGGAGGGAGCGCAAACAGCCGGCCCAGCAGGAGATGGAGGAAGAGGTGGAACAGCATCAGGCGCAGCAACTGTGTCATCAGCAGCAGCAGCAGCAGCAACTGCAGCCGCCGCAGAAGCCGAAACAGCAGCAGCGACCGTCAGAAGGAAACGCGGAAGGCGTAGGAGCCGCGTCACGAGCATCGGGGACGTCCGTACGTGGCCGAAGCTCGTTAATCATCGAATGGATAAGGAAGGACGCGGCAGCCGGTTCGTCGGGGATATGGAGGAGGAGTTGCCCACGCTGTTACCGGGTAGTGGCCGGGATACCCGCTGTGCACCGACGATAGTTATGCGTCGGGCAGGGGGGGTGTTGCAGCGCTACGGGCTTCAGGAGTCGCCCAGGTGGGCGACAGGGTATTCTGTGATGTACGTTGACTGACCTGACCAGTGACGCACGGAGGGTGCATCGTGTAAGGCAGCGATAAAGCCGTAGGATGGCTCGCTGTCATATCGATGTAGGTATACAATGGAGTGTCCCCGGCGGGGGAGGCCATTGTCTGGGTCATGGAAACCCCGTATCGGCTGTAATGGTCGATACGGGTGCTCTCTGGCCCTACCTGGGGTTAGTCAATCCCACCAAAGAACGAAAGAAACAAGTCAAACCATATCCTGTTCACACACCGTGCATGAGTCTTGCCCACCACGTTCAAGTCAGTTGCCCATAACGTGCATGTCAGTTAATCCCACGTCGCATTCGCTGAGCAATACCAACACTCAACTCTCGTGGCGTCTGGCCACCCCGTGGTCAGAGAGGATTTAGGAGCGAGGTACGGAGGAAATCCCCATGAGGACTCTCTCAACGAACGACAACAGCTGGCTATCGAGGTGAGACCGAGCCGATAGCGGCACACAGGAGGAGGCAGCTGTAACAACTACTCAATACTCACGCCGATATCACACCCCTATCTACGGTGAGCTGTACCTACTTCCAACGGCGCTTGTACAGAGGGTCTCTCCCGCACACGAAAGCGATAGCAGCAGCAACAACACAACATGCAAAATGGCAGCAACAGCAGCAGCCGGAGTAGTAGCAGGCATCGCTGCAGCTGCGGTCGGTTGCTGCAGCTGCTGCTGTGCAGACCCGGCCTCAAGACCAGCAGCAGCACAACAGCAGCAGTGGTACGTACGTCATCGCATAAGACACCAACTTGCACTATACGCCCAATTTACTGGGAGAACAGGACGCGTACTGTATGCGCATTGTCGCACTCAATCCTGAGAAAAGACAGGTACTGCGGGTATGAGCAGTATCGAACACGTGATAACTGATACCGGATATCGATCGGCAATACAGAACAACCGCAAAGTACGCCCGACATGAGCAGTATTCTCATAGCTTGAATACCGAAATACTCATGTTGGATATATAGTATTACGTGTACCACAAGCAGCAGTATAAGTACACACAAACCTCCGACATACTGCGAGTACTTGCAGTCTGAGCAAGCAGTCTCCAACCCTCGACTACCTCCAAGAGTGCTCGCCCAAACAACTGGACGCGTTTTTCAACAGGGAATAGTACCCAGCCGAACATCCTACTGTATCTTATGCCTGGAACGAAGGATCGTATCTTCAAAGCGGGCCCGTATCTCTCATTTATTTACTATTAATAGTAAATAAAGACCCCGCATCTGGACTGGATACGAGTATGATTATTTTCTCAAAGTGAAAAACGTCTGCTGAGTATAATACCCTCCGATGCGATTGGTCGGTTTTTCTCATCGAACTTACAGCACCCGGCCGACTTGCCAACAACCTTCATTCAGTTCCACCGGCGAAAACAAAGCTTTGTACGTACATATTCGAAGTAGAACACCTCTGAACTACTGTACTGCTGCTATTATTGCTGTAGTTGTTAGTACTGGTATTTCAACTCGCCTCACTCAGCAGTAGTAGTAGTGGGAAAAGTCCGAGTGTACGGCCACCTGTACGATACCCTCCGATGTGAATGGTGAGTTTTTCTTATCGAACTATTATTAACAACACTCGACCGACTCAATACTCCTCAAAAACCTTCGTTCCAATCTGCCAGCGACAAAAACAGAAGACGTGCCGAGTTATCAAAATTTATTTCTAAAACACAAACAAAGCAAAATCATCGGGATATGCAACGATCTGGTACCAAGATCGGTGCGATACCCCGAGAAGGCGCGTGCAGTCGTCCGCCGAAGAGAGAGGGGCAAAGGAAGACAGCAATCGAGAAGGCAGGATTGAGGGGTTTGAACAGGCCGATGGCGGCGGCCCGCAAAGCAAGGCAGTCAGTAGAAAGCGGTAGCATCAGCAAGACCGAGACATCGAACCTCGGAGAGAAATAAACTACCTGGCACTATTAATACTGAAAGATGAAGCCTGTCACAGGAAGCTCTTCGCGGAGCAACGGCAGCAACACCTAAACAATTTCCACGTCCGTGTCTCTTTTTCCAAAGCAAATATTCCTCAAGTTCGGGGTCGCCGCGCTCGTCGTTGGCGCGAGATCCCGAGACGCGCGCACTGGAGAACACCCGTCGGAGGCCGGCTCGCGGGACCGTAGAGGAAAGCGGTCGAAAAAGCAAGCACGAAGGCAGGGAAGCGAATACGTCCGGAGTCCCAGACCAAGTTGAAGACAAAATCGGAATTTTTGGGTTCGCTCACAGCGGCCGAGATGCAGGAGACGGAAATTCATATATATATCGATAGGTATGTGTGCTGTACGCGTTCAGGGACACCTTATTGCATACTTGTGTTTTCGTTGAATATATCTCGTTTGGCATTGTCCTGTACGCCATATGATGAGGTGCTTTGGAAACCTCTCCTCCTGTAGATCTGTATTCGTAGGGGGTTAGTTCTTGCAAACAGGTTCATTATAGATTAGCTCGCTTTACGTTACCTTTTGTGCGCATGTGCAGTGCTGCGGTACACGTAATACGACGAATACACCAGAATTCTCGAAAACACGTATCTAAACATCACGTACGTGGCAACGAAATGATTGCTACGCAGATAATAAAGCTCGACGTAAGAGTTCATCGTCGTTGGTGGGATGTTTACAAGGAAGGAATATCATAAATATGTATCGCTCTATTAACGCTCGTGTTAGTAGTGTGTACAGAGCTGCGGGGCCCCGAATATTTTATGCATTTTTGGCCAAATCGGCCTGGGGGTCTCATATGGAGAACGGATCGCACTCGTCCGCCAACATATATATTCACATATTCATGCCGAACGACGTACTCCACGGGTAGTGTTTGATAAATATATTTGTCGAGGTGTGCGTATAACGTAGGCAGTGCCGGGTACGTCGTGCGCAACACATTGCCTGCAGAGCAACCGGCCTATCTTGGTTGTGGTACTGCGTCAATGGCTGTCGCATCTATGGGCGTTTCGCTTATCCACCAAGAGCGACGTGATATTTGACGGTGGTACACGCAACGCTCCCCGTTGCCGTTGCTGCTCGCTCTCCCACATCGCGTCCAGTTTTCGATAATGGGAAAATGTTAAATGCAAAATGTCGACGTTTCAGGTAATTTTTACAGCAATGATCCTGATGTACACAAAAGAGTGGGCGAATTCGCAGCCATACGTACGCATACACCCTACACAACCTCAGTCATTTCGCCGAAAACCCATAGGTTATTCACAGCGCTCGATGAGCCTCGTTGCCGTTCGCACCTCCGGAAGGTGTATCGGGTGACATTGTCAATTGTGAGGATTTTCGAGATGAAGAATGTGGAGATGAAGAGTGTGAAGACGAACTTCCTGAAGATGAAGAGTTTGAAGGCATGTCGTAGGAGCTGCTGGGATCTGACGCGAGTCCAACGCCATAACTGCGACCTGCGGGGAAAAACGACAAAATCGAGTTGTTGGTTAGTGGCTCAGACAGAAACAGGGCAAATATCCCCGAGGACTCTGATCGGTTATCAGACACATGTTGCAGGTGAGAGAGAACGTACAGTAGACATAACTCAAGTGTTTTTTACTGCGATGAAGCATCATCGCATCAGACAACCAATCAATGCGTATAGCTGGCAATCACCTGTTCATGACGGCCTACATGATTGACCGTTTACGTGTGAAATACCCACACGACAGCCATACCGGTACACAAAAACACCCGAAACAAGCTCCTACAGAGGAGTAAAGAGGGGTGCCGCAAACACTAGCCATATGAGTAGCGACGACGTCAACCCCCACACTAGCGTAGCCAGCGCATAAAACGTTTGTGTCGAGACCCATATGGCTATTATGGCAGCTGGTTACGGATTTAGGCTTACTGCCAGAATATGGCCAGGTCGTTGCTATCTATCTCTTGATAAATCGTATGACTGTATGTTGTCAACAGGTCTCGCATGAAGACCGGTCGGTTGACACCTACTTCGTGTGTAAGGGACAAACTCAATAGAGTGTTGCACAAGTACTGCTCATCAGCACCGCGTATTCATATATCGATCACCCGTATTCTGGTGCACGTGTGAAACGAGTTGAGTGCTCGCAGAAACCGTAGGTTTGTCAAGGTCGGATGTTGCATGATAAGTGCAGCGTTTGCTTGCGGCAGCGCTTGCTTGCCGCAGAGCTTGCTTGTGCAGCAGCGCTCGCTTACGTTACGTAGAGCCCCGAGAGAAAGAGTCAGAAATCGTACGAAACCGTGGTTTTGTACGGGCCATTCATACTGTCCACCGTAGTAGAGAAACAGCGGTTTCGTTGTAGTGCCCCGATAAAAGCCTGAGAACCGTACGAAACCGCGGTTTTGTACGGTTTATATATACGGTGCACCATAGAGAATGCGTGTGTTGTACGGTTTTCCCTACGGGGATTGAAACCGCATCGTAGAAAAACCGATTCAACGGGGAACCGAACCGAACCGGACCGTATGATATATCAGTAAACCGAACCGCACCGTAAGATTTCCGATTTTCTAAAACCTCACCGAACCGCACCGTAGGATTTATCACAAGACCGAACCGCACCGTAGGATTCACAATGTATGAAACCGCACCGAACTACACCGTAAGGTATATCTCAAAACTGAACCGCACCGTAGGATTGCAATATCTGAAAACCGCACCGAACCGCACCGCAAGATTTCCGATTTTGTAAAACCGCACCGAACCGGACCGTAGGATTTTCGATTTGAAAAAACCGCACGATGCACGGACGGATAACCGTAAAGATTCCTGCAGTTTTCTTCGTCCGAGTACTGAGAGTACGAGCATTGGGATCTTGTTCGGGCGAAGTATGACGTGCCCGGTCAATTCACCTATAATCGTGTGTTAATTATGATGCAAGTTTGTCTACCACTCTGCATGAGAACACCGGGACAAATTCGTGCCACCCGTTCGTCTGCGATTTTCTTTGTAAATGTGACGGGGGCTCCCAACCTTTCGCCAGGTTTACCTGGTATCTGTTTCACGATCAGCTTTTGCTCTGTACCTCGTAGCTTGTGACCAAGTACAGCCCCTTCTCTCTTCCCACCAGCCAGCCAGCTAGCCAGGCGGCCAACCGACTAATCACCCAACCAACCAATCACCCACAAATTAAATTGGTAGACAAATCGGAAAAATGGGAACGAAGCCTAAAATGAGAACCAAGCCGTATCTCCAGAACCATGTGGTGTATCAGAGAACCAAAATGATCCTGCGAAACCCCTTGGCCAGCCCTGTGAGAGGAGCTCGTCAGAACGGTCATGCTCCATCTCGTGCCTTCGGGTGGGCGCAAAAAGCGATATACGCTGGCTCTATTGTGATTTCTCTAGATGCTGGCTACCGCGGCGATGCCGAGGACTTCCAGCCTGAGCGATAGCTCATTCGAAGGCTGCTGTACAGCCCCACAGGACTGTCAACTTTTTTTCTCGGAGTTGTACACAATTGGTTTGCTTTCTAAAAAAAAACGTCCGTTCCCATTTTTTGTTTCGTTCCCATTTTTCCGTTTTGTCTGTAAGGTGTACTGGCGGCGAGTACGAACTGGGGGTGTATACTTGGTACCTCGTAAGCAGTACGTACTGAAGACCAAAGTAGTAATGCGAGCGCTGGGACGATGAGCAGTACCTATTCCCGAGTACAACGAGCAGAACCCTCACCACTTATCACCCGAAATACTTGCGGTACTCGGTATCCAGAGTATGGAACCCAGATTTTTTGCTGCGAGCCTCGCGGTACATACTTCCGAAATACTGCCAGTGCTCCAAGTACTCCCATTGCCCGCCCGACAGTCATTGGTACAACAACCACTACTCCCACTCGTGGCACCGTCTGTGACTGTTTTCAAAAACAAAGCGAAAAAATGGGGATGGCATCATCGGAACGAGGCACAGATACTCGAGGTATAATTGATACTCTCAGAGTATACTATTAATAAGCATTCTGAGTATACTTTGAGGTACTTTGGCACTGCGAGTACTCGCAGTACCTATGGACGAACTACTGCCAGTATTTGCAGCGCCCGCAGTACATAAACCTACAGTACTTGAGTTACAGAGGGAGCATCCACAGTACATTCCGACCTTCGAAATACTGCGAGTATCCGCAGTGCTGAACCTCGAAATCCTGCGAGCACTAGCTAGGAGTGCCCGCAGCGCGTAAACCCGAACTATTACGAGTACACGAAGTATTATGTACCTGCAGTATACATACTAGCTGTAGTGTGCTTTACTCCCTGGTACTGGGAGCAAATGTGCAAACATGTCAGTTGACGGTGTAGTTTTGGCTCATCACGGCCTTTGTTTTGGTGTTCGGAATTGTGTGTGGATGTGTCATGATCTCACCCAAACCCTTGAGTTGAACTTAAATAGGAAGGCTCAGTGGCTAGTGGAGAAGACCTACCTGGAGGATGAGTTTCCTGTTGGTTGTCACCGTCGTTGTTGTTGTTGTTGTTGTTGTTGCTGTTGCTGTTGTTGCTGTTGTTGTTGTTGTTGTTGTTGTTGTTGCTGTTGCTGTTGTTGTTGTTGTTGTTGTTGTTGCTGTTGCTGTTGCTGTTGCTGTTGCTGTTGCTGTTGCTTCCATTGTTGCCTTGGCAAGCCCCATTGAACTAGGCTATGCTAGCGGGGGTACCCTCATTCTCCCAACTATTAATACCAAGAAAATATCATTCGCTCGAGAGGTCCTGCCTGTCGGGCAACACCATATATATATATGTAATGGTTCCGCCCTGTGTCCCAAATAGTCTGATGATTGTGCATGTCGCCTCAGGGCAGTGCTACGGTAGGGATGACTCTATACTTTTGGGGGTCTAACGTGACGTACTGAATATCCAACCCGAGACAAACACCCAGAAGAAACTTGTTAGCACAACTCGAATACAATGTAGATGTGCTAGTCCTCAACAAGATATACTCCGTTAAAATCCTGTCTCAATCAATCGTGTCAATCCTTCCTTAGACCTTGAGGAATTCAACCGTTCACAACAAAATATTTTTTCTGTGCGAATATACTTGACAGTATAGGATAGCCGCTTCCCAAAGCTGCTCCGAGGCGCTGATGGAAGATATCCCAAGCGCAACCCTCCACCCGTTGCCTTGGTCGATTGTTTCTACGTCATGGTAGGTCCTTCCTTTGCATGTTTGACCACATTCTACGCAACCAAAAAAGGGTTTTAACCCCAAAACAGGCGTGCGGTGTCGGTGAAGATATTGTCCTTAAACTTGTCTTTGGGCGGGCTCGAGCTTCCACCAGATATTTCGATCTCCACGAAGTCAATTGCAACGTCTACTCGAATGTCACCTGTTTCACGATACCATGCCAATCCTACAGCTTTATCTCCTCTCTTCGTTTAAACGTTTTGCCTTGTTTCTCTCATTGATTCATTTTCTCCCCGCCGTCTTTATGCCGGTATCTCTCCTTCGTGTTACTCCGTCCGTGCGTCAGCTGTATATTTTGTCTTGGGCCATATGCGTTTCATATATCGTAGCGTTTTTTTGGATTTCCTTGCGTCACTTGTATTGTTTCATTATATATATGTTGATTTTTAATGGTATTTTGGTAACTCGTTTCTGGTGTGGCTTGTGTTCGTGTGTTCTCGCACTCGGTAGGTTGGCATCTCATCTGCTTCACACACACATTTACGACTATTTTGGATTTGTTTTTCTGTCTCCCAGTATATATGTTGCGATCACACGATTGTTATTTCTCTAGTATAAGGAATTAGGACGGACACGGAGGGTACCAGTGTACTGGGTGGTTGGATAGGAAACAATGGTTTAAAGTGACGGCGGCATACACTGAAAACACAGACGAGGCGTTCTACGATAGAGATTCGCCCTATTTGCTCTGTGAATCATTTGTCATCCCAAGGTATAATGTGAAATTCAACGGGGACAAAAGTATGGACACGACTGACGCTACACGCATCTCGCACGTGTACGTACGCCTTATGCCCAGCAAGGTAGATCAAAAGTTTCATATTCATTCCTCAAGTGTTGCCAGGCAAAGTACGCCGTGGTGGCTCAGAATGTTTTTTACGAGAATGTGGCACCTCTATCTTAGAACGCCTCTGACAGTGGAATAGGGTGACATGACCGGTTATTTCGTTGAGGACCTATACCTCAGGCGACCAAGAGCCGAAGGATATCCCACCAAACCACACGTCAGCCTTGGAAACGGCCAACAACCACAGTGCAGAGAGGAATTATTTCATGTACTTTGATTCGTGAACGAATTAGTTCCACGTACTCCAGGGAATACGCTAAATGTTGGGAACATTTCAAGCTCAGACTAATAGGTTTTAGATACAATTTCGATCGGTCGATTCTTCAAACGGTTTGACCCACGCCTTAATTTGGAATAGCCCACGTCGTGCTGAGAGCTGTATAATCACATTTATAACCAGGAGCTACGGTATGAAGGAAGGCTCATAATAACCTCGAGGGTCATGACCTGAAGGAATAATGCATGTTGAGGCTCTGTCTTCTACGAGAAGAGATGCAGAGGCGGCACCGAAGTGTCTGTGAAGATCACTTGTGATAAAGAAAGAAGATGGTTTGAAATTGGCGCTTAATTGGCCATTATAGAAGGAATCTTGATCTCAGAGATCAAGAGGAGAAGAGGAAAGGAGAAGAAGAGAGGAAAGGAAAGGAAGAAGAGAGAAGAGTGGAAATGATCGAGGTGGGCGCTGCCATCACCTGATCATCAGATGATCACGAGACAATGCCCATGCTACGGGCAGGTTTATTCTACAGCAGCCCGTCAAGGTTTCGTGAACCGTTCCTGGCAATGTCCCAGCAACGGTCTATGTAGCGTACTCGTAACGTTCTATGGAACGTTACCTGCTACCTATTGTGGTAGACTAGCTACCCTGCGTTACGATCAGTATGATAGATATAAGTTGAATACAGTGCGTCGGCAAGAAAGATCATACTCAAGTTTCGCCGCATATCGTATTTCTCCGCATCTATCATAAGATACTCTTAGTAAGCTCGTGTGAAGTGACTGCACATCACAATAGATATGGATGTCAACGTCCATATATATTATGCTGACACGCCCCCGTGATGTAAGTCAGTAGCTTACGCTTACGGTGTAGAAACTAGATACTCAGAAAATCATACAGCAAAATAGTACGAGATATTGAGAAAACTGGGACGTGTTGTCCAGTATATACGTGTGTACGTATTTCTCGTATTTAACTCGTTCGTATTATTACAGAGTAGTACCTAGTGTAGGCGAAAATCAAGGAATAAAACAAATTGTGGTGTGATTACCAGCGATGTATACCCTAGAAAATAAAGTGTTAACCCATCTGCTGTGTCCAACGCGCCCCCTGAACGGATGCCTAAAGCAGAAAAGTAAAAAACTGTAGACGTAAACGTACTGGATTGTACATATGTTTAGTACATTCAGCATGTTTTGAGCGTGTATGTATGATACGTACTCGAAATAAAGCTATGCAAACGTAAACCTTCCCCTAAAAACAAAAGCAAAATAAGAAAAACAGTAAGAAATAACCTGGCGCGTATTGCTGGAGGCTCTTCTGCTTCGTGGCGCAATGCTGCGTCGTAGTTGGTGTTGCTGCTCGTGATGATCTTCATGCTCAGGAAGTAGAAGAGAGCAGAACGAAGTCGCTTGGAGAAATGGTTGTGAAGTTATGCTGCTGGTGATAGTCCATATAGCTCCGATGATAATGAAGAGATGGCTCGGCTGGACGTGGTGTCAGGTCCTGTGGTGGTGCGTTTGGAAAAGCAATAATTGAATTTGTTTGCTGTGAAGAAGTCGCCGTCGGAAAGTCTCGATCTCTGATCCCCCCGTACGTCCGTTGATAGACAAAGCGGGCGTTGGTTCGATCATATGGGGACGTTTCCTCGTGCGTTGCGTAGACCACGTTGATGCTGCCAGATGTTTGCTCCGGTTAGTAGTGTTGATGTTGTAGTACAGGAAGAAATGTTGTGGGTACAGCTGCTTCTGTAGAAGCCGCAGAAACTGGCTGTCGTAGAAGTAGAAATACCAGGGGCCAATGCTGCAGGTACGTATGTAGTGATGTTGAACTCGAAGTCGCTGCGAAGAACAGGACGCCGATATGCCACCTAGAGGCCGTAGATATGAAGCGGAAGTGGTCGTACGAGTAGTAGACCTATATCGCGAAGTAGTCGTGGTAGTCACAGCAGTAGTCGAAGAAACTGATGGAGTAGATGCAGCTGGGCGGTGTACCTCCATCGCTGTGGATCACGTGTTGTCTGCGACTTTGAATCGGATGTTTAGTTGACCGTAGCTGAAGTGATGGCTAGTGCCATGTTTGCTCCCCAGCTGTTGAACGATGTACGCACTATTATTGACGTGTGGATTCGTCCGGTGCAGGTTACACAAAGAGTGCTTGTGTGCAAAGAAAAGTAATTTCCTCATCTAGTTCATGCGTGCAGAGCAATTTTGAACTCGATGACCTGGCTTTATGCAGTGTGAGCAGATCACTACTGCTACTCGTACACGCATGCGTAGACGCCCTTTCGCTATGAATGAGCGAAAACCCGTTACGCAGGAGTATTGTTCGAGTATTATTTCCGAGTCTAATTTCGTGCCCCACGCTTGGAGCGTGAAAGCCGTTGTTGGAAATGGATGCCCTGTATAGGCGTGAAAGCCCCGTATAGGCAGGAGGTGGTTCTCCCGATACTACGCTGAGTAGCTGATTCGTCAAAGACCTGGCTGCGTGTATTACAGCGCGTGTAGGTCTTGAACAATGCACTTGAAGAAGTGGCTTTACCGTACTTCGCGCTCGATGGCGTGAAAATTGGCTTGAAACTAACTTTGCTTGTGATGGCGTAGAAACAGTCTTGTAACGTTCTTCGTACTTTACAGCGTGGAAGCAGTGTGAAAACCAGCTTCGCGTGTGATGAGCAGAAATAGTTGTGTGACGTGTTCCGCGCTTACAGCTCCAAAGCAGCATTGAAAGCAAAGTTTTGTGTGTGATGGCACAAAAATGGTCGCGTGACTTATTTTGCGCTTACAGCGTGAAAACAATGTTGTACCTACGAATACGAGTTTCGCGCGTGAAAGCGTGAAACCGGATTCCTTACTCGTACGTGCTGCGCGCGTGAATGCGCACCAGTAGTCCCCTTACCTGCTTCGCGCATGGGAGCGTGAAAGCAGTTCTTCTTGAGGTAACCCTGTGGAACACACTTGACGAAATTCGATGTAGATGTCGCCAGGTCGGTGCTGGTCCTGTGGTTGTTGGAGAACAAAAAAATAGCTTTTCCTCCGCACTTGAAAACCGAAAAAACGTTCTTCGTAGTTCCTGTAGAACTTGACGAACCGATGGAGATGTCGTTCCTTGGTGCCGGTCGATGTGTCGACTAGAAGTCGAAGCTCATAACCTGAAGGAAGGCTCATAACCTCGAGGGTCATGACCTGAAGGAATAATGCATGTTGAGGCTCTGTCTTCTATGAGAAGAGATGCAGAGGCGGCACCGAAGTGTCTGTGAAGATCACTTGTGATAAAGAAAGAAGATGGTTTGAAATTGGCGCTTAATTGGCAAATATAGAAGGAATCTTGATCTCAGAGATCAAAAGGAGAAGAGGAAAGGAGAAGAAGCGAGGAAAGGAAAGGAAGAGCAAATGGAAGAGAGGAGTGAACAAGGTGGGGCATGCCATCACCTGATCACGAGACAATGCCCATGCTACGGGCAGGTTTATTCTACAGCAGCCCGTCAAGGTTCCGTGAACCGTTCCTAGCAATGTCCCAGCGACGGTCTATGTAGCGTACTCGTAACGTTCTATGGAACGTTACCTGCTACCTATTGTGGTAGACTAGCTACCCTGCGTTACGATCAGTATGATAGATATAAGTTGAATACAGTGCGTTGGCAAGAAAGATCATACTCAAGTTTCGCCGCATATCGTATTTCTCCGCATCTATCATAAGATACTCTTAGTAAGCTCGTGTGAAGTGACTGCACATCACAATAGATATGGATGTCAACGTCCATATATATTATGCTGACACGGTACACCCGGTATATAAGCGTAACTGCCACGTCGAATATCGTAGCGACTCAAAAGACCAACGAGGGTCAGTATGACGGTCCCGCATGTTTTCTTGACTTAGGGGTTGTGCATGTGATGTGGAAATATTTTTGTGGCTGCGGTCCTGTATCGGTGGCCTGGAGATATTCGTCCCAACTAATTATCCTGCGGCTCCGACAGCACTGTGTCTTCGCGTAGGTTTTCTTTTTTCCCGATACGCTTGATCTCGTCACTCGCTCTGCAACCTCAACTCCAAACAAGCAAGCAAGCTGCTGAATTTTATCGAGTCCCCAACCGAGGATGCATCCCCCCAGTTAGTTGGTGAACACATACGAAGGAATGCATCCCCCCAGTTAGTTGGTGAACACATACGAAGTTAATGCATTGTTTTCAGTATATATATGTTCAAGCTCATGCAACGTGCCAAATCGCCATTCGTTCAAACGGCAATTTTAGTAGTCGATATTTTAATCAAGCACTGATCTAAGCCATACTTGGTACGGATCCAATGTTTGTATTATTGTGATAAAATTTCCATTGAAGCGGTCGAATATGATTGTATCATGCGGAATGATGATCATCGCAACCAACCCATATTCAGCATGAAAAACAAAGTGCGTAAACATGTACTTATCATAACCCTAAGTTGGCATGACCATATTGGACATCTGGTACCAGGTACCTGGTATATCACATGTTCCTCATGGGAGGTTGCTCAACACACAATTCACGCCTTTCATGTCGCTTTCCATAGAGCTCGCGGAGATTGAGTCTGCGAAACGCAGCAAAAGTGTGTTACTTACTACATTAGAGGTACTAGGGTCAAAAGCGCGATGAGTTGGGCTTTGGCTTCCCCGAGAGGTTGGCAGGTTTCACGAAGCAATACTTTCGAGTACGGTCGTCGGGCTGACCATATTAATGTATCCGTTGCTGCATCAATCGGCAAGATATAGACGAGAGCAGCCCTCACAGGTATCTAGCCCTAACCAATGGTATGCGTGCCACACAGCTGACTGAAGAAAGGGTTTTGCAATCACGGGTTCCCCATTCTTGTTATAGTTTCTTCGTTGCTGCCCATATTCCTATCTTTACCGTACAGCTGTCGCATGTTTTACCCTTATGGGTTTGAGTCGGAGTGCCCACCTACATGTTATATGTTTGGCGTCTTACGACTTCCTCACATATTTCGCTTTGCTCCCCCCTTGGTTCGTTCCTTTATTTACGGGAGTCTATAAGGGCTCATCTTATCGAGGACTTTTCTTTTTTGAAGTTGATTTGATATTTTTTTCTAATTTAAGCATCTGATTGGCCGAAGAGTGAATCACCAAGCAGGCATTCTCCAGGCGAAAAGGAAGGTTTCAATTTGAGTCAAAAGTCTTTTGGGACTTTTGCGTGTAATTTTCCTAAATTAAATTTCGAATTTGAGAGTACCTCGGTCTTGATGTAGCATGTTCATGGTGGGTCAACATCCTCGGTGGAGTCTCGGCTGATTCTTGGCCGCTTGGGTGGTCACGATCGAGGCGATGAAACGCGAACCTCAACGAGAGGTGACCGGATGAATATCCGCGCCCACCCCCACAGCCCAGAGAACATCGTACCCCGGCGGTGGCGACTCAAAAATATTCATGGCGGCCGCAAGCTCATTTGTTCGGCCTGCTCGATCGGCCAACAATCACGAAAACCGAGCAAACGAGCAAACCAACGGAGGATACGCTCGAGACCTCGATTGCTGCACCACCGCTGCCGTTCTGCACGTGGCGCAAGAGGGCTCCCTCTGCCCACCCAGGACACCCTGAGAGTGGTAGCTTCCTATCCTGCGCCACCAAAAAGAAAAAGAGGCTGCTGGCGGTGGCGCGCACGCGACAACGCAAACGTTCGCTCTCGTGTACGCTCCTCGCTGTTTGGCGGCTGGGCCTTGTGTGATGCGGTGCGTTTATTCTGATTTTTTATATGACAATTAATCCGCCGTTCCGGATAGGACAACCGCGTTTTTTTTCCGACATTAAATCAAGATTCACTCAAATCAAATAAATATTTCCCAACAGCGTTCCCGGTTAAGATGGGCCCTAAGGGCTCGTCTTAACGAGAAACTCTTTAAATTACAATCGAGAAGGAAAAAATGAATTTGATTTCACTTGAATTTAATTTCGTAACGAATACCCCTTTTTGGTTCCTATCGAGGAATAGCGTATTTAAATAAACAAATAATGCACAAGGATCAACGAACACCAGAGAGCATCCAACGAGGCGATCAACGGCCCGCGTCCTCCCCGGAGCGCCGCGGTCAACGCCCGACTGTTTTTGCCGGCACCACCGGAAAGGCTATAGCTCTTGGAACATCTTGGGTTGCTAGCGCAGCCCCAACGCCCCACGCAGGCAGCAGCAACGCAGTTACAGGGATCGAAGTTCTGAGCGAAGTCGTGACCAGGTCGATGCTCGTGGGGTGTGCGAGGCAACGAGGGGTGAAAAATTGGGTTTACGGCGGCCGTGTCAATTTCTTGGGCGCCGCGGGTGGTCTACTCTGTGCTAGGGGTCGTCGGACCTCGCGCTGTGGCTGGTCCAGTGTTCCTGTCTCTAGGAAATATGGGATCGCACCTGTAAAGCTGTCGACAACACGGCCCAAGTTTGCGCGAATTGCTCCGGTTTCAGGAACATGCCACGTCGAGTTGGACAAACTCCACAAATCGAATAGCACGAAGTGCAAAATAAGTCCCAAACGGCTTCTTCTTGTCGAATTCGTTTTTTTTCGTTCTCTTCAAATTAGGACGTAAAAACGCCTGCTCGGTGGTTGACTTTTCGATCAATCAGATGCAAATCAAACCAACGAAAACAGGTTTGGCGGAGTATCATTAAAATATTTTCTCGTTAAGATGGACCCTCCACAAGAAGCAGTTTTGCCTTATTTCTCGTGGCCGCCATGCTCACTACCCCATACTTCTCCTCACCATACTCGCCTGCTTTATTCGATGTTCATATTATCTTCTTTTTTTTATCCACGGGTTGGCTCACTAAAGTTCAAGTAAACAAATGCCTTCTTTCTGGTTTCGGCCAATGCCCACATTTTATGTTGATATTCGACTCACAGACTTCCATAATAAAACACCTTTGTTCATACTCTCTCGGACACCCCATTTAACGAGCTCAATGCAGGCATCCCCGGTAGCTTAGTAGGTGGTCCGCGGTGCCTATCAAAATCAACTTCGTGGGTTTAAGTCTCACCGAGTGCATACTCGCAAGGACTGCTTCTTCTGGCATAAACGTTGATTAGCGGGAAGAGCGAAAGCATGAGTTGGCTACATTCGACGAAAATCGACGAGCGGTGGGAATGGTGGACCCTATGCGCGACACAAAAATGAAAGTTCAGTTCATACAGGAGGGGACAAGGGACGACACCAGTGACCACGGGTTGTCCAGACGAAGACCGCCGAGGGTAACACCTCCTACGAGATAAGCTGGACAATGAAAGGGACGATAAAACAAACCAAAAACAAAAAAACAAAAAAACAAATGGGTCGTAGCCCCCATCGTTATGTCTTACTGGTGCTGGTGGTGCTAGCTCCTTCTTGTTCGGACTACGAGTTCCAGTTGGTTTGCAAGTTATGCTCTGCCCCAATGGTGGAGCGGTGTTTTGTAATCCTTAGCATATTGTGCATCCGAAAAACTACTTAAAATGTCAAGTAAATGCTTACAAACAATTCTTTGCTTTTCGTTTATTCTTCACGAACAGGTCCGAATGGCCTCGCCTTTTTTACCGGATAGACCCCGAACGACTATGTACGTGTTTGTTTTGTTATTGTTTGTTTTTGCCGATATTTTGGCATACCCCTGTCGCTCAATGCTCCTAAGAAAACCAAAAACCCAAGTGCCGAGACAAAACAGTCCAATGTGTTCACGAGTTAACAGGGTCTCATAAGACATGCGTGAACTTAGTCAGGATCGAAAACAACAGTCCCGGCGTAGCGCTTCGATGCCAAAACCATGTGGGCGAAAACTTGCCACTGGCCTGTACGCTGTTCGAGGCCCCAAGCGCCCATCAGGTTTGTCCAGAGCCACGACCGGACCCGGTCTACGATAGAGGTGGCCCATTTCCGCTATTAAATATTTGTTGTTTTTTCTGAAAGACGGGATTCTTTGACCCCAAGTCGTCTGTATGTCAACCATTCTTGATTTCGAAAATAAACGTTTGGTAGACTTGGGCCATGGGATTATTCACCGCGATGCAGTTTGATTTCTGCTGAAGTCAGTTTTCGGGTTAGGGTAAGGTATGGAGCTCATTATTAAGGGTTCGGGTAAGGGTGCGGTATGGAGCTCCTTGAGTGAGGACCCTCAGAAAATTCAGGGTGAAGCTCCATCGTAGAACGCCTCACAGTATGTGTATCGTTGGCGTTTGGACACCACCTGCGCAGGATAAACCCTGGCTTTGAACTTCCTCGCCGGTTATCAAGTCGCTCGAGAAATGGTCGGGTACGCACTATGTAAACAGTCATATAGTATGAAGGCCAATATGTACTGGTCGCGTTCTACGACAGAGGCAGCACATTTCCGCTAAACTGTTTTCTGGATGACGGGGTTCCTTAAATCGTCCGAATGCCAATCTTCTTCGGAAAAATGACTTTTTATATACTTGGGCCATGGGATCATTTATCGGGATGCAATTTTACTTTCGCTCAAGTCAGTGTTCGGGTGAGGTGGGGAGGTCCTTATGTGAGGAGCCTCGGAAAATTTAGGGTGAGCCTCTTCCGTAGAACGCCTCACTCCCTGTCCTGGACTCGTCATGTCCACTAAGAAAACGTGTCAGATCGAGGTATTCAGCCCCTTCACCAACACTATCACCGAACTGGTGCAACCCATCATAGGATCGGACCGACCATGTCCGAAAATCAAAGTATCCGCGCGAATCTCATTCCTACGTCTGCTAATGTATTATTGCCAGTTACTAGTATACGTAGCACTTACCGTCCAAAAAGAGGGGAATAACTTCACCACCGCGAAGGTCAAAGCGAAGGTCAATAGTACGAGAAAGTTATAGTCATACCCACGAGGCGGAGTGAGATTTAGCACTTCTTACTATATGTTTCATTCTCATGCGCTAAGATTTCTGTTATTCGAGCTCCAGTTTATTCCCTGACACAATGCACTAATTTAGTTCTAGCGGAGCGAACCTGATTCCCACGATACTTTGTTGATGAATTGCAGGTCTATGTTCCCCACGTCGCTCGCGTGGCTGGCAGGTCTCGTTCGGCGTCTGCCCATCGACTGATCCAGTGATTGAAGATGCTCCGAAGTTGTGTTGCGGTTTGAATCATACCGGCAGCCCCACGTGCTAGTATACGTGCAGTACAGGACATGGGCGCCACTCTTTCGACTGCTCCGGAAAAACGATTTAGTATTGAGCACCAGAAGTATACCGCTAGTTGTTAGACTGCCTAGGAGTCAAAAGTGTACATCGGTAAATATTGAGACTGGCAAAAACAGGGGAATCTCTCTATTAGGAAGGAGACTTTCAGAAGCGTTCATTGCAACGGATTTGTCGGGGTTTAAGTCGTCCCTTACACATCTGTTGTGGACAATGTATTACGGGGGACCATAGTAAACAGGACCTGTGGTACACGCTGAAACCTATACATTTACCTTTTTTTACTAACAATATTTCATCCTATTCACTCTGATCCCCCGTAATAGTATTCCAAGTGGGATGTCCCGGGTACAACACAACCCTCAATCATGGTGATCAGTTCGTGTCGAACAAAGCCAACTCGGGGAAAAGGTTTTACTCTCTGTCTACCGCCCGCAAGTGTCTACAGCTCAGACGGTTGGACCAGGCACTCGAATGGAGATTGAATGAAGGCAAAGGAGACGTGCGAATATATATGCTTTTCTTCGATAACCTCATGTCCTTGTTCACGGAAACAGTCGAAATTAAACATGTCACAGGTAGGTATTGATGCTGTCTCGTCTTGTATAATTTGCACATGGGAGACATACGGTTAGTGCACCACAGCTAGAGGGGGGCGAAAACAACCCAACTAAAATCGAAAGGTGGTAATCATTCTAGGATAATTTCTTGCCTCATGACAAGTTGTGTTTTGCTGGCGTGCCCATGGTATGAGCCGGGAGCCCGACGTAACCCTGTATCACTCCCGGTGATTCGTTTTATTTTTGACACGGGTCATAAGATCAAAAGAAAACGACCAAAACCCTGCGGGGGGGGCACGGATGTTCAGGTTGTATTTTGTTTTCATGGGGGACAACGGAACGCAAACAGCTTTTTAATGCGCAGACGATTCGCCATTGGTCTAGCTCCCAGCACCCGTGAACTCAATTTTCTTCGGGAGTCGACTGCAAAGCTGTGCCCCTACCCGAAACGTACGGTGAGTGAACCTTCCGCTCACACCTGCTTTGGAGCTACGTGTATCACTTAGGGTTAACCCCTCACTGAACAAATTGCAACGAGTCGGTAAATATTTGTGTTGTTTGCCTTGCACCCACAGCGGCTCCCATGCTACTCTTGCATATATATAACAAACCAACACTGGCATCATAAAGCGAAACGTCGGCCATTGCGGGATAAATAGTGAAGCCGGAGAGAAGCAACATGTGGGCGATAGACGAATGAGGGATGATGAAGCTGGAGGGTACCAAGCTTCGATATCCCTTGTTGACGGCCAGCCTTGCAGAGAGGTTACCAGGATGGCGCGAGTCAAGGGGCTATCCCTCGCCAAAGGTTTTCGCAAACAGTCACTGTGCCCGGTATCCTACGCCACATTTCCCCCCAACAGCGGTTTCATCATTCGGTCGCATTGATAAGCAGTAGTACTCCATTCTCAACCCACTCTCGAGTTTGTCTCACCTTGGGCAGAGTTATGCTCGAAACGGGTGGCGCCATCGATGTAAATATCGGATTGCTCGGCGTAGATAGCCCCTGCCAGCAGCACAGTTCAACATTGCACGTTTCCAGTTGAAAGAAATCAACTACACGACGGCCTGGGCACGTGGTCGACAATAAATACAAGATATCTAGCAGGAAATAGACTGAGCTGAAAGCTAGGCTGATGTTGCCATGGAAATAGGATGTTCAAGACTCGTTGTTTTGACCTTTGTGCTAGAAGCACCTCTCAAAACCAATCCTAGTCTGGGCCAGCTTTCCTTCTTCTAAATAAATGTACCGGTATTTTTTGTTCGAGCTTGTTTTTGAAAAAGGCAAACTATCAATGAAAACGTAACACGTGCATTTTTGAAGCATTGGAGATATGCACATGACCGCATGAACAAAGGGAAGTTTTCGACGAAACGATTTGTCGCGTGCATGTTGTACCTCGCGAGATATGGGATTTTTTGTAATACTCGGGAGGGCGATATTTCATACCTCACAGACAGGGGATTTAGGTTACAACATTATATTTAGGTCATCTATCGCTCAATACGACACTTAAGCTGACACTAGAGGTGTTGAAATGATCTTATCAGCAAGGAGGAGACGTTCATGGCGCTTATTTAAATCTGCGCGCGAGGCTGTGCAAGAAACGCCTGACAAAGTACAGCAACAATGTGTATAGTTTTTGTTAAACGCTAAGGAACTATTTTTTCTGCACGGTATTAATTTTTCACCTTGGTATTCAAAAGCTGGAAAACGAAATTTGACAGGCCTGTGCGTAGCGAGATTGCGAGACGGCTTCCTGGGCTTCAGCAAAAAACACACTCCAACCGGGAGTGTCGAAGTTGACAAATAAATATTGCAGAAAAAACGGGAAGACGTACCCAATTATCGATACAACGTTTTTTTCAAATAAATACAGGAATATGTCGTTTCGCCTTGAAATGATGTTTCATTCCGCTGACCTTTAGCAACTCTCGAAAACCAACGTGCGAAAGCGTGAATCGGGACCATTACGGTTGTTGCTGGAACCAGTGCGTGCGACGCAAACCCTATTATATGCTAAACTCGCGGAATAAGGGTGATTGGTCCCGTTTTCGGCGTAACCTTCACGCTGGTTCAAGGTGGATCTGATATATTCTGTAACTTAAGGCCGAATTTAATGGGAGCCGAAACAGAAGAGCATTGTTACAGGATTTCCCCTTCATGGCGTCGTCTAACCTTCGAGGCCGTATGCTCCACTGCTCTGAGAATGTTCGCGATCATGTATGAGGGCCATTGATACTGTGCGACCGGAGGCCTTGCTCGAGACGTTAGAACCTGACCTTGTGGACGATTGTGTTTCAGGCGGAAACAAGACCCAGTTCCGTCTGAAAATAAACCCCCCTGAAATGGGTCAGGCTCCAATTTTGATTCGATCGATACTCCGCCACACAGCATCAACGGTCCTCCAACTTGGCAGCGAGAGCTCACAGCTTGGCAGTGGACCACACGGTGTCGAACGTTTGACATCATCTGGTTCTCTACGAGGCGTGGAATCGGCGGCGGCAGCAGGACAGGTGCTGTGTCTTGAAATGGCACATACATGTCTACCGACTGCACTACCCTAATGTTTCTACACGAAGAAGGGTAATCCCGTTTTATTTTCCGGTTACGGCTCCCATAAGAGTCAGCCTTGGAGCAGAATGTCGGCGCTGTTAATTATAAATGTATATATTGATGTGTTGTACAATCTAGCGGTGACCCTTTTTCGACTCGTTAACGAGCTGTCTTCGTTTTTTTCGTCAGATATTTGGTCGTATATTGCTTTTTCGACCCTTGGATCTTGAAACATCCCAAATGTCTGGCGAGAGTATATAATAAAACACCCTTCAGTATTACCGGTCAAAAGGGGCTGACAGAAACTTTGTCTAAACACTTAGGGTCTAGAGCTGAAACAGCGTGGGCATCTGGACCTTTGTGAAGGGAAAGTGCAAATTCCGGACCTTCCCTGGGAGTTGCTTAGTTGTAGGTATGATTGCCTTCTGACGCAGAATTATATATGACATTGTTCCTATGCGGTTAATCGAACATTCTAGCGAATCGTTTGGCAGACGTTCCTCAGAGTACCTGGAAGCTGTTCGCTCCGATAATATCTAGAGCGAAACCCTAATGGTATGCTCACGGAAATGCTTGGCTTTTTTTTGTCGACCCTATTAAAGGCCGGTGGTTGATTTGGACACAATCCCGCCGCTAGCGCCAACGCAACGCCCTTAGGAATTATTAATATAGCGGGCTATATCACCCTCATCCGTTAATCTTGAAGATGCGTCTAACCCAAATTATGTGGCATTCAAGACGCTACGCGTATTGCATGCGACATTCCAGGCACACGGCTTTTCCCTGGAACCAGCTTGTAGTACAACAATATTTTCTCCAATTGCTGCTCTTGAGACGAGCTTCGACTGCAGAGAGTGCTCGACGGTCTACCCGAGGGCACAAATGCCCGACCAAAAAAGCAAGGTTGTCAGTAGCAATAGTTAGTGTCGACGGGCGACCCTTCCGCGCAAGCCTGCTCGTGCGACCGTGACGTCTGCACACCTTGGCCATCGTAATATGTAACGTTTGGTATTTATTTGCGCTAATGGTCTGCAGAAAAGGTTGTACGAATTGCGTGTGTATGCAAAAGGTTTCGTTTTTGATAGTCTCATGACGTAGTGTTACCGATATTGGTTGTGATATTGGCGAGCGGTCGCCGAACATTCTGTCAGAGGGTGTTGTTTCGTCAGGAATAGCGGTGATATGGTGGTACTGGGCCAGACTCGGCAGTGTATATGGGGTGATATCTACGGCAGCAGTACGTTTATTGCACGAGAACTAGGAGCTGGCCGCATCGGTACAGAGAGGTCGTAGATCACAAGCCAGAGCGGGACCCAGCACCAGGCAGCAAAACAGCTACACCGAGACCGTGCGCACTCACTGTAGCGGATGGGAACGGCTCTCTTGGCTTCCTGTCGTGCCCTGCTGGTAGCTCGTGTGTTCCCTTGTGCGCAACCCTGCCTCTGAGTTAAACAGCACCGCCCAGCAGCAGCTGCAACAAGCAGCCGGTACTTGTACTCGAGAGGATTGTCGTATATTTGTGAAAACTCTGCCGCCATACCGTGCTGGCCACGACCGGCATGATTGCGGCAAGGCTTAAGTGGGCGCTACCTCAGATGGTTATGCGTTGAGAGAACGGCTGCAACAGATGTTGTTGTTGTCACATTTACTCAACGCCACAATGCAATGCAGTCCGTGGTCGTAGGACAGGCTCCAATAACTCTGGGGTGAAAGAATACCTCGCCTCGGTGGAACTTCTTTTTGGGAACTTTCAAATTTGCTTCTGTTTTGCTATCCTCTGTGCGGTGCAGGCATCTTCTCTCTAACCCTAACCTTGTAACTGCATGTTGGGGGCCTTAAATTTGTTGGCGATCCTCTGTGTGGTACAGATCTTCTGTCTATTCGACTGTCGATTTCTTTCTAACCGTCGAGCGTACAAGCGCCATCATAGTTCAGCAGTACGGAAAAATAACACACTCTGTGCTTTTGTATACAGCGGGGGTCCCCTTACTACCTCTGTTTACACCCAGCGAAAGGATAGGCCCACTTACTTCTACTACTACTGCCTTCAAGGCGACAGAGCAGGAGGAACCAGCGCGCGACAAGCAATGGCTGAGCGTCGTCAGCTCTCGGATCGCAAATCAGTACGAGGAGACAAGGAGAGCATGCTGCGTCCAGGGCACTCGAGCACGAACGAGTATATAGATACTATATACTGTTGATGTACCACACCACACCACACGAACGATTGATTGTAGATATCATACTGCTGTTGTACCAACATACCACTCTGACCGAAAAATTAACACTCGTTTGGAATCTGAGACCGGTATCAAAAAGTGTTTACATTGCCGCCCAGAGTGGTACCATACTACTACTGCTGTTGTTGTACCGACACCACGCGTTGCACGAGCAAGTGTTTGTACCACATTGAGTTTTACAAAATGGTTTGCACAGCAGAAAGTACTCCAAACAATATTTTCCGGTTTCATAGGGTAGTTGGGAAACGTTGATGAAAATGGGCGAGCAGTCCGGAATGCTGTACCGTCTGGGCGATATAAACAAAGCGGAGAAGAGACGACACATACATACATGCGACCACGGTTTGTCCAGATGCTGGAAAATAAAAAGGATAACCTCCCAGAAAAAAACACGCAATTGGCCTCTTTCTAAACAGGGTAACCCACTCGAAACTCGGAACGGACACGGTCTTCTAACCGACGCCGCAGCCGCCGTATCAATTTCAAGACGAAAAACATTTCGCTTTTATGTTGAGATCCTCTGTGTGATGCTGACATATTCTCCCGATTCATCTGACAACTACTTTTTACAATTGACTCAAACAATTACGCTTGCTGTGAGTTCAAGCGATTACTATATAGCCGCCACGTGCGTCATCCCACTCTTTTTCTAGTAATAGTAGGCTGTGAAAATGTCTTGTTCATCAACTATTAATACCAACAACATGAAGAAGATATGTTTCGAGCTTGTCAAATAATGCCATTTACAAACCACGACAAATATTCCCTATCTCCGCTCAGTACGAACACTAAGTACTTGTAGTAATGATAGCCAGCACGCAGACGCTCAGCCAAACTACGCCTGCTGGGGTGCCGTCGGTGCCGGTCCCGATTGGTCTCTCTCGTCTCTCTCACCAACTCCAACAGCAAATTCACAAAAACAAAGACAAGCACACACACCGAGAACAGCGCTCTAACCCTAACCTTCATCGAGGGCAATAACGATATTTGTACATGTTTCATTATTAGTCGAGTTGTAGAGCTGCCCTAACCCTAACCCTAACCCTATAACATGCGCTACCGGTGTTAGTCGATAAAGCGGCTTCGCCAAGTAATAATGATCACCGTGGTATCTAGTTTCGCCGAGATCCTAGCAGGGGACACCTACATGTAACAGTTGAATGATTATTGTTGGTAGAATCATTTGTCGTCGCTGGATAACATGGAGGAGTTATCTGGCAGTATGATTCAAGAGTTGAATCCTCGGAATATCCAGTAGTGGCCAATCAGAGTTCATTACCAAGCCGGTAAGGGTATGCAGGACAAGTAATGGATTGTCGTACCTGGTGTCGCGGGGTATCGTAGGCGGTACATGTTGCTGTTTTGAGATGCAAGATCGTCGTGCATGTTGCTGCTGTTTTGAGATGCAATCCTCAAGATCGTCAAGGGAACTAACAGGAGCGAACAGAAACGCTTGCACGCCCCCTCTCGCACCCTTCTTCTGCTAACCCTAAGCATATACATTAATCAACATTGGCCCGGAGTTAGTTGCCAACACTATATTGTCTCTTCTATTGAAGCGTTCATACAAGTTTGCCTCACAGCGACTTAAGCGTTCACCTCAAATTCAGGCTGTATCTTGACCGGTCATCGGCAAGAGGGTCTGAGTGCATACACACCAGCTACGCGCTGGTAAACACGCTATACCACATATATCTCTATTACTACAAACTACCCCCCGAGGGGGAGATAACGAGGCATCCCCGGCAAAAAAAATTACAGGAGTAGTTGTTTGAAATCCTTTATTAGGGGATATATAGGGGGAATCCCCGCAGAAAAGCCTAAACAAAAAAATGCCAATATGTTATCCATTTACAACACCAGTACGATAGTATCCATCTCCACGGTAATAATGTGCATACTCGCGCATACGAACTAGCACAGACACATAAGTACCAGGTAACATAGTGAGTGTTGGTATTAGATTGGGGATGTACGGTGTTTGTTATCTTGTGTTCCTACATGAATTACATACGAGCTAGCACAATAACACGGTCAGTGCTACAAGTAGTGTTTTATCGATCATGTGCGTTTCCGTTTGACGTATGTATGTTATGGTAGATGGTAGCAAGACTAACACATTCACGTAACGTCGCTCGATACGGACTGCGACTGCTGCTTGCTGCGGCTGATACGGCAACATCGCAAGTTATAACGTCATATTGGTCATATGCGTCATCCCTCTAACGTGTGACATGATAGCCCCTAGGAACTCCGCCAAAACACGAACATAGAGGTATGTAAGCCTTCATTTGGCCATGTACGTTCTCCGCCTAAATTGTGTTACGGTCGCAAGTAAGAATGCAGCTGACACACTAACATAACGTTACTCGCTACGGGCTGATGTGGCTAGCACGGTAACACGATGTTAGCGTTTGATTCACCATTAGTATATTAAATATACGTTCTCCCTTCAACATGTACCAGGTATGTGTTACGATAACAACCATGAATTCCGCAAACACACTAACATGGTGTTATTCGTATGGTTTGCATACCCCTAACACCGTATCACATATTTATATATATACTGCGGTCACTACGGGATCAAAGTAATACCCTAAAATAATGTTACGCGGTTGCCCGCCAATAGATAACACCCTAAAACTATGTTGTCACAAATCCAGAATGTACAGAAGTAACGCAATGTTACAATATTTTTCGCTGACGCCTAACATAGGCATGAAACGTTAAGTGTTACGTTACCCCAAGTGTGAAATGCTCCTACCGTTGTACTTTTTTACCTGGCTGTGGAAATTAGCATATGTGTCATTCTGAATGAAGCGAGATGGTCGCCAGTATAATTGTTCTTATTTACCCCCGAGTCAAGCGTCAGTCCGCCCCGAACACGTCTGATGTGTATTTAATAGGCTCGGTTGTTATATAGAGATGTTTGATGTACTCCGTATATATATGGTAGAGCTGCGCTTCTACTTCATGCACATGATAAGCTGTCACCGTTACTGCAGTACAAGCAGCACTATTGCTGGTGGTGCTAGCTATGCTGCAGAAGTAACCCTAACTGGTTGACTACTCCGGTTGTCTATTGTGCACATACATGCATGCATGGGTACTTTCCTCAAGGTCTGAGGTCGTCCTCCTTATTAATAATTAATTATTGTAATGTGAAGGGATGATGTCGCGAAAAAAAAGGCTTGAGATACGATGGACGGAGGTGTTTTTAACCCTACTACTTACTTGTACACAACACATCTTCACACAGCAGGCATCCCCAGAAAACGCTGCCACTTGCGCGACCGTGCTCGATACAGGCCTTCGTTTGTCGTAACAAGTGAAGCGATAGTCGATGGCGAGTGACGCAGTAAAGCATGTATGTGCCGTAAACCCTGTTGCTTCGCGGTGTTTTACATTACTCTCGTTGTACGATACCTGGTAAGTGTTATTCCACACTATATCGAACATAACTACCAATGAACGAATCGGCCCACATCCTGGCTAGTATCTGCTATTATTATTACAATGATATCCGATCATATTCTGGTCGGCGACTTTGTAGGTTGCTCACTCACAGCTCAAGTGAGAATCTTTAGGGGGCTGTTCGTAGTTGGTTCTGATATGTATGTGAATGTCAACCTGGTTTTGCTCCTTGACGCCCCGTCAAATAACAGTAGTAGCAAAATGTTATTAATAGATACGGCCAGGACCATGTAGTTGAGATGGCAACATAATATTGAAACACCTTCAGGCCCAACAGTGAAGCAGTGACAAAGGGTTATCTACCAGTTATGATCCCAGGACACATAACAGCATAGTTAACTCGTTTTTCTAGGTCGTGGCCTCGGCGATCCTTCGCATTATTATTAGACTCGAGACACCAAGCATCTGATACGTGCAGCCCGAATTCAAGCATGCTCCAGACACATGTCGGAAATGTTGTGGATACCAGACAGGGGGGCTCGCAGCGATTATACACAAAAAGGTAGATTGATCATGTACTATTAATAGTGTTTATTGTACAGCACTTCGTACTTCGATTTTGTCGATAACAACCGATGGTTATGGGTGTTCCCGCAAACGTTTCTACAAATACTTTACCAGGTACCAGAATAATATACCGGTACTTCGTACGAGCTCTACGAATGCCCTGAATAGACCGACGGTGGTCGTACACGGAGGTGATGCAAGACAATACGCTACTATCTTTGGGCAAGGCTGCAATAGTGCCGCGATAATTTACACGCAGGTAGGCGCTGAGAGGAAAGTCTCAGGGCATGCGGGGCGCGGCAAACTCGTTTCGGAAAACCGCAGAACTGCGAGGCACCTCAGATTTCGATGTACCTGGATTTCGCAGGGAGGGTGGCAGCTCTTCGTCGTTCTCCTTCTATCAATCCCCCCCTCGATCTACGTGCGCAGGGACTTAATGAAACCCAACTCGCTACAAATTTACCGAATGAATGTAGAAGGTAAATAAAAAATGCGGTAAACCTAGCGATATTCGTACCTACCTGCTCGCACTCATCATCACTTACCGGTACTGTAGTATGGTTTAGTGCAGGAGCCGACAAAAAGTTCATGCGTTTTCATCAGAGACATTTGCTTCCAGGAGCTTGCCTCCTTTATCCAGAGGGGGAACGATATAGTGCACGTCGTGGCGTCGTGATACCACCCCGGCATCGGTACAGCGGCCTCTTTTACCGAAAATGTCGGGGTGAATACCAGTATTTCAGATGATTTCGACTGTCTGTTATATGTTCCAATCCTACACGTGTGACGATCAATGTATGTACCTTCCCCCAAAGCCTGTCCTTCACCTACCTGCTGCTGCGTCGGAGACAAACACGGTCACGACACTCGTACTCATCGTGTTGGCCGGCACGTAAAACAAAAACGACGACACCATTACTACTTGACCTGACACGGTGTAGGCATGCGCATAGACGCATGCTGGCGTGAACCACAACGCACAGAACCGTGAATATTCGCGGCAACGAACACAACAATCCCAGAGAAATGCTACCCGCAACTTTTTTTCCAGCCGACTCAAGGGTCTAGTCAGGACATTGTCCGTCCCGCCTTTTTGGTGAATGACCAGCCTCCGACGGGGGGTGCCCTAACCCTAGCGTGAGGTACTCTTCGAATGTACCAACCAGAATACCTCTACCAACACCACGGAGCGGAAACACAACAATGCCCGCAGAATATGATATTCCTTCAAACCATACTGCCATGTCCATGTTCACCGAACATTGTCATGTAGGCCCTTGCCATAGATAGCCCTAATGCATAGAATGGCCGAAACATGTTCAATTAGCGTCTACCCGAATGTAAGGTCGCCCAACGTTTTGTTGGTGAAGTCAATGTGCTTGGGGCGTAGCGATATCACACGGGCTGCACATACGTACATGTTTAATGTTCAACGACTACCTCAGATCTCGTTTGGTGGGTCGTGAGCGTATGGTGGGCACCGTGGTGTGGCTTCGCGACGCGGCACTCAAGGAAAACCTTTCGGAATTGTACTCTACATACGAAAGCTTCAAATGCATTGGCGTTGCATCATCGGCTAGCACAATTATCGCCGGCGATCACAACATAAACCCTGCCACGAGGAAACTACGTGCCTATTCACTTTCTGAGAGAACGCCATGTGTGCCTACTTAAGTATTTGTGTTCACACTCGACCGGAGTATTTTGAAATTCACATTATAAATGTCATGCGTACTCATGCGGGTTTCGTGGTTTATCTCAACGATTTTCTGTTGTCGATTCTCGATGTACAAAGACCGCCTCTTACCTCCGAACAATGCTGAATTTCCATCAAACGAGGTGCCGCCATCGACATATATTGCAGACCCAGACGTGTATATCGCACCTGGCAGTAACAAAACACAAAGAAAGGTCTATTAAACAACGAAAGAACGAAAACGAGAAAACATGGCGGTCACGAAATTTGAAATTGACAAAGCGGATGTGTGTTGTCAGCCTGGTACATTGAAAAAGATCGCAGATAGATACGAAGTGCATTGAGACCACGTCCACGCAATCAAACAATAAGATCCTGCGGAAAAATCGAATTTAGTACCTTGGCACTCCAACCAAATAAATCCAACTTGTCTATTCCAACGTTCATGTAAACATCGTCGCTTCGGATGTCGGGGAAAGGTGGATATTTGTTAGCTCCTCTGACGCGTGCTACTGTAGCAGCATATTTGTTTTCCTGAGGCCCTTTACTCGAGAAGCTGTATACCATACAGTATTCACCAACAGACTGTGCGAATAAATGGAAAAGGAGACTGACACGGTGGTATCACCCAGAGACTGCGTATCTGCCGAAACGCTTACTGTATAAACACGTTGTACGTAGATATGTTGGGTAGCTCCTGACGTGATGAGCACCATACGTAAGAACTGCTTGAGCTCCGATGTGCAGCCCCTTGCATACGTTATTTCGTGCACCGTAGTACGACTCCTCTATCCACAACTTCCAGAGATACAAAGAGACCTCGTTTGGTCGCGCTTTAGCATGCATTCTGCATTCATTCATCAAACGAAGCTCACCGGCAATGCGTGTTGGCGCGCGAACGATTCGGTCCGCGCGAGATATCCAAAACACACTTTTTATTGGTGGTTTGGTTTGTAGTGTTTGGCATCCTAATAATTGGGGTGGGTAGTGGCGTTCACCGTCTGCCTACACTGTTGGTGATGGAACCATTCATCCCCATGAACTAGGTACCCGCTTTTACCCAAAGTTGAGAGTTAGTTCGACGCCTGAGGAGTAGCAAGGTATTTTCCTTTGGCTAGGGTTTGACTCCATCGTGCCCGAATGTGCCGCAAACATGCTGGCTCACCTCCAACCGAAGCGCTGTTGCTCGTAAAGGTGCAGCCAAGTACCAGCAATAAACTCGAAGAAAGGACGTCTACTGCCCCCCCCCCTTGTGCGTTCCCTCCCTCTAGCACCAAGTTGTTGAGGCGGAGCGTGGAACCGTTTGTCACGGAGAATATGCCCGTGCCTCGCCCATCTTCGAACATATTACCGGCTTCAATGTCTTCGCCCAGCGTGCCACGAATGCGGGCAAACCCCGCCCCAGTGACAGTGACGTTCTTCCCATCGGTCACCTCGATTCTTCTCTCAATCATCAAGCTGGCGGACCACGTTATGTTGAACGATCCTTCTCCCGTACAGGCTAGCTCGCTGGGCAGATTTTGAACGTCGGCTATGGAGGCTATGTTTATGCCAACAGTTCTCGATGAACACAGGGCTGATTCTGCTCCAGACACGAAGAAGATTGTTAGCCCGTACACCGCCATGGCCATGACGTCGAACAGCATACTGTAGGCACAACGCGCAGTCGAACCAGGTTTATTGTCGTCAGAGTTTGCGTCGCAATATTCGAGGTTGATACTGTCGTCGAAGCAGTTCTTGTTTGGGTCGCATATAGCGAGGGAAACAAGCGGCGGGGGTGCTGTCAGACTGGACGGACACAGGTAGCAGGTAATTGGTACTTACTTGCTTACATATTTGAGGCGACACGAAAGATCCCCCTTAGACCATCAGGTGGTAGCAATGCATGTAATCAATGCGCGGCATCTACGATAAAGATAAAGAGTTCAAACAGAATGTCACTCATTCCACTGGCGTATGTCAGACGGCAAGTATGATGTAGCGCCAAATGAATGCGATCGAATTGCCCTGTCCGATGGCGAACGTCGCTGGGCTGATTTATTGATTTCCAGACAGTCACTCTAACACAACCTCACAATAACGCCCTGAACGCGTGGAGACCTTCGACACGTGAACGATTTGTGTCCGTTATGTTGTGAGTGCGCTAAACCACCTCCACTCGCTACAATAGTATGAGGTATTCCCGACAATTGCAGCAAAAATGGATACAAGAACCCACGCAAACGTCCCGAATACTAACATCGCTACGTAAACGCTAGGTGAGGGCCGCTGGCGTATACATTTGACGACCAAACGGTCCTTACATTCAGCGTCGACTGCCATGTATCGTCCGGTCGCGTCGAGGCCTGATCGTGTGGCGTTTGCCAAATACATCACATGCTCTCGCGATATCAAGGGGTTAGAATACCTTCGGTACTTACTTGGTGGAAGACCATTCGAATTACCAACAAGTAGTTTGCATGGCGTGGTTCAAGCCATACCTCTTGTGGTGGCGTCGCTGCGGAGGGCACGTCCTCACACAAACATTGAACAAAGTACGACACACTCTAGTCGTATAACTACCCGTTTTGAAGTTTATTATCTGGAGGTCTTAAGCCTAACCCTCTACTACGTAGTCGCCTGTTTACGGCTCCTCGCGACTCGACAGTCGCTTTGAGCCTCCCATTGCCAAGTATACTTCGGGCCTCAAGAAAGATCCTCGCCGAACAATCTACGCGGCTCTGACAGGGAAACGTGCAAAAAGAGGGATTTATTCAGGCCTGTTTGTACGTCGGTAGCTATCCAGCAAGACATGGTCACAACCCCGCCAAGCTGTGCGACCGGACGAAAGCTGACAGCCCTACGAACGCATGACGGCCAGAGCCGGAGATCACACATTCGCATACATGACCGAGGAAGAGGATGCTGGGGAATTTAGGCACCACGGGCGCAACAGTCACCGAGTTATAGAAGTAAATATTTTCAAACCTCAGTCTCGGGGCCGTACGATACAATAGTCCATCCAAATCTCCAGTGTTCTTTAGAGCCGTACCATGTGTACACTTGAATTTATTATGGCGTAACACATACATGGTGTTAGAAGTGTTCAGCGTCGAACGAGGTTCGATGAGTAGCTGCGAAAAAGCGCCTGCTAACTTATTGTACCGACGATACCAGGTATAAACGCCGGTTTTTGTTCACGTCCAGTCGCATCCCTATTCCACGAACAACTATTCTGTATAAAACCTGGTGTATCGTACAAGGCAAGACCCGAGAAATTAGGGTTTGAAGAGGAAATAACTCGTTTTTCACACTTACTTCATAATATACCAGTCCGGCCACGGCACGACGATTGGCAAATAAATGTATTCCTCGGTCATATGTAGGATGCCGTGCTGTAGCTGTGGAGCTCTGGTTGGACCGCCAGTTTCCGTCATAGAGCGCGGGTTGCGGGGTTGTCGGGATGATGCGTTGGAGAGCCGCCGTTGCACGAGCAGCCCTGATGATAGATCTTGTTTTGCGCTTCACTCTGGTGGAATCATGGGAGTTCTTAATAATAATAGAGGCCTTGGTCTTTTGGCTTCGTATAGGTACCCAATCAGCGCCCAGCCGTTGGTTTGCACTCGGTATATCATACAGGCGCCGGAGACGCTAGGGTCGCTAAAATGCAGTTCGTGTATACCAGCTGGTCTCCACCAAGTGGTGTCCTACACGAATGCTGATCCGAACATCTATCTGCTGGAATGATACTAACGGCAATGATGACCGCAAGAGGATTGCGTAGACGTTTTTTTGTTTAAACCTCGGGCTGGCACTAGTTAGTGACGAAGCTGTGCCCGGGGCAACCCCAATAAATAGGCTTTTCCGTGCATAGAAATTATTTTACTATTCCTTTACTTTAGAACCAAACAAGTTCTAGGCCCTCCAAGTCAGATGTGTAAAACACAGTGAGCAACTATTCGATGAAACGACTACGTAGGACCGTGCTAACACTAAGAAAGTTAGAAAACGGGCCTTTTATTTTGTGTACCTTTACCACACGAAAATAATAATGCCCTCGTTGTTATTTAAAATAAAAAAAGCTGAAAACTGGCACAAAAGTCATACGAGCCCCTCTTAAGCCGTGGACATGTTGTTTTTGTTTTTTTTTAGAGCAGTAAAAAATGAAAGCCACTCAAGCATCCAAAAGCATACCGAAACTAGATAATCGAAGCATCTAGCGAATATAAATGAAGAAACAACGTCCGGTAACGGGTTGGCATGGATGGGTTCAAAATGTGTGTGTCAATCCCCAGGAGGAACAACATATTCGCCTGATGATTGGAACGTAGTATCTGATTGAGAGCGAGATTGCGCGATACGCTGTAGCCGGGCTACCGCTGAGAGGTGGAGCTTGCTGTGTAGCTTGAATTGAAGGGCTAGCCCGTAGATTCAAGCCGCTACCCTGGTCATCGTGTGGGAGTCTCTCGTTGTGGAGCTACAGCCGGGAGCAGAAGCTACAGTAATGCCCACCGCCCGAGGCGAAACAGTTTGAGGCAGGAATAGCCAATCTGGGAAAATCTAGCAACTTGTCTAGCTCCTAGCTGCAGCATCCGATGACGATGACACGCATATATATATATGCTCGCGACGCTGCTGACGAGACCTTCAATTTGCGCCGCTTCTTGGAATAGCCCGTCCCCTACTTACCAAGAAATGGCAACAGGCGTCTGTACCCGAAATTTCAATTTATTTGGCTCTCGCTCTCAATCAGATACTTCACTCTCAATCATGATTCAGGCGAATGAATATGTTGTACAGGGTCTGTCTTCTCAACGCAGCGTGCGCAATGAACCTGTCCTACTCAGTACGTCCAATGTGTATATATACCCCAGGTATATATTGTTTTATTGAGTCTTTGATAAAATATCTGATACGTGCATATTCGTACTATTCATAGGAAATACCAGCGGCCTCTCCGTCCCCTTGGCGGATCGACTATATTGCGATTTTGCACTGCCCGAACGAAGTAAGAAGAGTATGAGATGCACGAAATTCTAGTGTGCTTGGCAAATGAGCTATATCCACACGACTTGTAGTACAATAGGACAGCAGAACGCAGCCCACGACACCGAGTACCAGCCGTTGCACCTGTGCACGTAATTTGATAGAACACGAATAAACATGCCAGGCGTGTGTGTCGTACCTACCTTTCGGTTAGGGTTAGGGTTAGGAAACCGGATACATCCGGGAAATACCTGAAAATAATGGAAATAAATGGGGTAAACCGGCAGAAAAACCGGACACATGTTTAGTTGATTTTCGACAGAATAAAAATATTACCAGTGTTTTACTGTTGTTGTTAAAAGACTCCCTGCACAGCAGCAGTTGCAGGACTAGTGTTAGTAGAGCATATATATGGCATACCAGGGATACAATAAGTGGTCCGGTCTCTGTTGCGCGTGACAACAAGGAAAACAAATTGCGATATAATATACACGCAAATATATGTCCACAACCTACTAAGAGGAAGTAACAATGTGCGTTCAAACCTCTTCCGAACCTTGAAAAGGCGTGTATCGGGATCAAGAACCGAACTTCCTTTTGTTCTACAGCACTCTAAAAAAAAGGCCTACAAAAAACAAATCTCCAGCGGCGAACTAAAAAAGGGGCTCAATTATTTATTTCGCAAAAGAAAGGCGAACTTGAAAAACAGTGTTTCATTTGTTTTTCGCTTACGCGACCGCAACAATGTTTGGGACCTGCGGCCCAAACAGTTGCGAGCCCAAAATAATTGCGTGTTGCGCTGCGCGCAACGAGGCCCGTCGCGGCTGTTTTGTTGCGGAAAACGGTCGTCAAGACAAAACTGATGCACTAGCGCAACAGCGCAACAACTACAGTATGTATACCCTGTTGCAGACCTGGTACGCTGCTGCTAAGTGTTTTATTTATTTGTCAAATTTGGGGAGACAACTATTAGTACAAACATCCTGCTGCACTGCTGCACTAAAGGAGTAGTCCCCAGCGACAGCTATTGATAAAGTATTAATTCGTATAATCACTGTTTAATATGAACTTCAGGAAAATAGATGTGTCCGGAGTTCTAACTCACGTTTCGACTTTTTTTGATATTGAAGAGTAATGAGCATCTAAAGCTCAATATATATCCGAACAGAGTGGCATATATTATGCCAGAGGATACAAGACATCCCCAAATTCCGCACTATATTATTAATAATAAAAAGTGATACAACATGCCAGAAGATACAAAAAAATCCACAAATTCCACACTATATCCTAGATAATGAGTTTGTGACGTAAGGAGAATGCTTTATTTTTTTGTTGACAAATTTTTAAAAGCAGATTGCCAGCTTGGTTTCGGATGAAATCGTGCTCATCGTGAAATTATTACATCGCCGTTTTGAACCTTTCCAAAATATTTGCACACTGATCGTAAGGCTTTGCTGTTTTGCCTAGAGAGGCGTTGCAAGACAGAGGTTCATCCTAATTCTGAGGCTCTTCACTTAAGGTACTCTGTGCTTGACCCTAAAACTTACTTCAGCTAAAATCAAACTGCATGCTGATGAAAATAGTCCCATGGCCCAAGTATACTTCAGGTAGGTACCTGGTACAAAAACATCATGTTTAAAAACAAGATTGACATTCCGACGATTTTGGATTAAGGAACCCCGCCATTCCGAAAACGTTTTGACCAGAAACGTGTTACATCTATCGTAGAATGCGTCTAGGTGTCAGGATAGTTGACATGTGGGTGCTGCTGGTTCAGTTCGCGTATCTTCTAGGTGTGTTGTGTGTTGGCGATGCCAGCTAAGGGGCTACCTTAGTTAATTGGCAACCCATTTGCGTTTACCTGGTCCAGGTTATCTAAGGACCAGGTCGGCGCCCTGGAGTATAACTACTGCTTGCTTTAGGGGTGGGTGCTTCGCTTTGTTACTACGCGCGAACAGCAGCTGACTGCTGTTCGGTGTTCGTTTGTCTTCGGGGGGGGCACCGATGCAAAGTCAAACGAGAAATAAGCGATAAATTACTCGCCGCAGCGGTTGTTTCTTTTCTCCCTACGCAGCGCATCATCGCGAGACCCGTATAATTCCCTGTTCTCGGTTGTCTGTGCTACACCACCACGGCCCATCCATGCCGACTCGTTGTGTAAAACCCAGCAAGTAAGGGTATCATTGTTATTTACCATGAACACCTTGTATGTATCAGGTACACAATTGAGCTCGTCAAGCTTCTGATGCACGTCCTCCATGCCTCAATTAATTTTATTTGATATTGCTACATCACCAGATCAGTATTACACTAGCCTTGTAGGACTGCAATATAGTTGAAGCTCTAGACACATACATGATGTACCACGAGGCGGCAGGTGAACGGTACTACTGTGCTACTGGTGTATAATTCAGTACTCAACTTATAGATAGGCAAGGTCTTGTTTTTCTCTATGAAATCACACCCCTTACCATTCATTACCCTAAGTTGCGTTTTTGGCAGTGAGTGCCCCACCACCTAGTACCACCTCATTTTATGGTCGCACGCCACCACACTAGTATTAGCTGGGAATCCACATAAAAAACAGCACGGGGAGCAAACCAAAAGGCATTTGGCTCATTGATGTGGAGGCGTTTTGGTTGACAAACCGGTTTTGGAAAAACCGGGTGAAACGCGTAAAAAATGCCGGCTTTGTCCGGTTTTCGTTTTCAGCATAATAACATCTCTTTATCCGGTTTTCGTTTTTTTCTTCCCCCCTAAGGTCATCACGCACGTGTTTGACGCGCACTCGCCCGGGTTTTGTTCGGTGATTTTATCAGTATATCTGTCACAAATTAAAACGCCCTCGTGTACGAGTAGCAGGTATAATTAGTGGCATGGCTATGATACGTGGGTTAGGAAATTACCGTGATGACACGAAACGGTCATGAAATGACGCTTCGGAACCCAATACATACCAAGTATACGAGGTATATTTTCCGCATGGTACCAGGTAATAAAACGTACCGAAATGTTCGACGATTGGGGGAAAAAAATATTTGTTTATACCAGGTCAGTATGAGTTTTCTTTTTGGAGATAGCGTTGCGTACTAAGGACGATTTTGCAGTGTGCCGGCAGAGTTGCGGTGTAAACGGGGTTTGCTCGCATAGGCATAGCTCCATGGGTTGTCGGAGTATCCCTACCATCCATCATTATTAGCCATTTCGAATCTTGATACTCCAGGTACCGGCAGATACTCAGTACTTTTCAGGTTGGAATACGCGAGGTACTACGTTGCTTCAAGTACTCCAGGTGCTTCCCGAAAACAAATACGTGCCAGGTACTAGGTATACAAAATGCATTTACCTAATACTGCTGGTATTACGTGTTAACAGCACTACAGCAGAGGAGAAGCATCGCAACAGCGGGGAGCGTATTGGGTACTGAATGGGGAGAGGAGAGGCTGGGCATTGCGTGGGTAAGCAAACACCCCGACACCAAAGACGAGAGTGTCGGGGTTGAGACGGGCTGGGACGGCTGAACCCAGCCATTGGAAACGAAGGCACGCACCGGGCTAGAAAACTTAGAGCCTACATCGTGATACAAGGAAAAAAAGGGAGAAAAAGACGGAAAAGACGGAGGGGTCGGACCACGCGTCGGCTAGCAAAGTTTGCAGCACGCGAGGCTCGAGCGAGACGGAAGGCGGCACTCGTGACGGTAGCGACCTACGATGTGCGTACCCTGGCTGTGAAAGGGAGAAACGGGTACGTGCGTGCCGAGTGTGTGCTGGCGAAGGCCCGACAACTGGGCTGTGACTTCGTTGGCCTGCAGGAAACAAGGAGACCTGGAAAAACCGAGTTTTCTGCAGCAAGCAGGACACCGGATTTTCTGCTCTGTTCAAGAAGAAACGGATCGCAGGCACCACTATTCGGAGTATTCGGAGTTGGTTTGGCAGTGAAGGAAACGATATGACGTTAGGGTTAGGGTTAGGGTTAGTCTCTTTATACTCACCAGTTAAATAACGAACGCCTTGTATCTATGGGCTTCGAGCTGACTGGTGAAAGCGTTGCGGTCAACCTACTGCTGTAGTAGTTGTTTCCTATGCCCCAACGGAAGCCAACCTGAACGCACAGATGAAAGAGGACTTTAGGGAAAAATTGGGGCACATGGTTAAGCAGATTCCAACGAAGGAATGCCTGTTCGTACTGGTAGACGCAAACGCACGGACTGGAAAGAGGATGAAAGGGTGCGGTGGCGGTAGGGGGCTTGGAGCGTACCGACGTGATGAGCTCAACAGTAACGCAAACGCCTGCTGGCATTCGCTTCAGAAGATAGGCTCGCTCTCACGAACACGTTTTTTAGCGCCCCCAAGGGTGGAATATCCCATACGTTCAACGGCATCAGCAGCCGCAACGACCAAAAATGGATTGGCTACATCCTAACCCGCCAAGCACACCGATGTCGCGCGCATGATGGTAAGGCCCACCCCCAGCCTCCGCCCCCAGCCAGAGTGGATTCAAACCGTGATATCGAATATGCGGTGATCCGCCTCAGCGGTCGTGTCGCACCCAACAAACACGTACGAACGAAAAAAAAACGTCAGCCTTTCGACCGGCAGACGTTTCGGTCCGACGGAGACTGCAGGCAGCGAGTCGTGGCGCGGATCCTTTCAAAGCTTCCCTTCCTTCCCTCGCAACCGAACAGTGTCTATGAGATGGCTGAATCCTTTGCTGATGCTATTCTTGATGCAGTAGCGAAAGACGTACCCCCCACCACCACGGCACGTACACAAAACCGGGTGGGGCGAGACCGCGGAAACCTCCGCCGCCATTCAACTAGCATGGGATGCGAGGGAGGATGCCCGACGAGTCATGCGCATCGAAAAAGACGAAGTTGCGTGGAAGACGCCGAGAACGGCGTGCGCGAATCTACGAAGGGCGATTGATGCAACGTTGTACGCCTACTTCGAAGAGCACCTCTTTGACACGGAGAGACTGCTCGCCGACAACGGCCAGCGGGGATTCTACAAACACTTGAAGGCCACGGTGCGGTTGGACGGTCGAAAGGCGAAAAGCGAACAGTACATCCGGGACGAGGAGGGCACGATACTAAGGGACAAGGTGCGCATATTTGGACGGTGGGCGAGGTTTTTCGGCACCCTCCTGACCACGACGTCGTCTATGCTTGACCCAACCATCAGCGCCCTATTTCCACAACGGCCGTTGGCACCATCGCTTGGAGATGAACCGACCATGTATGATATGACGGCGGTAATTCGGGGTATGCCAAACTGGAAAGCGGTGGGGCCAAACTCCCTCCCGGCCGAGTTACTAATAATCGACGACCCCGAGTTGATCTGGTACTTGCACAACCTACTTGTCAACGTGTGGAGAACGGGTGACGTTCCCCAGCAAAGGAAATATGCGACCTTTGAGTCCTTCATAAAAAGAAAGATCGCTCTGATTGCAAGTTACCGAGGGGTTTCGCTTGTTGCCCATTCAGGCAAAGTTTTGCTAAAAATGGTCGCGTCCCGCCTCAGTAACTACTGCGAGGCCGATGAGATACTCCCTGAGGAACAGTGCGGCTTCCGCCCAGCACGATCAACGGTCGACATACTGTTCGTTGTGCGCCGACTGCAAGAACTCAGAGGAGCTAGAAAAATCCCCCTGTACGTGTGCTTCATCGACCTGCAGAAGAAAGCATACGACTGCGTCGACCGTGAACTACCGTGGGTGGTGCTCACACGCTTCGGCGTACCAGAGAAGATGCTTACCGTTATCCGCCAGTTCCACGACGACATGCGAGCCCGCGGGCGTATGGATGACGGCGAGCACTCGGAATGGTTCGACGTCACCCAGGGGTGCGGCAAGGATATTTCTTGTCAGCACTTCCGTTCAATATCTTCTTCGTTGCTGTGATACACGCCGTGCTGATACGCTTCATCAGTGAAAACCCAGATATTTTGAGGGTCTTGGTTCACCTCGAGGAGGACCTCGGCGAGGACGGGGTGAAGGTTGACCCACTAACTCGCGTACGGAGGGCAGTGTGGGTTACGCTGTACGCGGACGATGCAGGCATTGTGGCCAAGTCGGCGGAAGGCCTTGCGAAGATGATGACCGCCATTGTGACCGTTTTCGAAGCAGGAGGCCTCACCGTATCCGAAACAAAAACGGACACCATGCTGTTGCGAACACCGAATCAGGCACCCCCGACCTCACCGCTCGTCATAGAAGCAGCGGGACAGATGTATAGATAGGCAGACGACACCGTTTTTCGTACCCGGGCGGTCTTGTCGTTGCAAGCGCTGACAATATGCCAGAAACCATGCGACGGATCCGACTCGCATGGGCATGCTACAATCGATTCAAACAGGAACCGCATGATATGGAGGATGCCCCGCTCACTCTAAAAGTGTGCATGCTAAAGGCCGAGGTGATGGAGATTCTGGTGTACGGGTGCGTGACGTGGACTCTTGGTCAGGAGCACTTCGCTGAGCTCAGAACGGCACACCACAAACTCCTCCTACGGATCATTTGGCTTCCAGCACTGGCAACGCACTGACCACCTCATGTCGTACGCCAAGGCCCTCAAAAAGGCACAATGCGGGAGCGCGGAGACCATCCGCAAACGACGCCTCCTCTTTGCGGGGGCTGTACAGCGGACGACCAATGAGCGGCTGACCCGCCGGGTGATGTTAGGGACGATGGCTGGTGTGGAGAACCCAGGACGAGGCTGACCGGAAACCAGCTGCGCCCAATGCCTAGCAGTCGACAAAACGGTTTTTCAAGCCACCGAGGGGTCCACGGAAAGCTTCCCCCTCGTGTTCGGAGTAGAGACGTTATCATGGCCGAGGGTGGCTAAGAAGAGCGGGAAGTGGCACCGGGGGGTGGTCGAATCGGCGGACTGTTTCGTGGCGAGATGGCACAGGGACGAAGCACAGAAGAGCCGGCTGCGCCACGCAGCAGAGGAGGCCGACAACGGCGACAAGGGGAGCGGGGGAGGGGCAGCCGTACTGACACAGCAGCTGCTGTCGAATAATAATGCAGAAACGCAATGATAGAACGGGTGGCGAGGTATCGGTTCGACTAGCTCTTACAAGCTTTTAAAATTTGCCTGTATCTCCCTCTACTTCGTGTTGGTTCGTCCGCGCAGCAGATACCTGCCCCTCCTGCGTACGAATGTGTTCCGGCTAGCAGCCTTTCTGAAGTTCTTGCGTCGGATGTATTATGTTTTTTATTCTTTTTTTCCATTTCAGATTTTTTTGTTTTATTGCGTCTTTTTTTTTGCGGTCTTGCTTGGTCTTGCTTGCGTTGGTGTATTCTCGTACACGGTACGCAGACATTTCACTTACTTGATTGACACTTGAATTTGCGAAAAAAAATTGTCCTCCTCTGTCTCACAGTCTGTGACCACAGGATCAATATCTCTCCAGTACAGGGAATCAGGACGGACACTGGTTGTACTGATTGAGCTGGATACAAAGGACGGTTTAATGTGAAGACAACAACAACAACAACAACAACAACAGCGGTACAAGAACTATTTTTAATACTAATTAATCTTTGCAGAACACAAAATACGTCCAAATACGTATTATACCAGGTACTAAAAGTACCTGCTACATTTTTTTACGAAATTGAGCAATAACGAAATATCATTGGACCTTGTTGTTTGTTGTTGTTCTCACATAAACTCTCAGACGAAGCAGGAAGGAGTCCGTGGTCACACAAAGTTGTTGGAGCCCTACTACTGCTGTAGGAAGATCCGAAAAACCATAAAAATCGAAACTCGGAACCCTAACAAAAAAATACTAGAGACGAAGAAGGCGCGTACAGAAGATGACATCAACGTGCGAACAAATATCATGGCCGCGCGTATATCCTCTCAACTACCAGGTACACTACATAGAGTTCCCCCCGTTCCCACCACCGACCAACTCGTGGCTGCAGCCTACAGTAGTAGCGGCTGCTGTCTGGAGTACCGCCTGCACCGTACGAAACGCACGGTAGTCGTGAACACAGAGAGGAACACGCCTGCTGTCTAGGGTGCTGTCAGAGTGACGACCCGTGGATATATATGCAGGGCAAAAGGTGCAATCGAACCGAAAAAAACACCACACGAATTTCAACGATCGCCATCTCTTCCCGGACTGTCTGACACAAAAGAGGCTCAGGAACTAGGGGTGTTTCAGAGCCGATTTCAGCCAAATACATGTCCGAAGGTCGGTACGAGAAAAAATGAAACGTAGTTTTTCAACCAATCACAGCGTTTCCCAAGTACATCAGCCATCAACCAATTAATTCCATTATGTAGCGGCCAAATTGTCAACAGCCCCAGTGCGAAAATACCAAATACTCTTTACTGTGGGGAATACCACCTGCGATGAGAGATAGATGTGAAAAGTGAAAGCAAGACATATAATAGGTGTTGCTTGGCGACGTACCACCTTCGAGAGAGGTGATTGAAATTGGAGCGGGAGGTAAAGAGACGAAAGGGGCTGGAAGATGATGGCGAAGTTGCACAGGCGACTGCTGACGATGCCGGTCTCATTATCTACGCGTTTCGGATCGGACGTCACTTGCATGTATGTCCGGTCTGCTGCCGTTCTGACATAAACGCGCCGTCTTCATCTAATACGCGCGCCTCCTGCCTTTCTTGCGGCTGGTGCCTTCCCCACTACCCTCGCCCACGCTCTCGCATTTTAGCCAGGGCTGCAGATTATCCAAAATCCTTGTCTCGAATATTTGGTTTGCGTCTTGCTGCTACAGCGGCGTTGCCGCGGCTGGGGGTGGCGGGGGCATGGTGCTCGAATGGCAGCCTTCTGCGACTACGGGGGAGAGGGCTTCAATCCTTGACCGTTGGCGTTTGTTCTGTATTCGTGAAGGACAGGACGGGTCGCTGCGGCAAATACAAAGACAGACGGCAGCAGCAGCAGCAGAAGAGCAAGAACAAACGTTAGCACTACGAGTAATATTAAGAGTAAATATCGTACGAATACCAGTAGTTCCTAAATTCGGACAATAAATAATGAACTTTAGTATCAATACGATAAAACGTCTTGTTAAAATTGTGAACTATATTATCAGGCAGTACGATATATCCTACATACGATATTTTCAGATTTTTGTACTGCTGTATAATAAAAAATGCCTCTATCGCTATCACACTAAATACTCGAAATCGACCGACTCTGATACCAAGCCGAGGAACACACACGTGAAAAAGGAAACGTTGTTGCCGCTGCTTCCCACCTGCTTCAGCAGAGATTGCTTGGTCACCCGCTGCGTACCGGCCCTTGCTTCCGTGGCTGCCCCTCCTCTCTCCGTCTGCCTGAAGCTCTCTCGAAGTCAAGCCGTTCTTGGATCTACATTATTTATTTCGGGCCGACCTCCCTGCCCGAGATGAAAGTGATTCTAGGTCAGCTCCGTTATAAATTGCCTTAAATAATACCAGTTCGTCCCCTTATTTTCTCAGCCCATCTGTGACAAGCCATCGCCCATTGTCCGCTCCAGATTCACAGCTCGCGCCTCCTCTGCACGCCTGGGTCCTTCCTCCTCTCGCCTCCTCTCCTCTTGCTTCCGCCTTCGCTCCTCCTTGGCTCCAAGCGCAGCTTGCACTGAGCGCATTTCCGCTTGCACGCGCAGCCTGCTCTCCTTCTCCGCCGCCTCGGCCAGGTTTTCAGCTGGTCGGCGGGCTTCGGCCTCCTCATGGCAGCGAGCAAGTGCCACATCGCGAGCCCTAGTTACGACGCTGTGGCGTCGCTTCATCATTTGGAGCTCGCGAGCCTCCGCAGCGTTCCCAACACGCGTGATCCTCCATGCTTCGGACATCGTAACTCCAGTTCGAGCGAGGAACTCATCACCAGGTTTTTCTACAGAGCTGCCTGCCTCTCTTTTTTTGTCCTGGTCTCACGCTGGGTCTTATGCAAAACTTTTTGAGTGATTTAAAAAGGCAGGAAGTTGGATTTTCCTACGGCAAAAAGCCACACCAGGTCGGTGCGCCATGCTGCATGTTATGAGCCGTCTTATCGTGATTTTGGTTTTATTTCATGGGAGAACTAAAAAAACATACAGAACCGACATTTTGAACTCCACATGGACCACGACACGCACGAGAGTCGCTCACGCCGGGTTGGGCGATCAAATTTCGCCACCAGCTCCTCGAAGGAAGCAGCAGAATGTGGAACCCCCTGGGAAGCTGCGTAAGGGGTTCTAGTCGCTGGACCAGCAAGGAGCTCTCGCCCTCGCGGAGCATGAGCTGCTTGCGGAGGTCGTAGTCAGAAAAAAACCGTTTGATTGTTTTGATACTGCTGCTGTAGTCTCGTCCTATTCGTTTTCCAAGTTGTTTTGCCTAGAGCAGAAGCAGTTGGGCGGCCGCAAGGGACACGATCGTGGCCAAGGTACTGATGCCCTCCCTCTCCGTGGTGGCCGATGCACAGGTGTTGGAGTCCAGCTGTGTACAAGCGTAACCAAGCATGTAGCGTCGTGACCCGTCATAAGCCAAGTCTATACCCTAAATAAAATTGTATAATGCCACCGAAGTCTTGTGCAAAGCCAAATTTTATCGCTTTCAGAGTTGATCCGAAAAGGCTGCCAAAAAGAAATCATTTCATGGAATTTCAGGAGTAATAAAATCTCGGAGGAACATTTCTTCCACCAAATAGGCCCCATAAGACTAACCCTAAAATCTGATCAGATACGGGATCAGATATCCCGAAGCCTAAGTAAACAGTCATATAATCACCTCAAAACATTTTGCATAAGATCCGGCCTCACTCAGGTCGCGAAGAACTACCCATTTGTTTTCTCAAACATGCGATTTTTGCGGGACTCTATCCCCTGGCTTGGCAAATGGCTCAATCGGGGTGCGGTTTTTTATTTTATTTTATTTTTTCTCATCCCATTCATTATCTTCGCACATCTTCGTCTCTCTCTCCTTCCAACTCGTAACTCAGATCCGGGGTCACATAGCAGGCTCTTCTCCCCCCTTCCCGCTACGGTACGTGCCTTCATTTTTATCGCGAGAAGATTTCAGCCTTTTCTTCCCTCGTCGACTCGCATCGAATTGTGCCTACCCACGCTGCAAGGCGCTCTCAACAATTGAATCCTTTTTTATTTTTGCAAAAAAAGTCAAAGTCCGACCCACCTGGGGCTCGAACCCAGGACTCAAACCAGTAGAATTCGAGGTTAACCACTTGAACCACCGGGGCGACCGGTTTCGTGAACCGCGTCGACGAAAACCAGATGCAGTGTCTGGCCGATTCACATTCTATATACGTTACTTGATGAACATGCTATTAATAGAGTTGAATAAAGTGAAATATACTTGAAATCACTGATTTTGGGAACATTTCCACTCGTAGCGTGGTCGACAGAGAGCGGAAACGCTTTTTTCTTCGCACATCCACTAGATCATGTGGTTTTACAGGTGTCAGCATAGTTTGAAGCCACAAATCGTGACGCGGAGCGAGCTAGCCATGATTCCATGACGCAGTTTTGAGTTGTAGACCATTCTCATATTGTTCTAGGACAAGAGGGAAAAGATGTCATTCTGGGACTTTTCTTGTCTCCTTTTTGTTGAAAAATTAGTACAGCATGGGATGATGTATTTCATCGCGTTAATCATGCCACTTTTTAGTGGTCGTAGAGCACCACGCTCTTCAGTCAGCAGCTATGATACCACGCCCCTGAAAAGTGCGGCGGTCATTGCATTCCTTCACATTAAACCGTTCTTTCTACCCGTCGACATCCAGCACAACCAGTGTCCGTGCCGGTTCTCCAATCCTAGAAGAGATACAAGTTCTGTGGTCACGAAGCTACGCCACAGAGAGACTACGTTTCCACGTGTGCAGTATGCACTGCAGTGGGCAATACAAAGCCATGTCATCATACTAGATACGACAGGCACGACATACCCAATCTATGAAATAGTGAAACGAAAAGAAACAATCAAAGAGAAAAGGAAAACTAAGTGGACAAATCGAAAGAGAAAAATAAAAAAAAATACAACTCGCCGACATTAAACAGACCCGTGACGTAATGACAAGTACGTACTACCCTAAACCTAACCCTATTTTTTTTCTTGTTTTTTGTTTATTTTCTCTTTGTTTCTTTCGGTGCTCTATTTCATAGAATATTTATGCCGTGTGTGTCGTATCAAGTGTGTATGATTATGAGTATGGCATTGCGTTGCCCATAGCAGCAATGCTGTGCTCACTGCATACGTGGCAACGTAGTATCTTTATCTTCTATATCGTAGCTTGGTTTTTTTCCCTCGTCGACTCGCATCGAATTGTGCCTACCCACGCTGCAAGGCGCTCTCAACAATTGAATCCTTTTCTATTTTTAATTTTGCAAATAAAGTCAAATGTCCGACCCACCTGGGGCTTGAACCTGGGACTCAAACACAAGTAGAATTGGAGGTTCATCACTTGAACCACCGGGGCGACCGGCTCTACTAATAGGATTGAATAATTGGCACGGACACTGGTTGTGCTGGATGTCGACAGGTAGGTGGAAAGAACGGTTTAATGCGAAGAACACACACATACAAAGTACTGAACAAACAAAACCTATACCAGGTGGTAACGTGCAAGTGATGTTCATACATTCATCATAATATGATAACTTATCCGAATTAAATATTGAATATGTGAATTTATGAAGAAAGCATTTCACCACGAAAAAAACGAAATTACACTAAAAACAAAACTATTATTAATACCGGGTATTAACAATGAAAATGGAAGTAGACATAACTGGTTTGTTCTTATTATTTCCCTTGCAATCAGACCAATGTGCAGCATGATCTTCAACATTGATCACTCATAACGTTCCCGAAAAAAAATATATACTTCGAGTTGGGGCTGACATTTCACTTGCTAGACATTTGAATTTGCGATTTAGTTTTACTTTTTGGTTTTCCTCTGTCTCACAGTCTGTGGCCACAGAATCAATATCTCTCTAGGATATATATAGAATCAAGACGGACACTGGGTGTACTGATAAAGCTGGGTAGAAAGGACGATTTAATGTGAAGACAACAAAAACAATACGTGGTTTCCTCCCTGAACGGGGATTTCTTCTTTCAGGAATGTTTTGATTGATGAACTTCTGCCGGATGGGCGAGCCTATCAATAATGATAGTAACAATCATATTGATGATAATAATAATCATAAGAATAATAGAAAATGGAAGCTAAACTTGGCTCTAGCCCTTTTTTGTACTGCCGTCCGACCCGTCTTGGGGACAAACTACTTGGAATTTGAATCGCTTATCCCAAAACGAGAATAATGCAGTCTTTAAACGTCACCCTCGAGCACCATACGAGCTGGGCCACCCGAAAAATGGATAAACCGAAGGTTGTATCTCGTGAACCACTGCTGTGAAGTTGGACTTGGAATTTGAAGGCTCTGGCCCTGACACTACACTGCACGCGCAGCAGGACAAGTAAAGAAAGTTGAAGACAATCTTATATTTCGACCCGGTCTCGTCGCGTTATCGGCGGACACTCAAAAACGTGAAACTTTCAACACATCGCAAAATTCGCATTCGATCGTCGTTCCCGACCAAAAAACGAAAATTGGTGGAGGCGTAGCTGACGACCCTTCTATTACGGGGGACCATAGTTAATAGGACCAAATATCGTTAGCAAAAATAGTTTAATATATAGGTTTTCATGTATACCATAGGTCCTATTAACTATGGCCCCCCGTAATAGGAGAAGATTGATATTATTACTTAAAATGCCCAATTCGTCACCCCATCAAGAGATAGTGCCACACCACCATTTTCATACATACAACAAGTAACTACGAGAAATGTCGATTTTCTTTGATGTCCCGTTTTATTTGGGAGTTTCGATCCGCACATTAAACCTTAGATGTAAAGCACATGCGGAAACAAACGAGGAACTCGTTTTTTTTAAATAATATGTTTTTTTTCGTGACAACTATGTGTGGATGGTAGGGTCGGAAATATCGTAGATCTCGTAACACGCACGTGCGAAGGACACGTCACCGGTCAAGTAATATCCTAATCTCGGGTCTCGAGCGGTCTCACATCATTGATGGTAAAGACCCGTCCTCGGGAAGATAGCTATCAGGAGATACGTAATCCGTCGCAAACTCTCGGCACCAAAAAGGAGCCCCCACAGAGTCAGTCTAGCACTAGCATCTCCTTGCTAAATAAATATCAACGAAGAATCCTGCTCGGCTTACGTCGGCCGTAACGACGGCTACAAAGGACCTTCGCTCCGCGACCTCATCACGGAAACGTCTCCCCGACTTCTACCCTACGACATCTCCGCGACGACCACGGTACGAATGACCAGCGCAGGTACTACATCTACATTGGTGACCACCGTGGGATTCGAACCCACGAGTACGATTACATGACGACCTGAACGCCGTTTTTGTATTTTTTCGGATAGTTGTATCGGTCATATCCATCTCTCGAACAAATGAAAAAAACAAACGAGTCTTCCAAGTATGTGTCGGGTGGTGCATGATCAACACGGTGTAGAAATTCACATCCCACTACTATTATATGTTGGTATGGGATATTGAGCAGGCCATCGCCGATCAACCACCTAAGCACCTCGGCTAGAAAACACCAGGACCGTCATTAGCACATTAGCACAGCCGTTCTCCACACCGGCGCCATGGACTCGTACCTGACGGGCGTAGCCGATCAACGACCACTACCACCACCAACGGCACTATTAATACCACCAAGCACAAACAACCGAAACCACCTTCCCCGTAGCACAACAATCTCAGTCACCAGTGGTAGTACTGCATCGTAACATCGAGGAAAAAACAATTCGACTCCAGTCCAGAAAAGAAGAAATATAAAGGTCCCGTCCTGTCGGGAAAGAAACAGAATGTACCGTGGGTGTCTTGTCGTGAAGGAAAGAAGGTCCAGGGTTTAGCCAAAATCAGTTACCTGAGTTTTTATATGATTCAAGACAAGTACAAATCACACGCTATGAGCCGTGCTATTGGCCAGACGCGCATAGTATGTACCTGTGTTTAGTTTGAAAAGGCCGGGGAATACCTGGCTTTGTCTACCTCTATACCTCTATAAAGGTTTCGACTGATTTTGGCCAATTTGAAACCAATCAGAGAGGCCAGATGTATCCAGTGTTTTTATTTTCGGATGCGTATGCGGTCCCTCGGTTGCTAAATTCTTGTGTAGAAACTCTGTACTCGTACGCACGCACGTATTTATGCACACTTATGTCCGGTGATTTCACTTTTTCATATTTTCGGTGTACGATGTGCTTGAGTTTGTTGTTGTTGCTGTTGTTGTTGTGGTTGTTGTTGTTGTTCTCACATTTGTATGAGGTGCTATTAACAAAATCTGTTTATTTCTAACGCCCACGTACGTTCGTGATACGCCCTATGTAAAATAAAACACACTTCAGACTTTGGAAGCCAGGCGGCATAGTCCACGAAAACGCTGACCTCTCGCTCGAAATCGACCGACGGATCCGTCTCATGCGAGGATGCCTCGAACGGTTCGGCCCGGAGTTGTATGATCGGATGACCGTCTCCCGTAGCCTTAGAGTCCGAATGCTGAAGGCCAAGGTGATCGAGACCCTTGTGTACGGGTGTGGGGCGTGGACCCTCAGAGCGGAACACGTTGCCAAGCTTCGAACGGCTCACCACCAAGTCCTGTTGCGAGTCATGGGCATCCACCGCGAACTTCGTACTGACCATGCCACCGTCTCGTACGCGAAGGTCCTCAAGGTGACACGTTGCGAAAGTATCGAAGCGACCATTCGTCAAAGGCGGCTCTTCTTTGCGGGGGGCGTGGCATGGCAAAGCAAGGAGCGATTACCCAGTCGGGTAATGTTCGGGACGATGGCTGGTGGGGGGACCCGAGACCAGGCGGACAGTGTAGGACTTCGCATAGATGCATAGTCGAAGACCTTAGGGAGTTTCGAGCCACCGAAGGGTGAACGGAAGGTTGCCCCGTTGGTGTTTGGAGTTGAGACCGCGTTGTGGTCCACTGCAGCCAAAAAGGCGGGGAAGTGGTACCGAGGGATCCTTGAATTCGCCGAACGGTTCATGGGGAGGTGGCACGAGGCTGAGGCTGAGATGAGTAAGCAGCGCCGCGCATCCGCCGTGGATGGAGTCCAAGGGAATGGGGGGGGGGGGGGGGGGGGGGTACTCGTTTGTTGCTTGCCTTAGTCATTTGACCATTGACCACGCATACCTTTCGAGACGGAGCACCGTTCCTACTCCTAATAGAGACTCCTCCAACAATTGGGCGCTGATTACGTTGTTTCCATGTATTACATAGAAACGTTTTGCTAAGCATATCCCCTTCCTGTTTGGCCGCCTGTGGCCACCATCTATCTCCTAGGATAGCGATCGTTTTCTCGCTGCTATCTAGTGTGTCAAACTCCTCCATGCCACATTCTTCTATTTCCCTGATCTCCTTTTCTAACGCATCCCGTTCCTCCTTGTATATTTCACATTCTCCTACTCTGTGAGTTCTACTCTCTATTGCTTTGCCACACGGGCACATCTGTGCATCTATTTCCTCCTCCTCCCGGCTACTGGTATACCTAGTTCTTCTTTCTGGCAGGTCCAGGTCACCTACACAAAACCGCAGCTTCGGCGTTTTCGCGAAGTCCATTGGGCCGTGCAGATACGTTTTCATTCCTATTCCTTCCCTCAACCTCCCGTATATCTCTAGGTGTTTTTACGATTCCACCTTGTTTCGTAGCGCTAGCCTTTTTCCCTTTTTTCTATAATTTCTTCTACTTCTGCCTTGTACTTCCCAAACTTCCCGGCGAACATCACCTCTTCTTGGGTTCCCCCTATATCCTTCCATACTTTCTCAACTACGTTATCTCACCTTATTCCAGTTCGCCCTTTTGTTACTTTCTCCCATACAGCTCTATCAACTATGGCCGGCAACCTCTTTTTTGGCATGTATTGTTCCATACTTTATATTGCCATTTCAACTTTCTCATATATTTTATATCCCTGTTTGTCTTGAGTGGGTGCATTTCCAGTTCTGCTCTTATTACTGTATTACTAGTCGTACTTGAGCATCTTAGGATTTTTGTAGCTGCTGTCCTCTGTACCGTTTCTAACGGTTTTACGAGATTCGCATTCAGTTCCCATACTTCTCCTGCATATTCTAGCTTTGGTACTATCACATTCATCAGGATACATCTCTTAATCCTGGCGTCAAGGCGCGAGTCTGTTAGGATCACATCCATCTTGCCTATAGTATGTGTGTTTTACCCTTTCCTATTACTTTCGTTATTTGTGTATCCCAAGAAGAGCAGTCTTTTGAGATCTCTACGCCAAGGTACGTATACTGGTCAACGATCGGCAATTCATCTTCTCCCTACTTCCAACTGAAATGTATCGGGTTCACCTTATCTTCGTTACAAAAAACTACTGCGCATCTCTTGACGTTCGCCGTCACCCTCCATTTCCTAGTGTATTCAATCGCGTCCTCTATTTATTTGTTTCTGAAATCCTTCAGGTGTTTCTGATATCCCCACGAAGTCATCAGCAAACATCAATCCCGACACTGTATCTTCCCCTACCGTGACTCCCTGCCTTGCTGCTTCAACTGCTACTATCAGGTCGTTAATATATATCTTGAATAGGTTGGGTTACAGCGTACATCCCTGTGTAACTCCTTGTAAAATATCAACATACTTCGATATTTCCCCGTCCAGCATCACAGCACTTCTCGCACATTCCGTCCTATTTTTCATCATTCTCCACATAATATTTCCTCTGATTCCAATTTCCCATAAATAAGTAGTTTTTTCCACAGTCCATTTCTCCATACTGTGTCGTAGGCCTTCAGTACATCTAGAAAGAAACAGTACCTTGGTAGTCCCGCGTCTTTCCTACCATGGATTATCTCACCTGGAGTGTACACATGGTCTACGCAGCTACGGTTTGGCCTAAACCCTGCTTGCCCTTCGCTTAATTTGTCTTCCTTCTCCATCATCGTTCCCATTCTATCGTTCCAAATATTACAAAATGTTTTGCCTACTGTGCTTAGTAGCGTTATCCCTCTATAGTTCCCCGGGTCAGCCTTATCTCCTTTCTTGAATAAGTTTACTACTGCTCCTTCTCTCCACCTCCTGGGTGCGTACTCGTTTTTCCATATCCAGTTATACAACATTACCAGCATGGTAAGCATTCCTTCTCCCCCGTACTTCATAAATTCATTTACTATTTGGTCTGCCCCTGCTGCTTTTCTATTAATAATTCTTAAGTTTAGCTACACATTTTTTTACCTCTTCCCTTGTGAACTCTCTCTGTAACCCTTCCGAACCACTGTCTTCCCTTTCTGATGCATCTACGTTCGCCTCTGCCCACGCGTTGATTTCCTTCTCGAATTCTGCGGTGAACGTTTCCTTGGCTGTGGGTGTTCCTAGCTTACGGTAATGCTCGACAAGCACTTCCCTTTTTCCCTTCGATTTACTATCCATTTTACCGTTCTGTGCTCTTAAGGTAGCTATTCCCGTGTCAGCCTCTCCTGCTTATTTGCCCAGTATCCCTTTTGTCCCTACCCACATCTGCTTCATCCCGCCCTCAAAGTCTTCATTCGTTTTATTTACTACATCTTTCCATATCCCTTTCTTCTTCTCTACCATCTCATATTCCTCCCATCCTGTCGTAGTTTTGCTCGATGTATACCTTGCGTGTGCCTTTCTCCTTACTGTTATAGCCTCTTTCACTTATTCATCCCACCATTTTACTGCTGTGTTGCATACTATCAACTTTTCCCTATTACTTTCCTTGCTGTGGTCTTGACCAACTCCTCCCATCCTTTTATTATCCTAGCTCCTGCATCATCCCTCTCGATACCGTTCGTTGTTGTACATATTCTTTCCAATAGCTCGGAAAATTGCTCTGCAGTTTTGGCCATCTCTTCTTGGAACTCTTCGCGTTTCTCTTCTACTTCTAGTTTATCTATTCTCCATCTGTGTAATTTCCTACCTCGTCTTTGTTTGATAACACTTGTCTGTCGACTGTCATCCCATATTTAGGCAGTGATTCGTAGTTCCTACGTCTGCTGCGCATACATGTAGTTATGTTTACTTCCGTTTTCTACTACTACTACAAAGTCAAGGATAGAGCTTTCTCATTTTTGTATGCACTGCAATAGTCCATTCCGGTTCTGCCTTTTTTACTCTGTCGTTCAACGTCTTCATCTCGTTCTGTTTGAGGAACTTCAACATCTCTTCCCCATTCCTATTTTTTGTTACTTCCCCATACTGTCCAATGCTCTCTTTCAGTTTGCTTGCCTTCCCAATTCTTGAATTAAAATCTCCCACTAGTACTACTTCTCCTTGCCTCTTTTCCTTCTGAATAGGGGGGGGGGGGGGGGGGGGGAACAGGAGAAGTGGCAGAAAACCCGACCAAGGGAATGCGGAGAGGGGGGGAAACAGGAGGTGTAGAAGGGAAACTGCGGTAGACGAAGGTAGGAGGGAGAGGGCAGACAGGGTAGCAAGGCACCAAGCCGGCTAGGAAGTAGAACATTACTATACTACTAGTGCCACCAACTGGTGCAGCTGGTTCAAGCGTGATCTTCCCTTGTCTTCTCTGTTTTATTCTGTTTTCTTCCTTGCGATGATTCTCCGTGATTTTAATTTCATGTTTTTCTCTTCCTTTTTTTGATCAATAAGCCGTATTGAAGGATTCGTGTGGCGTGGGTGGATGACGAAGCTGCTCTGCTCGTTTCGTATTGTCTGACGCCAAGGGGCTGTGCATAGTTGACGAATGCAGGGCGGAGACGGCAGTCTGGGTAGCAAGGTACCAGGCGGACTAGCAGGGAGAACCTGGCTATACTACTCGTACCACAAACTAACTGCTGCCGCTACCTCGAGCGTGCTTCGGGCTTTGGTCTGCCCGTTATTTCTCCCCTTGAGATTTTTTCCTCGATTATTTGTCTTACTCTGCTTACACCTGGATTTTTTTTTTTTTGTTCCAGCTCGTTCTTCTTCAAGTTAGGCCCAAATCGCCTACGGGGGGGGGGGGGGGGACGACGACACATTGTTTTTTCTATTTTTTGTTTCATTATTTTCTTTTTCTCTTTTGATTTGTCTTCTTTGGTTTTGTTTTCCCTTTCATTGTTTCTTTTCGTTTCTCTATTTCATAGAATGTGTAGTTTGTGCCTGTCGTATCTAGTATGATGACATGGCATGGCGTTGCCCACTCACTGCTGTGCTTACTGCATTTATTTGTGGAAGTAGTACCTCTGATCGTAGCTTTGTGACCACAGAACTTGTATCTCTTCTAGGATTAAATAATCGGCTCGGACGCTGGTTGTGCTGGATGTCGACGGGTAGAAAGAACGGTTTAATGTGAAGAACACACACAAGCTTAATTCCCACACGCGCAGTTTTTTTCAAGGACGATTTTCATCATCAAAACACCGCTCGCGACGCGCAGTTTTTACTTGGTTTTATTGTGTACCCGATTTTGACCCAAATGGATCAGGTATACCTGATTTAAAGCCATAGACCGAAACTAAACGTTCCGCCCAGTTCCATCGAGCGGAAAAACTTACACCTTCCTGTCCCGTCGCGTCTTTTGTTTTTCACCGTTCCATCTTGTCGTCACAAAACAGTCACTCTACTGCGGGTACCGCCCGTCCCGACGAGATTTTTCGCAGGCACGATTTTTGTCCCGTCCCGTCCAGCGAACTACCTGGTATCTGGTACCTGGTATACATTATAATTACTCTACCGGACAGCAGTCCCGTCCCGTCTGTTTTTCCGGTCATATATGTTACTGATTTCAGGTCAAAGAACTGTTGCAGTAGTATTACGGGGGAGGGACCATAGCAAATAGGACCAAATATTGCTAGTAAAAATTGGTAAAAATATGGTGTTGAGTACTATAGGTGCTATTTGCTGCGGTCCCCCGTAATAGTACCGTCTCGTTCCGTCTAAAACATTCCACGCGATGAAAGGCTAGGGAATAAAAACACAAACCGAAATGAGACAAAAACAAACACACCTTCCAGGCAGCTACAGCACTTTGTGCTACGAGTAGCATGGTAAACAGGTTCTACCCACTATTTATAGTCGGTCTGGTACCTTGCTTCTCTGTCTGCCGTCCGCCGTCTTCGTGCTTTACCCTGACCCCCAGAGAGGATGCGTCAGACAATACAGCAGTGTAGGAGTAGGCGCCCGGTGTTGAGAAACAATCATTTCGTGTCCATGCTTGATTTCTCATATTGTTTCGTCCGACCTTGATTTATCTCCAGTATTATACAGGATTCAGACTCGGCCCCATGGCTGAGCTGTGATCCTTAGGCGAAACTCGTTGTTGTTCGTGCCTATCTGAGCCGACTTTTTGACGTCATGTTTCATATGTTCGGGCGCTCACTGCTGTACAAAATACACGAAGAAGGTTCATATTGCACCCACGAAACAAGGCTTTGTTCATAAAGGACAAACAAGGAAGAAAGAAGGGAACAAAAAGAACAAGGATGAAGACCTATAACGAAGAGATCAAGGCGAACAATTATCACGTTCGAACGAGCTGCAGCAGTTAGTTGGGGATACGAGATTCATAGGCATCGGCTTGTTTGGGGCCTGGTGCCTTCCCACCCTGAATGCTGCCTCCTTCCCACTTTCGTCTACTACCGCGGTTGGTTCCTTTCTACTCCTCCTCCTGTTGCCCCGCCTTCCCCCATTTCCTTGGTCGTGTTTCCTTGTAATTGTTGTTGTACAGCAGTGCTGACAAACTTCAGTTTTTATGTCAAAGCATAACAACAAGTACCAGGTACGATTCTTTGATTTCTGCAGCGTTTGGCGCTTTGCTTTTTACTGGTTGAGCATAACAAAGTATCATCGGTACTCCGCCGTCGGTTGAAAACGGTTCCATGTCGCTTACATGACAATCGCTGCCGATGAAGATCCTCCCACGCAAACGAGAAGAACTTGCGGGATTCGTCCTTCCTGTACCGATACACGATGTAAGACGATAGTAATAAAAGAGCAGAAGCAAGTGGCAGGCTCTGACGCTCTGACACAGGATCAGCAACATGAAATCTCAGGTAATCAAAGCCAACATCTTAAAAATCGAATTGGCTGACGACCTGTGAGGCTTCCACGTTTGCGTCTGCTCGATTTATCTTCAACCGTTGTTTCTACCCTGGGCAACGGGACTCGCTCTTACGATTGGTTAGGTACTTTTTATGTTTATAGGTTTAGGGTTAGGACGCACGACGTACATATCATACGCGTGAACGAAAAAAAAAAAACTCGTGAACGTGTTCCCTAATGCACATTGACTATTAGTTTTAGTATTTTTGTTTTTTTTTTTGTTTTTTTTATCACTTCTAGTTTCCAGCCTAACTCGTAGGAGATTTTACCCTCGGCGATCTTCTGGACAAGCCGTGGTGACAGGTGTCGTCCCTTTTCCCCCCCGGTACGTGCCTCTATTTTTTGTCACGCGTAGGGTTCAGCATTCCCACTTCTCGTCGATTTTCATCGAATGTAGCTAACTCACGCTCTCGCGCTTTCCGCTAAGCAATTGTTTTTTCAAGAAAAAATCCCTACGAGCGTGTACGATGTGAGACTTGAACTCACGAAATTGATCTTGATAGGCACGCGGACCACCAGCCAAGCCACCGGGGACGCGGCTAGGCTTTTTACATTCACTATTTGTATAAGTCAAATCGGAAACCCGAGACCTTGGCCTTCTTGGTGTTCGAAAGCCCAAGGCCGAAAAACCTTCGATAACGACAACGACAATGATGACGATAATGATAACGACAATGACAACAACAATGCTTGTCGAATTTTTTCAAGGCTTATGACGGTATTTCGGTGGGACGGTAACGGTAGCGGCGGGACAGGACGGTAAAACCTCCGTCAAAATGGTCTCGCCGTCCCGTCCCACCGACAAAGTATCTTGGCCGTCGTCACATATAACGTCCCGTCCCGCCGCTAAAATCCCTCCTGTTGAAAATTACCGTCCCGTCCCGCCGTGACACACCGAATAATTACCGTCCCGTCCCGCCGTGGCATCGATCAATTACCGTCCCGTCCCGCCGTGACACACCGAATATTTATTACCGTCCCGTCCCGCCGTGACACCGAACAATTACCGTCCGGCCCCGCCGTGACCCCGGACAATTACTCTCCCGTCCCGCCGTGACACCGAACAATTGCCGTCCCGTTCCGCCGTGACACCTAAACATTACCGTCCCGACCCGCCGATAAAATATCTCCCGCGAAATTATGGCCTCCGGCGGACACAACGTGCCTCTTCCCCTGTAAGATACATTCATGCGTGGTCGTCTGTTTCCATCCCTAACCCTAACCCTAAGCCTATCCCTATGTATTCATACAACCGGCGTCCCCGGTGGCTTGGTAGGTAGTCAGTGTGCCCATCAAGATCAATTTAGTGGGTTCAAGTATCACCGAGTGCATTCCCGTAGGGGCTTTTTCTTGCATAAAAAATAATTAGCGGAAAGCGCGAGAGCGTGAGTTAGCTACCTTCGATGAAAATCGACGAGCAGTGGGAATGCGGAACCCTATGCGCGGCAAAAAATAAAGGCACGTACCGGGGGGTAGAAGGGTAGACACCTGTGACCACGGCTTGTCCAGAAGGTCGTCGAGGGTAAAACGTCCTACGAGTTTGGCTGGAAAGTGAAAGTAAGTGATGATTTAACAAAACATACACACCACGAATCACGAAATTAACAATATATAATTGAGTTGCACTAAAAGTTTTGGTAGTAATTCCTATATAACTACCAGCACTACATGAGTATCATAAATAATACACAACCCCCATACTACTATGAATGAAATGCATATAGAACAGCAGTAAGTAGTACTTAAATGGTACCTGGTAGAAAATACCAGGTAGTTGGATAGAAAAGCTCCCCTCTGCTGTTCGGAGTAGATACGTAGGTTGATATGGCCGAGGGCGGCTAGGAATAATAGCGGAAAGCGGTATCGGGGGGTCGTCCAAGCGGCGGACTGCTTCGTGCTGAGGTGGCACAGGGACGAAGCACAGAAGAGCTGGCTGCGACACGCAGCAGAGGATGCCAAGAACAGCGACAAGGGGAGGGGGGGAGGGGGGGGGGGCAGCTGTACTGATACAGCTGTCCACGAAGGCAGAAACAAATGATGTATCGGGTGGCTAGGTATCGGTTCGACTAGCTCTTCTTACAGACTTTTGGCTGTATCTCCCTCTCTTTCGTGTTGGTTCGTCCGCGCAGCAGATACCTGTCCTTCCTGAGTTTGGATGCTTTCCGTCTATAATGGCAGCCTTTCTGAAGTCCTTGCGTCGTTTGCATTCTGTTTTTTTTTTTTTTTTCAAGTCTCAGTATGTGTTTTTTTTTAAATATTGTCTTTTTGCTCTTATTTTTCCGGTTTTGCTTGTGTTGTTGTGTTCTCGTATCCGGTACGCTGACATTTCACTTGCTGAGACTGTTTCCTATGCGGTTCGTTTCCGAGGTTCAGATTTTGTATTGTTCGATATCAGAAACGAATGACCCTGCTTATGCACTCCAAATATGCAAAATCCGACCGGATTATTTTCGTTTTGAGAATCCGATACCCCAAGTCGTCGGATTTTGGCCCAAATTCCGACGACCTGGGTCATCAGATTTTCTAATCGAAAAATGGCATGCTCTCTAAATTCAAGATGTTACCCACGACAGCAAACAGCAGCAGAACGATCAATGAGTTGGATGGTGACACAGCTGTATAGCGACGTTGCTTCGCGCCCGACGATCGGGCGGCGGGCGGCTCGTTCCTCCGTGGTCAGACTACAGTCGCCTGGCGCGGGCTCGGGCCTAGAGACCAAGAGAAGCGCACTTGGCACGCACCTCTCCGTGGCTACGTACGAGTACTGGTAGACTTACACCGCTGTACAGCAGCAGCAGCAGTCAGGCACAAAATGGAACACAAAAAATCCAAGACAGGTTGGCTCTAGCGCACTCGCCATGTCTCTTTTGCCGCCAGACCAGAGGCAGTCAACCTTGGCTCGCACGCTTGGGTCCTACGCGCAGGGCAGCGCACCCAGGACTTCTCCTCGCGGCGCCATACTACAAAAACAGCAGCAGTCAGTTGGTCGCGTTTGCTCGAATCTCTACACACACAATAAATATGATTTTTCCGCATAGATAGGAAGGCTGTTTCGATTTGCCAAGTTCACATCTGAAAATGCGATCGGGTCAAAATCTGAAGCTAAAACTCGAACCGCATAGAAAACGGCCTGACATTTTTGAATTTGCGATTGAGTTTCATTTTTAATCTTCATCTGTCTCACAGTCGGTGACCACACAATCAGTATCTCTCTAGGAAAGGGAATCAGGACGGACACTGGATGTACTGATGAAGCTGGGTAGAAAGGACGATTTATTGTGAAGACAGTAACAACAACAACAACAACAACAACATGGATAGGCGACTTACGCAGCTTGCAAAATTGAAAACTGAGTGTTTACACCAGGTACCAGGTATCAACTATCCAATTAATAACCAGCCGAACTCACAGGTGATGACTGATGACTGACGTATTTTCGTATTTTCATCATTTTCGTTGAAAAAAAAAATGAAATTGCTCTGCACCACATTTTGTTTATTTTTTTGGACAAACGGCGCTGGCGTATCAGCAGCTGTAAGGCTAGACTTTACTTTTATATGCTGAAAGGAAAATAAACAGTACTGACACAGCAGTAGCAACCGCAAGCTCGCCACCACACACGAATATAACGGGGGAGACCACTCAACTCACGGCCACACCACCAGTATAATATACTGGGGTGGCCCAAAACGATGTCAGGTGACAGGGCATCAAGCGAGACGCAAAACGTGCGCTGTCA